>CM076579.1:1073272375-1073872375 GCA_034641835.2 Pinus albicaulis | reverse complement strand
GAGTTGGAATTTATCATTCATGTAGTAAATATATGGATACATTATCTTATTGGCATAATGTTAATCTTGATGAGTGATCACTGTGAGTTGAGGCACCTGTTTTACCAACTTGATATGAATGCCAAGAAAGCTATATGGTTCGCTACCCTCAATGAGTTTTACTTTTAGATCAAGTACATCAAGGGAAATGAGAAAAAGCTTGCAGATGCTCTGAGTAGGAGAGTGCAGGTGATTCATATTGCAACAGTGAGCTATTCTGGGATAGATTTGCAGGAGAGGATCTTGTAGTCAAGGCAACATGATGTTGGGTACCAGCAATTGAGGCACATGTTATAACAATAGGGTGAAGATGTCAAGGATGAGGAGTATCACCTCACAGTAGATGGCTTGGTCAGATTCAGGAACAAGATTTATGTGCCAGATAGTATTGAGCTCAAGAATATTATCTTGATTGATTTTCATGTTAATTTGTATTCAGGTCACCCACGATATCAGAATAATTTGACAATAGTTAAGAAGTTATTTCATTGGTCAAAATTGAAGATTGTCAACAGATAAAAGGAGAATGTAAGCATCCAGTTGGGCTATTGCTTCGTATTCTAATTCCATAGTGGAAATGGGAGGTAATTTCCATGGATTTAAGTATAGGTCTCTCGAGGATGCCTATACAACATGGTTCCATCATGGTTTTGGTTGGAAGGTTGTGTAAGGTAGCTCACTTCATTGCAGTGAAGTCTACGAATTCAGCTAATGAGGTATCTTAGATCTTTATAAGGGAGATAATGATATTGCATGGTCTTCCAAAGAAGATTATATCAAACAAAGATACGAAGTTCACTTCCATGTTTAGAAGAATTATTTCCAGACTTGGTTGAAATTATGGAAATTTGAGGAAATGAGGTTGCTAGTCATTAGTAATTTTCACCTGTTTATATGACTAAATGCTTTTCCCAAGATTTCTAGAAATAGAATTCAAGAATCATGTGAGTTCTAGAAATCTCCTCAAAGAGAAAATTTTCACTATCCCACTTCCTTTTCAAAGCATGGCCAATCTATCATCCAGACAAGACCAAATCCTGGACTGATGTCCCACACTCTCACTATGTTTTCCACCTCTGCCTATAACATTATGTCACTGTTTTCCTAAGCCCTCTATTTTCATACCTTATTTCGCCAAGTAAACCAAACTTTCCCCCTACCCACCAAGTGCCTCAAGCAATGGTGGTTCCAAAACTCCCTTTCGAAAATCCCTTTGAAGTATAAAAAGGTTTTCTAGTTGTCTAGGATGGTAGTGCATGATAGAGTGTCAAAAACCCTGTCTCCATCATCCAAACCCTGTTTCAAGTTTTCAGTCAAAAACCTATTCCAAGGACATTACAATAAGTCAAATAGGGTCACCTAGGTTATGTACTATCATGTTTCTAAATTAAATATTTCCACGGGTATTCAAAGGTGAAGTCAAGAGAACACAAGGATGAGGCTTATCATTTTCCAAAGAACATAAAATATCTCCAAAGGTATCCTCTTCATCAAGTAGTAAGCCTGCAAAGGAGCAATTTACCATGTCAAAGCATTTCTGCAGGAATGTTTTGTGAATGATCAAAAACAGAAATAGAGGCAAAAAAGGTCACCTAAAAAGTTCATAAAGGCATCCATAGCCGGTAGCAAGATACAAACACGCTTAAGTTTACAAGCAAGAACATGATCTCATGAGAGGGTGTTATGAAGTGCTGCCCATCAAAAGTTCCATGCAGGTCATAAAAGATAGTGGCACATAAGCAACATTGTACATCAATAAAAAAGATCATTAAGGGGTTGCTTGGCTTTAAACATAAAAATTGTAGAGGGACAGCTGCCCTTTGCTTGCATTCCTGCAAATAAGACCAAAAATCCATCAAATTAGCCATGAGGTAAGGTAACAAGGGAGGATCATCATGAGAGGACCATTCACAACCTAGAAGAAAGCAGCAAGGTATTTGTTTGTTGGGAATCAAGATTCATTGACTATTTTGACCGAGAAATAGAGAAATTATAAGGTTACAAAGGTAAAGAAAACCTAAAACCTTTCAAAATATCATTGAAGGCTTTAGACATAAAATATTAAGTTTTATAAGTGTCTCTTTGACAACTCAGAAGATAAGACTGTTTGTTTTTCTGAAGTATCCCAAAAAATTCAGAAGCTTGGGAAGATAGACAAAGAGGATCAAAAATGTGACCAAGAAACCTCCTTCATCATAGCATATGGTTTCAAGGGTTTTTCAGTTACCCTAGGGTTTGGTAGACAGGCACTAACTCCACTTCAGCAAAGGGTAAAATCAGAGTTTTTAAATAATAGAAAGGAGGGCAGACATGAAGATGAATACTCCACTACACCAAAGGCATAAAGATGATGAAGAGTATCAGCAAGAAGAGGCAATAAATGTCAGATTCAAAGGCCTATTTTTCTAAAGAACATCTAGATACATATTCCAGTGGCCAGCAACACACAAAAATGTTTCAAGATCTCACCTCCCTCACTAGACATATATCATTGTCTAAATGGCCAAAGAGACAGAAATACCCCTAGTTTACTTTCCCATAAAGGTGGCACATCTAAAAAGAAATTTTTTGTTTATACTTACTACTAAGGTATTTCTCCCACCAACAGGTCTTTTCCCTCAAAGATAAAAACATGGAAAAATGATAGTCAAAGGGAGAAATGGAAAAAATAATGAGGTTGCTGTGTATAGGTGTTAAAAGTTCAAAAAAGTTATTTTTCCAAATTATAGGATGAGAGGCATGGGCTTTGTGTCTTCAGAAAGATTGTCAAATTAAGGAGAACATTAAGAGGCCTCCAGCAGTGAAAAAAGAACAATGCTTTAATCAAATTGTCCACCTACAGGACCAAAAGCAGTAAAAAACACAATAAGAAAAAGCAAAGAAAAAGGAACCTTATAAAAGTGGGTTTTGGGCATCTAATCACTTTCAAGGAGAAATATAAAATCTCCTCAACTTCTCTTGCACTTCATTTACCCCTGCAGACAAGAGGGAGCCGTTGGAAGCATTTTTGGAGGTTTTTTGCGCAAATTAGTGAAAATATCCAGGCGCTACGCACCTGGCTCTCGGCGCTACGCATAGGAGGGGTGGCTGCAGTTTTATATAACACTGCATCACGCACCCAAGGCCCGGTGCTATGCACCTGGGCTAGTGTTACGCGCAGGCACAGAAAGTGCCTGAAATTTCCTGTCGTCCACCAGTGCTACGCACTTGAAGGCCCGACTGGCCCGTCTCCAGCCCGAGCTGACCCCGTGCTACGCAGGGGCACTACGCACATGCGAAGTTTGTCCAAACTTGCTAAAAAGAGTCAAAATTTCGGTTTTTCTCCTCCAAACTTCCTGTAATAAAAAACACAAGGTTGGTGGTTTTTTTCTTGCCTCCAAAGCTTTCATTTTCCTAAGCAAAGAGATATTTAAAGGCTTAATTAAACCAAACCCTAGGCTACCTAAGAAATCAGTTTTAAATAACTTTGGTTAGGGTTCGCAAATTAGAAAACTATTATATATGCCAGAGGAGACTGAGTGACAACAAAAAAACTTCCAAAAACACTGAGTGCACTCCTGGAGAGTTTCATGTTGGCCCCCATTTTCAAAATTCGCCCATCACGTCACTCATTGCAGCCTTTTGACCTAAAAAAAAATTAAAAGTCTTGTTGTGCTAAAAACCAACCACTATGTCTGAAGGAGAAGCTCATACCAGCAGTAATGAAAGCCAAAGACCTTCCAAGCCTAAACACAAGGGAGGAAGGGAAAACAGGTTTGAGCCCTTACACACAGTTCAGATTACTTCCTCTCCCATGATCCTTTCTTGCTTTCAGGATGTTGGGTGTTATCATTTTTTTGAAAAGTTCAAGGAAGTCAAAAGCCACTCAGACTTGACTAGATTATTCATCCTTGGCTTACAAAATCACCAAGTTACCTAGTAGGAGTGGAGTTTGAGCTCTCATCTGAATCCATTTCTAAAGAAATAGGTATACCAAACATTGGTGAGATATGGTTTAAACAAAAGAAGTTGGATTTGAGCTATTATGAGCCCTACCTAAAACCAAGCTATCAACAAGGCTGCAAGGTTGTTTTTCCTTTCTCCCACTTGCTAGAGAGGTATGCCTTACTAATGAACCAGATTATCAGATATTTCACCTGTGAGAGAGATATTACGGGATTCACTCATATCATATAAGGTTACTAATGCACTTCACCAAAGTCAAAATGATGGACCTACCATACTACCTTTTCCAGAGCATTTACAATATGGCCTCACTTGTCAAGAAAAGAATCTATGACCACCAAATGCGAGAATTTTCCACCACTCCTTGATCAAAATCATTTTCTTACACCAATTGGAGCAACAAGAAATCCCTTGGTAAGTATTCATCTCACATGATGTGTTTACAAACCCCAAAGCCTTCATTCAGCAGAATCTACCTTCAACTTCACAACCGCCTACCTCCACTCGTCCATCATCTCTCCATATGCCTTCTCTGCAAAGAAATTCAACTTCTATCTCTTCCCCTAATGTGCCAAGTGAAGAAGCTGATATTGGCTCTAATAAAGAACAAACAAATGACAAAGATGAGGAAGAGGACAGTGAGGTAGAAACTTAGATGGATGAGGACAACAAATAAGAAGATAGTAGTACTTAAGTAAATGATGAAAGTAGTGACCATGAAGAGAAAAGAAACAACAGTGAGGAGCAGACATATGAAAGAAATGAAGAAAACAAATATGACAGTGACAAGAATGTCAAAAGCAGTCTAGAAATAAAGTTTGAAGTTGTTTCCAGTAGGCAAGAAAATGATAACAATAGGCCAAGTAATGAAGATAATAAGCAGGGCAGTGAAGAAGATATCAACCAAAAGAACTCACCTAGTGAACAAGAGATCAGCCAAAATAACTCACCTAATTAAGAAGGAAATGACCCTCATAGTGATGGCAAGAATAATGAAGGTGCCCAAGAAAGTGACCATACAAAGAATGCAAACAGTGACACAAAGGATCAATTTGAAAATGAATACAATGGGTCAAAAGATGAGGAATAAGACACTCATGGAAATGAAGATATGCCCAACACATATCAAGGCGCCTCTAACAGTGAAAAAACAGAGGAGGATAGTCCTAAGGATCTTGACAGTGGTAATGTCATAAAAGATAGTAAGGATGCTGATCAAAAGGGAAGCCAAGAGAAAGATAAGGAATATGCACACATAGAAATCATCTATGAGGAGGGAAATAGTCCAAAGGTCACTAATGATCATATTTTTCAAATATAACTTGTTGCACCTCTCACCATTACCTATCAAAAAGGAGAGAGGAATGTGTTTGCAGCCTCCAAAGGGAAAGGGGCCATGCAATCCTCCTCAACTCCAATGAAAGACAAAGGTAAACAACAAGTGAAATAAGAAAAGGAAAATCATGAGGAAGAAAGAGAATTTGAGCTCATTCACATAGACAATGATGAGGAAAATGAGACAAAAATAGTAAACTCTCTTCTACAGGACCGAAATGCATAGATCAAAGACTTGGAATTTGAGTTAGAAAGGTCGAAGGATCTCATTCACTTTTTGCAGATGCAAAACAAAAAAATGAGTGGCTAGCTGGCCATCTATGAAGCAAGGGCACTCAAATATCGGAGAGAGGCTCAAAGGTCACAAGTGAAGTTGGAGGAATACATGGGCACTTATGAGGAGGATAGTGGTGAAGAAGGCCAAACTAGAAAGAGACCTAGGCCTGTGGGTCTTAGGAAAGCATTGGCATAACAAAGGGAGGAAGAATAAACCCAAGCACAAAAATTTCCTCTCACTAAACTCCTTGCCATGGAAATTGAGCATGATAGGGAATCATGGCTTGAAAGGGCCAACATACATCTAGAGGCCAAACTAGAGAAGGCCAACAAAAACTTGAGCTTGCAAAGGAGAATGACTGAGCACCATAAACAAAGAAATCACTTTGTGAGGAAGAAGCTCAAAACTACCAAAAAGTAGGGCCCGGAACCAAATTTTGAAAAAGACCAAGCTAGGCTTGGAATTTTGGCCCAGGTTTCTCTACAGGTGTCTAAGGAACCATGAGGCACCTACCCACAAATTGTGAGGAAAATTGGACAACTTTTTGTTTTTTCCAAATTTTGAACTCTAGGAGCGCAACACCCTAGGCGCTACGCAAAAATTTGATGCATCTTCAAATCTCAAAGTTTACATTTTTGGATTTTTCACATCACCGATAGTATATGCACCAATTATCAAATTATTTGGAGCAGTTTTATCCCCTCAAAAGGTCAAAAAAATCAAAAATTTGACCTTTCTGCCTCCTTTTCAGACCAGGTGCTACGCATAGAGCAGTGTTGGGAGATTTGATTTTTGACCAGGTAAATGGCATCCACTCAGTACAACTCAAACGTTTTTGGAAATTAGACTCATCAGGCTTTCCAACAAGCGACCAAGGAGCCAAATCTGGTGTCGGAAAGACCTCCAAAAGACTGCTGCAAAAAGGCCTATTCCTGCGCTATGCACCTGGAAAATTTTCACTGTTTGACACAGTGCGCTACGCTCTTGTGGCTAAGTGGGAAAAACATGCATTTGGAAAGTTTTCTTAGGCATGTCAGGCCTAAAAGTCAATTTTATTTCCATTTATAGTCAGAAAATATATTTATTTAGATATTTTGTGCCTTGGGCTTTGCAAAGCCTCAAGGACAAGTTAGGATATTTATCTTTCACCAATAGGCTTCTAGATGCTCTAGTAGGCTCTCCTCTCCTCATTTGTTATATAAGTCATGAGGATTCATTGTAAACAATTGGGACTTGATGTGTTTAAGAGCAATACATGGTTTTATGAGCTTGGACAAGATATTGGTTTTATGAAGTGAATGAATGGCTTGTGTGGCTTGATGTTGCAGAAGCTTGCTTGCAGGATTCCATAGCTTGGTGAATGGTGATGTTTTCCTAACTTGTTAATGTTTTCTTGTCCTCATTTTTTTTTAGTCTTCTTGGTTGCTATAGATCATAAAAGTATAGGTTGAGATATGCTCATGGAAGCACCTCAAACCTCCTTTTTGTTATAGCTTTGATGTTTTCCTCTTTTAGTCATCTTAAGGAATTCTTCATTGCTTCTTAGGCCCACTAAAAATTGTTTTTTGTTTCATGAATGGTTAGTATGTTAGCTTATAAATATTATTCATGGTATGCCCTTCTTATTTAAAGTTTTCAAAACCCTATTTTGAAGCTTTTCTATGGAATATTGATTGATTAGGTTAAGACAAAGAGGTCTCGTTTCGATCTTGCCCTTTTCCCATGCTTACCAACTTGTTTAATAGTTCTCGATAGTTTTATATACATTTTTTAGGAGTTCCCTCTCCATATATTGTTGTTTTTTTATCTTATGTGTTTTCTCAAAAAGCTGAAGTTGAATTTCTAAAGTTAGGAGTTCTAATGCTTCTATGTATCACCGGAATGTTCATCTTACATGTTTATCAGTTTGAGTATTGTTCATAGAGATTAATGGTTTTCCCTACCTCATGAGTTATTTCTTCAGACTATATATATTTAATACCTCTTAGTTTCTTCCCAAACTTGATGTTCATTACACCTCATACATCACCCAAAGGATCCATTAACCTTGCTAAATCAGCCCTGCAATATGCTCTACTTCATCATTTCGACACCCTCGACTTTAGCTGACCCCATAGCCCTATTGACTTGATAATCTCTCATTCCACCTATCCTACTTAGTCATCTTAGCCCAACTGAAAACAAACAAACAAATTACACTTAACAACTAGCCTAAAATCAATCATCCGAAGCGAACAAGTTCGCATCCTTCAAACAATAGAGAGAGCCCTCTCTGAGTCAAGGAAGGTTAGGTCCTAGGACTCCAAAGTCTGGTCTAATGTTACCCTGTCATTTGGTTTAGCCAATCTTCCAAATTATGGGACCCTAACATGATGGTGATCACAGTGGGACTAAGTACATAGTAGCCTAAAAACTCTTATAGACTCTTTTAACCCTCAATTAAACTTTGAAATCCCATGATTTATAGCTACCTCATCACTATCACTAACACAATGGTGATTATGATGCAACCTCTGATGTCAGTGACAAACTAAGTATCCCTTAGGACTTCAGAAACCTTCGTCAAATCATAGAGAACTTAACTGATAGCCTAAGAGTAGAATCTAGATTTTTCACCATCTTAGCAAATTGATGACTCAGCTTTAGGACACTCTTACAAACCTTCAGGCTACATATAGAAACTCAGAAAACCCCAAAACATTTCTAGATTGGATTTTTGTCAGTATTGGTGGTTGACCATAGGCAACATATCTTCGAAACAACTAAAAATATCCACCTGGTGACTCCAGTAGGCCTTCTAAATTTTTCTAAGTATATATAGACTCCTATAGGACTGCATCAAACCAGCCCTGAGAAGTCTCGACACCTAGTCACACACTATGCGATTTTGATAGCACCTAGAGAGGTCAGCCTTCCGAAAGCAGTCATAAACTTTCAGCCTCTCTAAATTTTGAATTTGAAATCTGGCTCCACGAAGAATCAATAGTAGATCTCATCCAGACCCAAACCCTCCTACTATAGTTGATGACCCAGAAAATATTTTGTGGAAAACTTCTGAAACAGGAAACTTAGCCAGTAATAGGACCATTCATAAAGCAAGCTTTGTACCTGAAAAACTTACAGGCTTGCAAGATCCCCAGTTTCAATTACGCCATAGCAAAAAGCTTTTTAGAACCAAGTCGCAGACTAGAATCGACCATACCGATATTGAGCCCTTAGACTTGCAGCAGAGTCTTAGCAGAGAAGCTTCTCCTTCCACACCACCTGATTTCCAACTTCTCCATCACTTTGGCTTTTTTCATCCCAAGCCTGCTCAGAATCAGTTACTAGTCCAAGTACTTCCGCCACACCCATTCACACCACCACTCTGCAAACCACTCCATCTCATATCACAAATCCTCCACTTGTAAATCCACCATTAGCTCCCACCATGGCAGCATGGTATGCGCCCCTTGTGTAACCGCAACCATTGGTACCTTTTCCAAATGATTACCAATCCAAAATCCCACTCTTCACTGGGGCTGAATCCACTACTACCCAACAACATGTAGATAGAATGAATGATGCTTTTTACTACATGGAATTAGAAGAGGAAACCATGAAGATGAGGATTTGTTCCTAAAGCCTAGGAGGAGAAGCTAAGAAATGGTTCAAAAGCCTAACTTCCAACATCACACATGATCTCCCTTCCCTTTACCAAACTTTCATAAACAAATGGGAAATCAAGAAAAACCCTCTTGAGATCCTTTCAGAATATAGAAATCTCAAAAGAAACACAGGAGAAAGTGTCCAAGACTATTGCACTAGGTTCAATAGTGTTTACAACGCACTACCACCAAACATGAAACCCCCATTAGGCCTAGCCTTAGCTAAATTCCCATAGGGTTTTGACCCCGATATGGCCTATCAGCTAAGAGAAAGAGAGCCCATAACTTTATAAGACATGCAAAAAGGATCTATAAGTGTAGAGGCCAACTTAATTGAAAAAAGAGCTAGGCTAAGATCATAAAAGAGGGTAACATACAAAGATGAAAGCATGCCCTCCACTTCCTAATATGATTCCACGATGGAAAACCTTCTTAAGACCATGGAAAGAATGATGGAGAGAATAAGCATAAATGAAAGAACACCCACTAGGGAAAACCAAACAAATCCCCCAAACAGAAACCGGAATCAATATTTTAGAAGAGACTCGCCCCAAAATAGACCAAGGGAAAATGATCAACAAATCAGGCCACCCTTCCAAGATAACTATGTTGACGAAGGGGAAAGAGATCTTGAACAACCAGATGAGAATCATCTAAACTTAATAGGCTCTGATAGTGAGGGTGAGGTTTTTCTCACAGAAGAAGAACAAGGTTTTTTCTCCTCAAACCAAGATGAAACAAGCTATGAAGATTCCGAAGACCATGAATTGGGATTAGAAAATTCCATAATGGAAGTCCATAGAAAATATGATCTTAGGAGTAAGAAAAACCAAGACAACTCCAGGAAAAACAACTCAGACACTGTTGTTAATAAAACCCCTGAAAACATTCTTAAAAGAATAGCAGACAATAACAGCACCATGGCCAAGAAAACTGATCCCAACAAGGATAAAAATAGCCAACTAGGAATTGACACAAGTTGTCCTAGCACCTCTGCTAGTGGCCCTGAGAAAAATATAATGACCAAAGCCCCGAACCAAAATCAGCAAATTAAAAATGTGGAGAAATTTATGGCTGATAAAACGGATGTAAATATGTCTAAAAATCAAGTACCTTTTAGTTTTGAAGGAGAAATCGCTAAAATCAAAATAAGCATCCCTCTCACTGAACTGGTAGCTCAGAATATGTACCGCTCCCAAGTTTTGAAAGTTTTGAACATAGGAAATGATATCGATACTCTGAATTTGACAAATGATAAAACAGAGCTATTGTTTGGACTCGAAGTATATGGAAAATACTAAGAAGGAGCCATTCCCCCATTCTATGTCAACCTAAACATACACAACAAAATCCTACATAATGCCATGCTTGACTCTGGTGCCTCTCACAACCTCATGCTAAAGGTAGTGATGGAAGTATTGGACCTAGAAATAACCAGGCCCTACAAAGATCTGTATTCCTTTGATTCAAACAGAATTAAATGCTTGGGCTTGATCAAGGACTTATGTGTCAATTTGGCACAAATCCCTGATAAGAGCCTGATCATGGATATAGTCATGGCTGACATTCCCCCCAAATATGGCATGCTTTTGTCTCGATCTTGGGGAGTCAAAATTCTAGGGAACCTCCAACTTGACATGTCTTATGCTACTATCCCTGTTTTCAATAAAACCAAAGGATTGTACTGAGAATCCCACATTAAATATATGGTGAGTAGCCTAGATAGGCCTAACAACACCCCGGTTTATTCCATACATTCAGATTTGGATTCTTTTATCTTGTATAATGAGAATGAGATTAGTGGACAAGTAAACGGAGGTTAGAAAGAGCTAGGCCCACCGAAACGCTCATACTCACCCTCAAATGAGGAAAATGATAACCAAAGCTCTAGCAACCCTGAACAACAACTCAGTGATAAACATGAAATAGAAACACTTTGGAACATGAGCTTTGATGGTTCATGTGGCAAGGCCGGTTTAGGGGCTGGTGTTTGGATACATAACACAAATGAGGGCCATTCTTACAAATTGGAATTTAAATGTACTAATAACATTACAGAATATGAGGCTCTCCTCCTCGATTTACACTTGCTTGAAGACTTAGGAGCTAAGAAAATATCAGCCCAAGGAGATTCAGAGTTGTTCATTAAACATATAAAAGGTGAATACTCAACCAAGAACCCAAGATTAATAGAGTACAGAAATGCAACCCTAGACCTCCTCAAAAATTTTGAGAAATATGAGCTCACCTATATTCCTAGAGCCCAAAATAGCCTTGCCAACGAGCTCGCCTTTGCTCCCAGCAATTTCCAAACGCCACTTGCAAATGAATAAACCCTATCAAAGCCAAACATCATCCTATGGTACCTGACAACATTAATCATTGGCAAGTATTTAAGGGTGATGAACAAATTGATGATTTCCTGCAATCTAGGAATGAATTTACATTGATTAAACCTAGCTTAGAACATGAGGAAGATGATCCTGCTGAAGATAGAGATCATGAATCAGAGTTGCCCTATGTTGCTGATATAAATCTGATCACACATCCTTATAAAGCTGAGATGTGTGAGAACCTAGACCAAAGATACCTTGAATTTTTACACTGTAAGAATGACACATTACCAAGAGGCCTTGCACCTTTGGAAGAGTTGTTTGATTTTAACGATAGCTAAAAAACCAAAGATAGAATCTACTGAGGTCAATGTGGAGGAATACAACATAGGAAGCACTAGGAACCTAAAATGATCAAAATTTCTAAGACCCTTCCTCCTCTCATAAAACATAAATATATTGAGCTCTTCAAGGAGTTTAAAGATGTGTTTGCATGGGGGTATTGTTGAGTCCCAAACTTGCATCTTTCTTATACACCTTTCTAGACCTTTTCCATTCACCTGGACCTTCTAAGTCATCAATATCATTGCATATTAATCATAAAAGAGCATTTAAAGTGGGTTTTAACTATGTTTTGTGTCTGTTGTTTGAATTAGATTTTTGCTCAATAAGCTGCGGAATCTTGTCACTTTCCGCAGCTACTGCAACTTTCCGCAGCCATTTTGTTAAATTCTATATTGCAGGTGTCTTCAGGCAAATCGAGCCACATGGGAAAGTTGGAAATTACATGGACATGGATCAAGTCCTATTGGCTCAGTCGAATTCACCTAAGAAGGTTGTGGTCAAAGGTAGGCAAGTGGTGGTCAATCGAAGAGTCCCACGATGACAGAACTCTATTTTTCATCACGTGAAGACTTGCGTGGCCATTTCTAAATCATGGGAGACATATCAACACCTGTAAACGGCTCCATAAGCCGAATCCAATAGCCACTTTCCATAGATTTAATCTTCACGGCAGCCATGATGCTAGATTTCTGGACGTGGTTGTTCACGTGTCTTCTATCAGCGCAGACTTTAGGGAATTAGTTATATTACCCTCTGTTATAAATAATGCGTTCTCATACGCATAATAGTTAGATATGTAATGTAATTGAGTTGCAACTGTGCTGTGACATTATTTCTCTGTTATGACCGCATTTTGAATATATAAGAAGACTATGTTCATAAGCACAATTCGTGTTTGATAGCTGCTTCCCGAGGATTGTGCAGAGGGCCCCTGCACACGCCGAGGTTTTGTGTATTACTGTATAGTTTCATGCTTCATTTCCTTACATTCATTGTGCCATAGTCATTCACGTGTATATATATTACATCTTTCATGGTATTTACGTTTCATCTTTGTCCATAATCATTCATGCTTTACGTTTTACTTCTG
Source organism: Pinus albicaulis (assembly GCA_034641835.2). NCBI lineage: Eukaryota > Viridiplantae > Streptophyta > Pinopsida > Pinales > Pinaceae > Pinus > Pinus albicaulis. Next base: position 1,073,859,364 of record CM076579.1, on the reverse strand, counting down.
TCCATAATCTTTCATGCTTTATATTGTTGTTAACTGATCAGTGTTTTTGTTCCAGATTACAATAGGCAGCCCGGGCATTTGTACATCATTTTATAATGACTAATGACATGGAATCAATCTTGTCCTTCTGCTGATTTTTTTTTTTCCTCTTAGTTTTTAATTCCAGCACTGTTTTATTCATTTTAGTTTTGTACATTTGCTTTACTAGTTAGATTAGATATTAAGCTTCTCATTTCATTATCAGTTACCTCCGAAAGCCATAGCGAGACTAATGGTGAGGGATTGCAGTATGAATGTGTAGTTTGATGTTAGTTTATTTTTCTGCAAGTTAGATATTAAATTTCTCATTTCATTATCAGTTACCTCTGAAAGCCATAGCGAGACTAATGGTGAGGGATTGCAGTATGAATGTGTAGTTTGATGTTAGTTTATTTTTCTGCAAGTTAGATATTAAATTGCTCATTTCATTATCAGTTACCTCCGAAAGCCATAGCGAGACTAATGGTGAGGGATTGAAGTATGAGTTTGTAGTTTGATATTAGTTCATTTTCCTTCTGCAAATTAGATATCAGATTGCTCAAGTTGTTTATGATTACCTCCGAAAGCCATAGCAAGACTAATGGTGAGGGGTCAGAATATGAATTGATGTAATTTGATTTTAGCTTTACTTTACTTGCAAATCTTTGGATTTCTTTGAGTACAGTTTCTTTTGTGTTAGACAGCAGCAAGGGTAATGGGTTTTCATGGTCAATAGTTCACTGTTTGTTTGACTAGTATAGTGGCACATTTTCATTTTCTTTTAGGAATTAATTTTGTCATCGCATATTTTAAAATCCTTTTTAAGTTTGAAGTTTGGGAAATCATTATAAAGTACATCATTGCCTTGAACATTCATAACCATACTTGTCTTTTAGAATTTCCATCTCACATTAGGAAACCAACCAAGAAAAAAAAAAAAAAACCAAAAACGACAAAAAGTAAGAGATAGGTTATCTTGCACATATAGTGCGCCACACTTCGTCAGCTTATGAATCCCGGATTGAAAAATTAATGTAGCGATTTAGGACACACTAAATTGACCAAACATTTTGGCGCCGTTGCTGGGGAAGTGTAACTAGGTAGCCAATTTCTTAAAAAAAGAAAAACAATAAAAAGAAGGGAAAACTTGATAACTTCTTGAAGTATGCTCTCCTCTTGCACCTAGTGTGATCTGGAGGATCAGAAAAGAGAGTTATTGGTTCAATAATTTCTTAAGTATGCTCTCTTCTTGCACCTAGTGTGACCTGGAAAATCAGAAAGAGAATTATTAGCACAACTTAAAAAAAAAAAAAAAAAAAATGGCATGCATAAAGCAAGAGATTCTAGGGGAAGGTTTATAGCTAAAGCCAAGAGTTCGATTTTCACAACTCCCTCTTCTTCAAGGCTTAGACAAGATTCACCACCATCTACCCCTAGCCTTAAGATTCTTGGAATTCAAGGAGCAGCTGAATTAGAGGATTCTCCTATACCACCTACTAAATCTCATTTAGAAAAGGACCCTTTCTTTACTTCTACAGGAGAGTATATTGTAATCAAAGAAGTAGAATCACCTGAAGAAGAAAAGGAAGAGACTCCCTCTCATCCTCCCTTGATAGAAGAACCAGAAGACTTTGAGGACTCTAAAGAAACTATCATGGAAAAAGAAATAATAGATGGATTCGGAGGTAGAGGTAGAGGTAGAGGAGGAAGAAACAATGGAGACAACAATGGTGGAGGTGAAGGTAATAATGGAAGAAATAGGGAAGGAGACAACTTGTTTGGATTCCCTATAGTTGATGAGGAAACTTATACAACGATGAAAAACATCTCACCATTTGTCGTCCCTAAATTTTATGGATTGCGAAGTGAGGATCCTGAAACATTTCTGTTTGAGTTTGAAGTCGTGTGCCAAACCTATGACTATATGGAAGATTCTCAAAAACTCAAACTGTTTCCTTCAACATTGAAAAGAGCCGCTTTGAAATGGTTCATGGGATTAGTTACTCAATATATTAGGACTTGGAATGATATGAAAAAAAAAAAATTGGATAGATACTTGGACTATTGTATGCCCACCAATCACAAGGATGAGGTATTCAAAATGGTGCAAAAAGAAGATGAAAATTTGGAAGATTTACTTGAAAGATTTCAATACAACTTAAAAAGAGCAAAGATGAGCAACTTAGATGAGGAAACTTTAAAAGCCCTTATATTAAAAGCCATTAGATATGAATGGATAGATATTTTAAACATGATGGGGAAAGGAGACATTTCTCAACTTCCACTTCGTGACATAACACAACTATGTGTCCATCTCTCAAGGGGAAAATCTAAAACGGGAAAAGGGCCTAGAGATCCTTCTCTTATCAGGGAAAACAAATATGCAACTGGATCAGTAAGTAGGGCAGATATTGGCAATATGCTTGATGAGTTCAAAACTGATATCTTAGGGAGCCTTAGTGAACAACTAGACACCCTTAAAATTCAAAACAAGCAGAAAGCAGAAACCGATGCTCTAGCCATCTTTTATCCGAAATGTAGGAAGAAAAATGCTTTAAGGGAATGTCCCTTGGATGCAAAAGTTGTAGAAACATGTATGATTTTCTCAGAGAATCATGAGACCAAGGATTGTCCTTCAATTCCTGGACTCAAAGCTGTCTTTCAAGAAGATCCAAATTCAGTAGAATCTCTCTATTTTGTTGCAAGAAGACCTTGGCAGGGGCAACAAACTCAAGGGTTTAACAACCCTATGAATTTTCAACCCCCATCAAATTGGAATCCTTGGCAACAACCTTTGCCCCAACCTCAAAATTCATATCAGTCATGGGTACAAGGTATGCAAAATCCTTATGGGAGATTTGCTCAATTTTATCAATATCCTCCATCTTTTCAAAATCAACAAGCTCCACAACTTCCAAACCCAAATCCACAACTTTCATTTCCATTTTCACAACAACAACCTTCTCAGCAGAATCCAAATCCTCAACTCATGCTTCCATACCAACAAAAGACAAATCAACTTCCAGCTCAGCCATTGCCAAATCCTAATAATAAAAATCCTCAGAATATTTACATGATAGAAGGACAAAAATTTCCTACCTATATGATTGTTCCTCTCAATGATGTACAACTCAGATCTGGTAGAGTTTTAGAAAAACCTTCTATAGATGTCCAAGAGCAAGATACCTCTGAGGAGGACTCTCTTAAAGCCAATAAGGATTCTGAGGAAACATCTCTTCAAAACTCGAACATTCAAATAGAGAAAGAAAAGTTAACACCCACAACTCCTATAGTTGAGCAACCTGCATCTTCATCCACACCTCCTTTCCCTGAAATATTACAAATTGATAAAGGGGTGGAAAAACAAATCTTGTTGCCTAACTATGATTTTCTAGATGAATTAAATAATGTTTGTATCAAGATTCCCTTGCTACAAGCCATTCGAGAGATTCCTATTCTAGCAAAAACAATAAAATAGTTGAGTCTCAAAAGACCAGGAAGGAAACTAAAAGACACAAGAAGAATCCACCTGGTAGGAAAAATTGCAGATATTATGATGGGAAAAATTACCATGCAGAATTATGTAGATCCAGGTAGTCCAATTGTCAAGACACATATAAATGGGATGGAAATTCCAAATACATTGATTGACTTAGGGGCTGCTATCAACATTATGAGTAGACAGACTATGGACCAGCTAAAACTTCCTAACCTTCTTTTTACACCTACTTTACTGCAACTTGCAGATCGATCAATTATCAAACCAGATGATGTATTAGAAGATATTTCAGTCTCCTTAGATTCTTGGGAATATCCAGTAGATTTTATGATTTTGACTCCCAAGAGTAATCTAGGAGGACACCCACTTATCTTAGGAAGACCTTGGCTAGCCACAGCTAATGCTTTCATTAGTTGTAGATCTAGGGATATGTACATTTCTAATGGTAATTCGACAAAGAAATTCAATTTTTATCCTCCAGCAAAAGCAATCATAGAAGTAGGAGACAATGAATGGGTCGATGATGAGGACACTATACAACCTGTCTTTACCATTTCTGAAATCAGTGAGGATAGTCAAATTCTGAACACATTAGAAAATTTTGAGACATCTTCAGAATATGACCCCACACAATTTCAGTTGGAATCTCACATAGAATATTTATCATCAAGACAAATGTCTCTTTACTCTATGGAAGAGTTTGGTAGTTCTACTATTGAGATTTTTCCAGGAAAAACATTGAATATCAACAAACATTTGGAAAAGTCACAACAAGAACTAACCAAAATCTTGCAAAAACATTCTACTGCATTTGCATGGGAGTATACTGACATGAAAGGTATTGATCCTAAGACTTGCATCCATCATATCTATATTGAGGAAAACAGTAGACCAATCAGACAACCTCAAAGAAGGATGAATCCAAATCTTAGGGAGATATTGAAAGAAGAGCTCCAAAAACTACTCAATGTAAACTTCATTTATCCAATTTCAGATAGCCGATGGGTTTCTCCTTTGGTTATAGTACCTAAAAAGAATGGTAAATGGAGGGTATGCATTGATTACAGGGAATTGAACAAAGCAAATTTGAAGGATCACTTTCCTTTTCCTTTTATTGATCAGGTATTAGATACATTAGCAGGTAAAAAGTACTTTTCATTTTTGGATGGTTTTAGTGGCTATAATCAAATTCAGGTAGCACCTCAAGATCAAGATAAGACCACATTTACTTGTCCATGGGGAACTTTTTCCTACCGAGTGCTTCCTTTTGGGTTATGTAATGCACCAGCAACATTCCAAAGAGCAGTACTAGGAATTTTTTCTGATCTAATCCATGATCGTGTAGAGGTTTATATGGATGATTTTACAGTTTATGGTAATTCATTTGAAGAGGCATTAGAAAATTTGGAAAAAGTTCTTATAAGATGTAAAGAAACAAACCTTTCATTAAGCCATGAAAAATGCTTTATGATGTTTACTGAAGGTATTGTTTTGGGACATCATATTTCAGGAGATGGAATTAAGGTTGATAGATCAAAAGTTGAAGTCATCTCCAAGTTTCCTATTCCAAATTGTCAAAGAGATGTTAGAAGTTTTCTAGGATTTACTGGTTACTATAGAAGATTTATAGAAAACTTCACTAAAATAGCATCTCCACTCTTCAAATTGCTTACAAAGGACTGTGAATTTAAATGGGATCCTGATTGTCAATCAGCCTTTGAAACTTTGAAAACAAGAATATCTGAAGCACCTATCTTGAGAGGACCAAATTGGAAACTCCCTTTCCATATTTCTACAAATGCTTCAGATACAGCTCTAGGAGCTGTGTTGGGTCAAAAATATTTAGTCCCTTATGCCATTTACTATACCAATAAAAATTTGACTCCCACTGAGTTGAACTATACTGTAACTGAAAAAGAGTTTTTAGCTGTTGTTCATGCAATCAATAAGTTTAGACATTATATAACAGGCTATGAAACTTTTATTCATACTGATCATTCTACAATTAGATATCTAATGAACAAACCTGTTACTAATGGCAGAGTGACAAGATGGCTCTTACTTTTACAGGAATTCAATATTACTGTGCTGGATAGACCAGGAAAACAAAATACAGTAGCTGATTTCTTGTCTAGGATTCAGAATTTTAAAGAAGATTCTCCTCTAGAGGATAAGTTTCCTGATGAATACTTGTTTGAAGTAACTATTAAGACCCCTTGGTATGCAGATATTGCTAACTATTTGGTTACAGGAAAATTGCCTCCACATTTATTTTCAAGTGAAAAAAGAAAAATTATTCAGGAGAGTTCAAAATATTCATGGATTTCTAATGAATTTTTTAAAACAGGGCCAGATCTTGTGATCAGAAGATGTGTCAGGGAAGATGAAATGCCTGATATCCTCAAGGCATGTCATGACGAACCATGCGTAGGACACTGAGAAAAAAGGACAACTTTATAATCTTCTCTTTAGGATATTATGGGCCTTCCCTCTTCAAAGATGCAAAAAAATATGTCAAAAGGTGTGACAGCTGCCAAAGAGTAGGGAAACCTACCCTTTCAAATGAAATTCCATTGCAACCACAGGTACTCATCAAACCCTTTGAAAAATGGGCTTTAGATTTCATAGGACCTATTAATCCACCATCTAAGCAAAAGAAGTATATATTGGTTTGTATTGATTATGTTACTAAATGGATAGAAGCCAAAGCATTAGTGTCTGCTACTGAAAATTTAGTTGTTAATTTTCTTTATGAGGATATTTTTACTCGCTTTGGTGTTCCAAGAGAAATTGTGACAGATCAGGGAAGCCAATTCACATCCAACCTGGTGGAGAAGCTGATGGAAGAATACAAAATCAAGCACAGAAAATCTAGTCCTTACCATCCGCAAGCAAATGGTCAAGTGGAGTCTACAAACAAAGTTCTTGAAAGTATCATCACCAAAATTGTTCATCTTCACTGAAGAGATTGGATGGAAAGGCTTCCTGAAGCCTTGTGGGCCTATAGAACTACATGGAGAAATACAACATGACATTCTCCCTATGAACTTGTTTATGGGAAAGAAATCCTGCTCCCCATTGAGTTCCAAGTCAAAACCTTCAAGATGGCAGTTCAGTTGGGGATGAATTTATCAAAAGCCCAAAAGCATAGAATGGAGCAGTTGAATGAGCTAGATGAGATCAGACAAGAGGCAATTTTAAGAACTGATCTAGTTCAATATCAAAGAGCTAAATGGCATGACAAATACATCAAAGAGAAAAAGTTTCAAGAAGGAGATTGGGAATTGCTATTTGATTCCAAGTTTAAAGATTTTAAAGGAAAATTTCAGACTCATTGGCTTGGGGCATATGAGATTGACAAGATATTTAGCAATGGAGCGGTAAGAATCAAGACCATTGATGAATTTCAAACTCCTTTTATTGTTAATGGCCACAGATTAAAGATCTATCATAAGCCACTCTCAAAAGATGAATTTGTCAAATGTTTCAAGATAATTCTGCAATAAGGCTAGTGAAGAAGAATCCTTCTTCTCCATCAGCCTAGCCTTTGTTATTTTTTGTTCATAAGCAAAAAAATAAAAAAATTAAAAAAAAATGTATAAGCCTGAAAACTAATCACTGATTGGCAGTCTTATACAAAAAATGTAGGGTGAAAATCAGGAACACCTGACACACTATATTTTCCAAAATAAATAAATAAATAAATAAATTTCTCTCTCATTTCATAAGTTTTATGACAACCCACTCCATTCCATTCCATTTCATTCCACTCCACTTCATTTCATCTATTTCATTTCATTTCATCAATAAAAATTTCTTTCATGACCATTTTAATTCAGACAGTCATCATCTATCCATCTCCATTCACCCAAATAATTTTTGTGTCAGTTTCCGTAGCTGACACCAGTTTCTGCAGCCAGAAGCAGTTTCTGCAGCCACCACTCTGTTTTTCAAAAATTTATAGTCAGATGTTATTTCCACAATCATGAAATCAAATGCAGGTATGAAGACATATTATGAAGACATGGGGCATTCAAAGACATCAATGAGGAGCAACTGATTGAAGACCAATGAAAAATGGTAAGAATTCCAAGGTATGAGTAAAAATTTATTTCAAATGGCATTCAAGCACATTTTTACATAGTTATAAACCATAGCTCCATTATATGCAATGATTGCGTTGATAAATCCGTAGCCATCCCACGATCTCTATACGATTCCCCCACAATCCTTGCATTCATTTCTAAACGGCCTCATAATCAAGCCTCCGGTCTTCATTAGTGTTCAGCTATACGTTGATACTCCACCTATAGTTAAGAAACGTAGTTGATTTGACTACGGCTTCTCTTAGCCGCACAAAATCCGTAGTCGTTGCATAAACGTGCTTGCATCTACTCTGCAGCCACCCAATTTTAAATATTGCCGGATGCATTTTACTCCTCCTACTGGTCTATTGATCTCACGACTGCATTTCCATCGTGCTCACATAAGCTTTCACCCCATTTTTTTTCTCTGTTCCGCTTCATTTCGTATACCTATTCTCTGATATCTGCTTACAGTCACTGGCCTCCTTCACAAACCCTGATCATTTCTGTCGTTTTACTTCCTTTAAAACCCTCTTCACGCAGACAAGTTTTAAAGTACAGAAGAAAGGATGGGTCAATTGTTGAGAACAGAACCAGAGGGACCCAAATTTATGGAAGGATACCCGCAAGTCAGAGATATATTGAAAAAGACAAAGTGGCTTCGGTTTATTCAAAACTTCAAAGGCTACCATAAGGAAGTAACAAAAGCTTTTGCGAGGTCTTTCAACGGTCTAGAGGTGGAGATTGGGGACCTCAAATTTACAGTGACGGAGGCATCCATAGCAGCTGCTACAGAACTTCCTCAAGAAGGTGAACGCTGGTTCAAGAACAAGAGCATTGCCGAAGAAGCCTGGATAGTGATTCTACGTAACCTAGGTATGGATGTAACCATTTTCAAAAATGGAATTCCTATTCATGCTTTAAAAGAGGAATGGGCCAGTTTACTGTTGGTTATTCAAAATTTTATCACCTGTGAGGGCCGTTTTGGGTCAATGTGCATGTATCATATCCGACTGTTGATGAATTTCCTAGACAACCAGGCCCTCAATCTGCCATACTTTCTATTAAACAGTTTGAAGAAGATGTCTGTAACCATCCAGAAGCATCTAGGGGATGTAGAACCACATTTTTATCACCATGGTCTCGTGAAAATTTTGGTAGAAAAACAATTAAAGGAGAAAAAGGACACCTGGGAGCAATTTTTAGTTAGAAATTTCTTTGAAGAACCTCAAGAAATTCTTGAAGGAAGTACATCAAAAATAAGTAGAAGAAAGAGAACAAATGATAAAACTCAAAGCACTCCTACTAACATAGCTGAAATAACTAGTAGAGAGGAAATACTGTCAAAAAGGAAGAAGGAAAAGACTGAGGATAAAAAGCCAATAAAATCAAAAGAGAAAAGAAGCATTGAGGCTGTGCATCAAACCCCTTCCTCAGAAGAAGATCATCAAGTGTTATCTGAGAGACTAGTTCACCTTCAGGAACAGTCATCTATGGCCAAAAAGAGGGGAAAAGAAAAACAAAAGGAAAAAGACAGTAGTCCATAGTATGTAAGAAGAAGCAGCAGGCTTAAAGGAAAGTGGAAGAAAGCACAGACAAAAGGACCTCATTTTATTGATTTGGGAGAAGTAACACCTGAACAAACTCAAGCTGGCCATAGTCCATCTCATTCTCAGCCAAAATTTGAACATAGTCCACCTAATTCTCAGTCAAAATTTGAAGCTATTCCTCAAGACGTTGACATGAGCCCTTTTCAGCCAGATTTTGAAGACAATTCTCCTCCACAACATTTTTGGGACAACCCAAGGAAAATGACACCCGAGATAGATCCAAAGCAGCAAGAATTGTATGATTATATAGAATCTTTAGAAAGAGTAGCCACGGGTCCCAGCACTTCATCCACTCAGCCTCACACAGCACAAGAAGATCTAGTCCAATCATTGAAACAAGAAGTCTTTGAGTTGGAGGTTTTAAATAAACATATTAAAAATGAAAATGAAACATTAAATGAGAAAAACAAATTGGACAAGATCATTCATGACAATACCATGCTACATCTGGGACTATGGCAGAAAAAGAACAGGAAATTGAAGAAGAAATGCTAGAAGTTAAGTAGAGCACTTATTAATATCAAATTCAGATGCTTGATGAAGAAGCCCAGGATCTTAGTAGCACCAAGGAAGAGGAGGAGAGGACTGGATGTACTGGCGGAGGTATCAAGGCATATGAATTTAAAGAGCATGATCAAAATTTTGGTTGCATGAGGACATGCAACACCTTCACAGTGGGGGTATGTTGAGTCTCAAATCTGCATCTTTCCTATACACCTTTCTAGACTTTTTCCATTTACCTGGACCTCCTAAGCTATCAATATCATTGCATATTAATTATAAAAGAGAATTTAAAGTGGTTTTTAACTATGTTTTGTGTATGTTGTTAGAATTAGATTTTTGCTCAATAAGCTGCGGAATCTTGTCACTTTCCGCAGCTGCAGCAACTTTCCGCAGCCATTTTGTTAAAGTCTATATTGGAGGTGTCTTCAGGAAAATTGAGCCACATGGGCAAGTTGGAAATGACATGGACATGGATCGAGTCCTATTGGCTCAGTCGAATTCACCTAAGAAGGTTGTGGTCAAAGGTAGCCAAGTGGTGGTCAACCGAAGAGTCCCACAGTGACAGAACTCTGTTTTTCATCACGTGAAGACTTGCGTGGCCATTTCTAAATCACGGGAGACATATCAACACCTATAAACGGCTCCATAAGCTGAATCCAACAGCCACTTTCCATAGATTTAATCTTCATGGCAGCCATGATGCTAGATTTCTGGACGTGGTTGTTCACGTGTCTTTTATCAGCGCAGACTTTAGGGAATTAGTTATATCACCCTCTGTTATAAATAATGCGTTCTCATATGCATAATAGTTAGCTCTGTAATGTAATTTCGTTGCCACTGTACTGTGACATTATTTCTCTGTTATGACCGCATTTTGAATATATAAGAAGACTCTGTTCATAAGCACAATTCGTGTTTGATAGCTACTTCCTGAGGATTTTGCAGAGGGCCCCTGCACACGCCGAGGTTTTGTGTATTATTGTATAGTTTCATGCTTCATTTCCTTATGTTCATTGTGCCATAATCATTCACATGTATATATTACATTTCTTATGGTATTAACGTTTTGTTTCTGTTCATAATTTTTCATACTTTATACTGTTGTTAACTGATCAGTGTTTTGTTCCAGATTATAGTAGGCAGCCCGGGGGCATTTGCACATAGTTTACAATGACTAATGACATGGAATCAATCTTGTCCTTCTGCTGATTTCTTTTTCTTAGTTTTTAATTCCAGCACTGTTTTATTCATTTTAGTTTTGTACATTTGCTTTACTAGTTAGATTAGATATTAAACTGCTCATGTCATTATCAGTTACCTCCGAAAGCCATAGCGAGACTAATGGTGAGGAATTGAAGTATGAGTGTGTAGTTTGATATTAGTTTATTTTTCTGCAAGTTAGATATTAAATTGCTCATGTCATTATCAGTTACCTCCGAAAGCCATAGCGAGACTAATGGTGAGGGATTGAAGTATGAGTGTGTAGTTTGATATTAGTTTATTTTTTTGCAAGTTAGATATTAAATTGCTCATGTCATTATCAGTTACCTCCGAAAGCCATAGCGAGACTAATGGTGAGGGATTGAAGTATGAGTGTGTAATTTGATATTAGTTTATTTTTCTGCAAATTAGATATCAGATTGCTCAAATTGTTTATGATTACCTCCGAAAGCCATAGCGAGACTAATGGTGAGGGGTCAGAATATGAGTTGATGTAATTTGATTTTAGTTTTACTTTACTTGCAATCTTTTCTTTGAGTATAGTTTCTTTTGTGTTTAGACAGCAGCAAGGATAATGGTTTTCATGAATAGTTCACTGTTTGTTTAACTAGAATAGTGGCACATTTTCATTTTCTTTTAGAAATTAATTTTATCATTGTATGTTTCAAAATCCTTTTTAAGTTTGAAGTTTGGGAAATCATTATAAAGGACATCATTGCCTTGAACATTCATAACCATACTTGTCTTTTAGAATTTCCATCTCACATTAGGAAACCAACCAAGATAAATAAATATAAAAAAAACCAAAAACGACAAAAAGTAAGAGATAGGTTATCTTGCACATATAGTGCGCCGCACTTCGTCAGCTTACGAATCCCGGATTGACAAATTAATGTAGCAATTTAGGACACACTAAATTGACCAAACAGGTATCAAGATTTAAAATCTTATGACATAAGCATTATTCAACTCAAAATCCCTCTCAAGGAGAACCAAAAACCTTTCAAACAAAATTTAAGAAGAATAAACCCTATCTTATTACCTCTAGTTGAACAAGAGATCAAAAAGATATATGACGCCGAGATAATAGTTCCTCTCACATACTCCGAATGGGTTTCCAACCTTGTGTCAGTTAGGAAGAAAACCAGAGAGATGAGACTTTGCATTGACTTTAGAAATCTGAATAAGTCCTCCTTGAAAGACAACTATCCCTTGCCTAAAATGGACCACATACTACAAAAGGTAGTTGGCTCTAAAAGAATCTCACTACTCAATGGTTTTTCCAGTTACAACCAAGTGCTAGTATTCCTGAGTGATCAACAAAAAACTTCCTTCACCACTCCTTGGGGCACATTCATGTATGTTAAAATTCCATTTGGATTGATGAAAGCAGGGGCCACTTTTCAAAGAGCCATGGAAATAGAATTTTCAGAAGACATAGGCTACTTCATAGTCATTTACCTTGATGACATCGCTGTTTACTCCAAGACCGATGAGGAGCACTTAGTCAACTTAAGAAAAGTTTTCCAAAAATGTAGGAAATATGGCCTGTCTTTGAATCCCAAAAAAACATTTTTTGGTCTCGAGGAAGGAAAAATCCTCAGCCACATCATCTCTGAAGAAGGAATCAAAATAGACCCCAAAAGAATTGAAGGCATATTGCAAATCAGCCATCCCAGAAACATTAATGAATCAAAATCCTTTATTGGAAAAATCAACTTCTTAAGAAGATTCATCCCCAACCTTGCAGAACTCTTGAGAAATATTACAAACATGCTAAAAAAATAGATAGGATTTAAATGGACTTTGGAGGCCAAACAATCTTTCGAACTGGTTAAAAAAACACTCACCCAAATACCAGTTCTAATTCTATATTTTCTCATTTGCATCTGAACATACTGTGGCTGCGATGTTGTTACAAAAAACCACAATGGGACAAGAAAAACCCATAGCTTTCTTCAGCAAAGCCCTTAGGGATGCTCCCTTAAAATATAACATCATGGAAAAACATGCCTTCGCATTAGTAAAAGCATTGAAAGACTTCAAATTTTATATTTTTCATTCTCATATTATTGCTTTTGTTCTGCACACAGCTGTCAAAGATATCTTAAATCAAGATCCTGATGGTAAAAGGGGAAAGTGAATTGCTATTATTTTAGAATATGATTTAGAAATCAGACCCACTAAACTAGTTAAAGGACAAGGACTTGCAAAAATCATGGCTGAAACAAATCTCCAAGCATTAGATATGAATTTTGTTTACTCTTTCAAAGAACAAGGAGAATTAACATCTCCTCATGTTGAAGAAGTATTTTTAAATTCACCTTGGTATGTTGATATTCTTTTTGCTACTCTATCTTAATTCTCCTCCTACCTTATCAAAGACAAAATCAAGATGCCTGAAACAAAAATATTTATAATTCTACATTTTAGATGAATTTCTATACTGGAATAATCCCATTTTTATATTGCTTAAATTTTTTCTTGAGGATGATGCAGGAAAGATCATGCATGAAATGCATAAGGGAGAATGTGGGGGGCATCTTTACTAGAAAACCATAGCTAACAAGATCCTTAGAACTAGTTACTATTGGCCCACCCTGTTCTTCGACACCCACAAACTAGTCATGACTTGCCATAAATGCCAAATTTTCGACGGCAAGAGAAAGCTTTTACCTTTGCCTTTACATCCGATCATTGTTGAAGCTTCGTTTCAACAATGGGGTTTAGACTTCATTGGAGAGATCCACCCTTCTTCATCTGCCCAACACAAATGGATCCTCACCACTACTGATTACTTTACCAAATGGATAGGAGCCATCCCCTCTAGGAATGCCACTGATTCAGTCATTATCAAATTTCTTGAGACCAACATTTTGTCTAGATTCTATTGCCTTAGGAAAATCATTACAGACAATGTGGCTGCCTTTACATCCAAAAGAATGGTTGACTTATGTTATAAATATCACATCACACTAGGACATTCCACAACTTATTACCCTCAAGTTAATGGGTTAGCCGAGTCCTCTAATAAAATCCTGGTCAATATCATTAAGAAGCTTCTAGAACATAATCAAAAGGCATGGCATGGAAAGCTAGTACATACACTATGGGCTGATAGACTAACCACCAAGAAATCAATCGACATGTCTCCCTATCAATTAGTGTATGGAATGGATGCCATTTTCCCAACATCATTGGGAGTACCGGTAATGAAACTGTTACAAGAAGTACAATCAGAAGAAAATGACATGCAAAGGAGGCTAAACCAAACTATCCATTTACAACAGATAAGAGAGGAGGTATACAAAAATACATAGTTAGTACAGGAAAATATGAATAAAATCTCTGACAGAAGAACCAAGGACAATGATTTCCAGATTGGAGATAAGGTGTTGAAGTGGGACTCAAGGAGAGAAGATAAAGGTAAACATGGTAAGTTTGAAAACTTGTGGAAAGGGCCATTCATTATCAATTCAGCGATAGGAAACAATGCCTTCTTTTTACAAGAACCTGATGGAACTGAAACATTTGGAGGCCCTGTCAATGGTAGGACACTAAAACACTACTTTTGTCAATATTCCTAGCTTTAATTTTTCACTCATTGTACATATCATTGTTTGAAGAAAAGGTTAAAAAAGAGAAAAAACACAAAAACATAGAAGAAATAGAAAAGAGGGCAGATTCAAAACAAGGTACTGCCCCATACCCAAAAAATAGTAATATTGAAAGTGTGCAAGCCTAAATTCCACTACTAGTGCAAAAATAATGTCTTGTTTAGCTATCTAGCCTAATCATGGTTCAACATGTTTTGAATTTATTGTTGATAAGTTAGTGAAATAATTCTGGTCAAAACATTGAATCTTGACTTGTCAAAGAAAATAGATTAGGAAAGAAAGATACTAGTTCCACATGTTCAAAAAATAACCAAGGAGAAAAACAGGGATGAATAGCAAAATATGTATCTTAGCCCTGATTTTTCTAGTCTTATTTTGTATAAAAATAACATTTTTGTGCAGCTTGTTTTTATGCCACAAACCCATGATAAACCAGATTTTCTAATCCTAATCTAGTCATGCTTTCAATTTCTTGTTTTTAGCTTAGTGAATAAATCCTGTCAGACAGTTTAACCTTGACAGTCGAGTAGAATAGGTAGAGAACCAAAGGAGTTCAATAGCCTAATCTGAACTCCCAGAAGAGATAAGTGTAGAAGTAGATAGTTTTTTTTCGCTTTCAAAATAAAAATGTCAATGGGTTTGCCAATTCAAGTGCACCCAAGGAAGAAAAAATGTTAGGCGAGTAGGTTGGGTAGGTAAAAGTGAAGTTGAGTTAATCATGCTTTCAAATTTTCAAAATCAAGTTGAGCTAACCAAGTTGTTTTTTATACTTACTATTGAGGTATTTCTCCCACCAACAGTTCTTTTCCCTCAAAGATAAAAACATGGCAGGATGACAGTCAAAGGGAGAAATAGCAACAATAATGAATTTTTTTTGTATAGGTGTTAAAAGTTCAAAACAATTATTTTTCCAACGTATAGGCTGAGAGGCATGGGCTTGGTGTCTTCAGGAATATTTTCAAATTAAGGAGAACCTTAAGAGGCCTCCAGTAGTGAAAAAAGAACAATGTTTTACTCAAATTGTCCACCTACAGGACCAAAAGCAGTCAAAAACACAGTAATGAAAAGCAAAGAAAAAATAACCTTATAAAAGTGGGTTTGGGGCATCTAATCACTTTCAAGGATAAATATAAAGTCTCCTCAGCTTCTCTCGCGCTTCATTTACCCCTGGAGACAAGAGAGATCCGTTGGAAGCATTTTTGGAGGGTTTTTGTGAAAATCAGTGAAAATCTCCAGACGCTATGCACTGAGGCTGGTGTTACGCACCTGGCTCTCGGTGCTATGCACGGGAGGGGTGGCCACAGTTTTATTTAACACTGTGTCGGGCACCCAGGGCCTGGCACTACATGTTGATATTGCAACAAGATGATGAGCTTAGTGGAAAGGAGTCACCTTCACTAAGTGGGCCCGCAGGCTATTTTTGGCGCAAAGTCTATTTTTAGACTATGTCTATTTTTAGACATATGGATCATGTTCTATGAGTTGCGGGATGCTATTTGTGGATGGTTGGTCAAGTCGGAAAAAATAGATGGACTTCTATTTTTAGACATACTGGGCGGAATCTATTTTTAGATTGCCAGTCTAAAAATAGATATGTCAAATATTATTAGCTCTTAATAATATTTAGACTTTAAACATTATCTTATTCTCTTGGAGCACTTCAGTTAAGTGCACAGATGTGGCACAGGAGCTGACAGAAGGAATTACGCTATTCCTAGGGGTTATGTGGAGCTATTGCATGGATACTTTAGTTAGAACTCATGTGACAGAGTTTGGTGGAGTTGATTGAAGAAGTTAGTGGAGTTGTTTTCAGTTTAACTAATATAAACATAGTTGAGCTATTTGTATTCAGTTTAACTAATTGATACAATTAGTGAGAGTGGTGTGAATTAATTATTAATTAATTCACTAATTATAAACTCATTAATCAACTAAAGAATGCATCATTTAACTTCAATGCATGGACAGTTTCAGTGGAGACCAGTGCAGAAATAGGTGAAAGAGCAGGTTAACTATCAGTTGTGACTATACTGTTGCTATTTGCAACACACAGATAGGTGGAGTATCCCATGAGGATTGCGCATTTCAAGCCAGGTGGTTTATCTATTTAATGAAACCATCCCATAGCATTAATTGCGCAATAGAAGCTGGCTATCAAGTGGCAAAAGATTGGAGCATGTGTTTTGCTAGATCTAGCTTGATAGTGTGTAGCGATTGAGGGTGTGCATGAGAGCTTGTGAGGAGCTTTTGTACTATGATTGTTACATGATCTCCATGACATATAATATATAGATAGTTGGGGTTTTCAGCTTTAATCTTTCCCATTAAATACTGTGTTCATATGTGTGATTGTTTATGGTTTTAATGTGTGCATGCAATTGATTTTATTTCCGCATGTGATGATCAATGGTAGAAGAGATTTTGTATTATGCATGAAGCTAAAATAGTGTGTGATCAGGAGAATCTCGGTGAATAATGTATCATTTATTCAAATTTCTACATGGTATCAGAGCAATATTGATCACTAGAGCAATTGCAAAACATTTAAGCGGTTGATTTTTGTGCTGGTGGAATTCGAATTTGCAGCAGTGTTTTTTCTTGGTGTCAAATTTGAGATGTCTTTCAACGGATTGCGATTGGAGTATGCCCTTGAGGGTAGCTCGAATTATATTGCATGGAAGGACAGGATGGAGGTGGTGTTAGATGACAATGGGTTGAAGGAGTTAACAGATGCTGAAGTCCCAAAGCCTACTTCTAGCAATGCTGCCGTAATTGAGGCTTGGCAAAAGAAGACAGCAAAGTGTCGAAGGATTCTGTTGGAGGGTGTGAAGGATCACATAGTGTCCAGCCTTGATGGTAAGGCTTCTCCATTCTTGATGTGGAAAGCCTTGATAGATTTATTCCAAAGCAAGAGCGACCAGAGGAAGTTGGCGCTCAAGGATAGACTCAGAAACATAAAGATGGAGAAAGACGACAGTATGCCCAAGTACCTCACGAAGTTCATCCAATGCAGGGATGAGCTGGGAAGTGTGGGGGTTACTATTGATGATGAGGAATTGGTGAGCTTGTCTCTCCTAGGGCTTCCGAAGAGTTGGCACTCCTATCAGGACTCTGTCAATGGTCGGGAGAAATTGCTAGGATGGGAGCGACTTTGGTCAGATCTTGTGCAAGAGGAGATAAGGCGAAGTACCAGGGATGGATCTTCATCAAAGAACTCTGATGAAGAGAATTTCACTTTGGCTGCCAAAGCAAATAAGGGGAAGAGCAAGAAAGCTTCTCAATCCAGTGCGAAAGGCAAGAAGCAGGACATGTCCAAGGTGAAGTGCTTTCACTGTCACCAACACGGACATTACGCCACTAATTGTCCACAGAAGAAGAAAAATAAGCAAGCTGCTGGATCTGCAGCTGGAGAGGCCTTAGCCTCGCAGTTTGAGCTGGATTTTTTGTTGATCGCATGCTTGGTCTCAAGTGTGATGGGTTCAGTGTGGTTTCTGGACAGTGGTGCGTCTTTTCACATGATAGGAGATCGAGATTTGTTTACTGATCTGGATGAGAAAGATCTTGGAGTGCACATCGAGATGGGCGATGATGGTAGATACAGTGCAACCGGTATCGGTACCATTTCCTTTGAGAGGGAGTCTGGTAAACCCTTCAGATTGAAGGAAGTGATGCATGTTCCAGGATTGAAGAAGAATCTTATCTCTGTGGCGATGTTAGAAGATAAGGGATATGATGTTGTCTTTAGCGAGGGAAAGGCTTTCATGCGCAGTAAGGCAACTGGTGAGACCCGGAGGATAGGGGTTCGAGTTAAGAACCTTTATCAATTGAAGGTAGATGGCTGCGCAGCAATGGCAGGCAAGGCAGAAGGAGTGGTGAGCCGGGATGATGGCGAGTTGTGGCACTGGAGATTGGGCCACCTTCACCATGGAGCTTTGAAGATACTGCGGTAGATTTCTACTGGGCTTCCTAAAGGCACTCTTGCGTAGTCATATCAGTGCAAGGGGTGTACCTTGGGAAAATTTTTGAAAGCCACCTTTCACGAGAAGGATAGTCGCGCCACGACGATCCTTGAGAGAATTCACACAGATGTGTGTGGACCTTTCTCAGTATCTTCGACAAAAAAGCACAAGTATTATGTGATATTTGTTGATGATTTTTCTCGTAAGTGCTAGATCTTCTTCATGCAGAAGAAGAGCGAGACATACTCAAAGTTCTGTGAGTTCAAGGCACTGGTTGAGAAAGAATCGGGGAAGCAGGTGAAGGCTCTAAGGAGCGACAATGGTGGTGAATTCATCTCTGGCGAATTCAAGGACTTTTGCAACACATAAGGAATTCGAAGAGAGCTCATAGCACCTCATAACCCATAGTAGAACGGGGTTGCTGAGCGGAAGAACAGAACGATCGTGGGTGCTGCATGGGAAATGTTGCATGATCAGGGCCTACCCATTCACTTGTGGGCGGAGGCATGCAATACTGCAGTATATGTGTAGAACCGTTGTCCTCACAGGATACTTGGCATGAGTACACCAGAGGAGGCGTTTTCTGGTAAGAAGCCTGATATTTCCCATTTGAGGATTTTTGGTTCACCTGTTTACATTCATGTGACAAAGGATGCCAGGAAGAAGCTGGAGCCAACTGCAGAGGTTGGGATATTTGTGGGGTACACTGATATGCCCCATAACTATCGTGTGTACTTGCCAGACAGTCACAAGACTGTTGTGCGACAGGATATCAAATTTCAGGAGGAGAAAGCCATGAAGTGTTCGCTTGAGAGGGAGCCACACTTGCATGCAGATGAGGAGATATTAGTTCCTAAGGATGAGTCTCAGGATGTGGATCAGCCACAAGATGAGGTTCATGGAGTGGAAGAGACCACTCAGGCAGTGCCAACCATCAGAGGGCGGAAACGCACTACAAAAGCTGAGCGACTGGCTCAAGATGTAGAGAAGGTTGTAGGAGCACCTACATCACAGTGCAAATAGAGACAATCACCTGATCGGTACACTAGATACATGGCTCTTGTGAGCAAGTGTATCATGACAGAGCCATCCTCTTTCAAGGAAGCTGTGGAGGACCCCGCATGGGTAGATGACATGGTGGAAGATTATGATTCGATTGTCAGAAACAGTGCATGGGAGATTGTCCCGAGGCCGGAAGGGAAATCAGTGGTGGGTTCGAGATGGATCTACAAAGTGAAGCAGGCAGCTGACAGGAGTGTGGAGAAGTACAAGGCAAGATTTTTTGCCCGAGGCTTCTCACAGATTGAGGGGATTGATTATGAGGAGACTTTTGCACCTGTCGCAAGGTATTCTTCCATACGGACGATTCTTGCTCTCTCAGCGCAGATGGGGTGGCACATTCATCAGATGGATGTGAATAATGTGTTTCTCAACGGAGTGATTGAGGAGGAGGTGTACATAGAGTAGCCCGAAGGTTTTGATATCTTCAGCAGCGAGTCGCATGTGTGCAGGCTCAAGAGAGTGATGTATGGGTTGAAACAAACACCTTGTGCTTGGTACACACGGATAGACAGTTATTTCACCGGACTTGGATTCTCCAAGAGTGAGGCGGATCCTAACCTATACCAGATTGTGGTGGAGGGTAAGTTGCTGATCATTGTACATTATGTAGATGATTTGATTTTGACAGGTGATGAACTATTGATACACTCATGCAAGGCTGATCTTGCAAAGGAGTTTGAGATGAAGGACTTGGGCCTCCTTCATTATTTCCTGGGATTGGAAATTTGGCAGCGCAGTGATGGACTGTTTGTTTCTCAGGGTAAGTATGCCTGGGAGATACTGGAGAAGTTCAACATGCATGGCTGCAAGCCTGTTGATACTCCTCTTCCTGGAGGTTGGAGGAAGGAGGATGCTACTTTGGCGGAGGTAGTGGATGCCACTGTTTATCGACAGTTGGTGGGGTCGCTTATGTATCTGGTCAATACACGACCCGACATATGCTATGCTGTGAACCAGCTTTCACAAGCTATGGTTAAGCCAACCAAGCTCTTCTGGAAGGCGGGCAAGCATGTATTGAGATATCTCAGAGGCACATCAGGATATGGATTATGGTACAGACAGTCGGATGAGGTGAAGTTGTGTGGCTTCACGGACGCAGATTGGGCAGGGAGCCCAACGGACAGAAAGAGCACATCTAGAGGGATTTTCAGTATCGGGTCGACAGCAGTTTCTTGGTACAACAGGAAGTAGAGATCCATGGCACTCAATTCAGCAGAGGCCGAGTATATGGCAGCGAGTTTGGCTGCATGCGAGGCTATATGGATAAGGAAGATCCTGGTCGGGTTGTTCGGTTCACACTTAGAGCCTACTGTGATTTATTGTGATAATCAGAGTTGCATTAAACTCTCGTTTAATCAAATATTTCATGATAGATCTAAACACATTGACATCTGGTATCATCATATCAGAGATTGTGTGCAACGGAAGATCATGTTACTTTCATACATTCCTACGGAGGATCAGGATGCTGATATCTTGACGAAGGCACTCACCAGGAGCAAATTCGAATACCACAGGGGCAGGATAGGGGTTTTAGATAATCCATATCTTGTTGAGAGGGATTGTTGAGATTGCAACAGGATGATGAGCTTAGTGGAAAGGAGTCACCTTCACTAAGTGGGCCCGCAGGCTATTTTTGGCGCAAAGTCTATTTTTAGACTATGTTTATTTTAAGACATATGGATCATGTTCAATGAGTTGCAGGATGTTATTTGTGGATGGTTGGTCAAGTCAGAGAAAATATATGGACTTCTATTTTTAGACATACTGGGCGGAATCTATTTTTAGATTGCCAGTCTAAAAATAGATATGTTGAATATTATTAGCTCTTAATAATATTTAGACTTTAAACATTATCTTATTCTCTTGGAGCACTTCAGTTAAGTGAACAGATGTGGCACAGGAGTTGACAGAAGGAATTACACCATTCCTAGGGGTTATTTGGAGCTATTGCATGGATACTTCAGTTAGAACTCATGTGACAGAGTTTGGTGGAGTTGATTGAGGAAGTTAGTGGAGTTGTATTCAGTTTAACTAATCTAAACATAGTTGAGCTATTTGTATTCAGTTTAACTAATTGATACAATTAGTGAGAGTGGTGTGAATTAATTGTTAATTAATTCACTAATTATAAACTCATTAATCAACTAAAGAATACATCAGTTAACTTCAGTGCATGGACAGTTTCAGTGGAGACCAGTGCAGAAATAGGTGAAAGAGCAGGTTAACTATCAGTTGTGACTATACTGTTGCTATTTGCAACACACAAATAGGTGGAGTAGCCCATGAGGATTGCACAGTTCAAGCCAGGTGGTTTATCTATTTAATGAAGCCATCCCATAGCATTAATTACGCAATAGAGGCTGGCTATCAAGTGGCAAAAGATTGGAGCATGTGTTTTGCTAGATCTAGCTTGATAGTGTGTAGCAATTGAGGGTGTGCATGAGAGCTTGCGAGGAGCTTTTGTACTATGATTGTTACATGATCTCCATGACATATAATATACAGATAGTTGGGGTTTCCAACTTTAAGTTTTCCCATTAAATACTGTGTTCATATGTGTGATTGTTTATGGTTTTAATGTGTGCATGCAATTGATTTTATTTCCGCATGTGATGATAAATGGTAGAAGAGATTATGTATTATGCATGAAGCTAAAATAGTGTGTGATCAGGAGAATATCGGTGAATAATATATCAGTTATTCAAATTTCTACACTACACACCTGGGCCAGTGTTAGGCACATGCACATAAAGTGCTCGAAATTGCCTATCAACCACCAGCGCTACGCTCCTGAAGGCTCGACTGGCCCGTCTCTAGCCCGAGATGACATGACACTGCACACAGGTGCTATGCACAGGTGCTACGCACCGACGCTACGCATAGGTGAAGTTTTTCCAAAATTGCTAAAAAGAGTCAAAATTTCGGTTTTTCTCCTCCAAAATTCTTGCAATAAAAAACACAAGGTTTGTGATTTGTTTTCTTACCTCCAAAGCTTTCATTTTCCTAAGCAAAGAGATATTTAAATGCTTAATTAAACCAAACCCTAGGCTACCTAAGAAATCAATTTTAAATACCTTTGGTTACGGTTTACAAAGGAGAAAACTGTTATATATGCCAGAGGAGACTGAGTGACAACAAAAAAACTTCCAAAAACACTGAGTGCACTTCTGGAGAGTTTCATCTTGGCCCCCATTTACAAAATTCACCCATCACCTCACTCATTTTAGCCTTTTGACCTAAAAAATAAAATCTAAAAGTCTTGTTGTGCTAAAAACTAGCCATCTTGTCTGAAGGAGAACCTCATACTAGCAGTGATGAAAGCCAAAGACCTTCCAAGCCTAAACACAAGGGAGGAAGGGAAAACAGGTTTGAGCCCTTAGACATAGTTCAGATTACTTCCTCTCCCATGATCCTTTCTTGCTTTCAGGATGTTGGGTGTTACCATTTTTGTGAAAAGGTCAAGCAAGTCAAAAGCCACTCAAACTTGAGTAGATTGTTCATCCTTGGCTTACAAAACCACCAAGTTAGCCTAGCAGGAGTGTATTTTGAGCTCTCATCTAAATCCATTTCTAAAGCAACAGGTATACCAGACATTGGTGAGATATGGTTTAAACAAAAGAAGTTTGAGTTGAGCTATTATGAGCCCTACCTAAAACCAAGCTGTCAACCAGGCTGCAAGGTTGTTTTTCCTTTCTCCCACTTGCTAGAGAGGTATGCCTAACTAATGAACCAGATTATCAGATATTTCACCTGTGAGGGGAGATACTCCAGGATTTACTCATATCATATAAGGTTACTAATGCACTTCACCAAAGTCAAAATGGTGAACCTGCCATACTACCTTTTTGGAGCATTGACAAGATGGCCTCACTTGTCAAGAAAAGAAGCAATGGCTGCCAAATGTTGAGCCTTTTCCACCACTCCTTGATCAAAATGATTGTCTTACACCAGTTGGAGAAGCAAGAAATCCCTTGGGAAGTCTTCATCTCACATGATGTGTTTACAAACCCCCAAGCCTTCATTCAATGGAATCTACCTTCCAGCTCACAACCACCTACCTCCACTCCTCCATCATCTCTCCATATGCCTTCTCCACAAAGAAATTCACCTCCTATCTCTTCTCCTAATGTGCCAAGTGAAGAAGCTGACAGTGGCTCTAATAAAGAACAAACAAATGACAAAGATGAGGAAGAGGACAGTGAGGTAGAAACTGAGATGTATGAGGACAACAAAGAAGAAGACAACAATACTGAAAGAAATGATGAAAGCAGTGACCATGAAGAGCAAACAAGAAAAAGTGAGGAGGAGGCATATGAAAGCAATGAAGAAAACAAATATGAAAGTGACAAGAATGTCAAAAGCAGTCCCGAAACAAATTTTGAAGTTGTTTTCAGCATGCAAGAAAATGATAACAATAGGCCAAGTAATGAAGATAATAAGCAGGGCAGTGAAGAAGAGATCAGCCAAAAGAACTCACCTAGTGAAGAGTAGATTAGCCAATAGAACTCACCTAACGAAGAAGGAAATGACCCTCACAATGATGGGAAGAATAATGAAGGTACCCAAGACAGTGACCCTACAAAGAATGCAAACAGTGACACAAAGGATCAATTTGACAATGAATGTAGTGGGTCAAAATATGAGGAAGAATACAGTCATGGAAATGAAGATGTGCCCAACGCAGATCAAGGTGCCTCTAACATTACAAAAACAGAGGAGGACGGTGCTAAGGATCTTGAAAATGGTAATGTCATAAAATATAGTAAGGATGTTGATCAAAAGGGCAGCCAAGAGAATTATAAGGAAGATGCACACACTTAAATCATCTATGAGGAGGGAAACAGTCCAAAGGTCACTAATGATCATAGTTTTCAAATAAAACTTGTTGCACCTTTCACCATTACTTATAAAAGAGGAGAGAGGCATGTGTTTGTTGCCTCCAAAGGGAAAGGGGCCATGAACTCCTCCTCAACTCCAATGAAATACAAAGGTAAACAAAAAGTGAAATAAGAAAAGGACAATCATGAGGAAGAAAGAGAATTTGAGCTCATTAACATAGATAGTGATGAGGAAAATGAGACAAAAATAATAAACTCTCTTCTACAGGATCAGAATGCATAGATCAAAGACTTGAAATTTGAGTTAGAAAGGTCAAAGGATATCATTCACTTTTTGCAGATGCAAAACAAACAAATGAGTGGCCAGTTGGCCATCTATGAAGCAAGGCCACTCAAATATTGGAGAGAGGATCAGAGGTCACAAGTGAAGTTGGAGGAATACATGGGCGCTTATGAGGAGGATAGTGGTGAAGAAGGCTAAACTAGAAATAGACCTAGGACTATGGGTCTTAGGAAAGCATTGGCACAACAAAGGGAGGAAGAATCAACCCAAGCACAACAATTTCCTCTCCCCGAACTCCTTGCCATGGAAATTGAGCATGATAGGGAATCATGGCTTGAAAGGGCCAACATACATCTAGAGGCTAAACTATAGAAGGCCAACAAAAACTTGAGCTTGCAAAGAAGAATGACTGAGCACTATAAACAAAGAAATCACTTTGCAAGGAAGAAGCTCAAAACTGCTAAAAATGAGGACCCGTAACCAAATGATGAAAAATACCAAGCTAGGCTTGGAATTTTGGCCCAAGTTTCTCTACAGGTCTCCAAGGACCCATGAGGCACCTACCCACAAATTTTGAGGCAAATTGGACAACTTTTTGTTTTTTTCCAAATTTTGACCCCTAGGAGTGTAACACCCTAGGCGCTATGCACAGATTTGGTGCATATTTAGCTCTCAAAGTTTACATTTTTGGATTTTTCACAACACCAAAAGTCGACTCACCAATTTTTAGATCATTTGGAGCAGTTTTACCCCCTCAAAAGGTCAAAAAACATCAAACATTTGACCTTTCTGCCTCCTTTTCAGACCAAGTGGTATGCACAGATCAGTGTTAGGATATTTTATTTTTGAGTAGGTAAATTGCATCCACTCAGAACCACTCAAAATTTTTTTGAAATTAGACTCATCAGGGTTTCCAACAAGCCATCGCAGAGCGAAATCCGATGTTTGGAAGACCTCCAAAAGACTGCCGCAAAAAGGCCTATTCTGCACTATGCACCTAGAAATTTTTCACTGTTTGACACAGTGCACTACGCTCTGGTGGCTGAGTGGGAAAAATTTGCGTTTGGAAAGTTCTATTAGGCACGTCAGGCCTAAAATTAAATTTTATTTCCATTTATAATCAAAAAATATATTTATTTAGATATTTTGTGCCTTGGGCTTTGCAAAGCCTCAAGACAAGTTAGGATCTTTCTCTTTGGCCAATAGGCTTCTAGATGCTCTAGTAGGCTCTCCTCTCCTCATTTGTTATATAATTCATGAGGATTCATTGTAAACATTTGGGACTTGATGTATTTAAGGGAAATACATGGTTTTATGAGCTTGGACAAGATATTGGTTTTATGAAGTGAATGAATGGCTTGTGTGGCTTGATGTTGGAGAAGCTTGCTTGCAGGATTCCATAGCTTGTTGAATGGTGATGTTTTCATAACTTTTTAATGTTTTCTTTTCCTCATTTTGTTTCAGTCTTCTTGGTTTCTATAGATCAGAAAAGTATAGGTTGAGATATGCTCATGGAAGCACCTCAAACCTCCTGTTTTCTATAGCTTTGATGTTTTCCTCTTTTAGTCCTATTAAGGAATTCTTGATTGCTCCTTAGGCCCACTAAAACTTTTTTTTTGTTTCATGAATGGTTATTATCTTAGATTATAAATATTATTCATGGTATGCCCTGCTTATTTAAAGTTTTCAAAACCCTATTTTGAAGCTTTTCTATGGAATATTGATTGATTCAGTTAAGACAGAGAGGTCTCGTTTCGATCTTGCCCTTTGCCCATGCTTACCAACTTGTTTCAGAGTTCCCGATAGTTTGATATATGTTTTTTAGGATTTCCCTCTCCATATATTGAGTTTTTTTTTATCTTATGTGTTTTCTCAAAAAGTTGAAGGTGAATTTCTAAAGTTAGGAGTTCTAATGCTTCTATGTATCACCGGAATGTTCATCTTACATGTTTATCAGTTTGAGTATTGGTCACACAGATTAATGGTTTTCCAGGCTTCCTCATGAGTTATTTCTTCAGACTATATATGTTTAAAATCTCGTAGTTTCTTCCCAAATTTGATGTTCATTACACCTCATACATCACCCAAAGGATCCATTAACCTTGCTAAATCAGCCCTGCAATACACTCTGCTTCATCATTTTGACACCCTCAACTTCATCTGACCCCATAGCCCTATTGATTTGATAATATCTCATTCCACCTATCCTACTTAGTCATGTTACCCCAACCCAAAACAAACAAACAAATTACACTTAACATCTAGCCTAAAATCAATCATTCGAAGCGAATAAGTTCACATCCTTCGCACAATAGAGAGAGCCCTCTCTGAGTCCAGGAAGGCTAGGTCCTAGGACTCCAAATACTGGTCTGATGTTACCCTATCATTTGGTTTATCCAATCTACCAAATTACGGGACCCTAACAGAGGTGATGAAAAATGTGGAGCATAGTTCAAACTTTTAGTAAAAATCCATAGTTATTGTCAATATTTTCAAATCAGTAGTAAATATTTTAATTAAAAAGAACCAACAACTTCATTAATCGTTTCTCCATAGAAAAATAACACATAAATGACTTACAGAGAGGGAAAAATGCCAAAATCAACAAACATTTGGAATCATCAAGGAATTTTCTTACTTCTCCAACAAAATTTTGTACAATACACAACAAAATTATGTCTCGAGTTGAAAATTTGGAACCCCAAAACTCGTCCCTTAGTATTATTTCATAGAAATTTTTACATTGAGAGGAAATTATGAAAATTGTAAACTACCCCGACTACCTTTTAACGATTCATTCCTCTTTAAAAATTAAATATTAAACTATTTTTAACTTTTGAAAATTAAAAAATGAAACATTTTTCAAATATTGCAAAATAAATTATTTAGAAGCTCAAGACTCTTGTGTTTTTGTCACTCCAAGATCACTTGATGAAGCTCAAATATCCACGACATGCACATTAACTAACGTTATCAGGCTCTAAAACTTCTTTCGCGGTGTCAAATTAGGATTTGGGCACTGGTAAAATCGGGAGAAATTGGCGATGAAATAAATATTTTTGAGAGCAGTATTTGAAGTGAAAATGATGAATGAGACCATAAGAATGAGCAAAATTTGACTTTTATCATGAGAACTTTTGAGGTCTAAAATGCGGCTCCTAAGAAAAATGAACAACCAAAATAAATTTTATAAGAGACAATAGGATTCAAGGTTATGATGTCAACAATGGGGATGATTCACCATTTTTTGGTAAAAAAGTAAAAATATTAAAAAATAATAAAATAATAAAACTACTTTTCAACTTGTATTTTAAACTAATCCCCCTAATTTTTTACTCAAATTTCGAGCAGGAGTACTCATTGGATGCAAAATTTAATTCCTCATCCAAGGAATACCTATGTTGCATACTTTTGATGGACCCTGCTACACAAAAAATGAGAAATACATGACAACACATGATTGCAAGTAGAATGGTCCATCGAAAGTATGAAACATTGATACTCCTTGGATGAGGAATCAAATTCTGCATCCAATGAGTGTTCCCGCTTGAAATTTGAGTAAACCCATACAGAGATAAGTTGAAAATACGAGTTGAAAAAATAGTTTTTTTATTTTTTTCCTATAAAATTTGATGATGTAACCTAATATTATTTTATTATTTCCACTATTATTTTAAAATGTTCTTAGGAGTCCCATTTTGGACCTCAAATTTCCCTCAATGAGACATAAAAGTGGGAAAATTGTAATTCTGACAATATGGACAAGGAAGTACATAGGGATGATCTAGGAGCACAATGTGTCATATGATGTGAGAGTACGAAGGGTGAGGTGGAGGGAAGGAAGGTGACATGGAGGTGATGTTGTTGATAGCCTACTTTCTTACTCGTGCTTGCATGTTCCTCCTCTTCATCCTAAATTAATTTAGCCACTATAATGGCTATTTTACTAGGGGAAAATGTTGCAATACCATGTGCCAATTGAAATGGTGATTCTCCAGTGGATATTTTTTTTGTCACTCTGTTTTCCCAAAAGAGAAAACTTAAGCTCAAAGTCACAATTTTTTTTATTCTTTGCAATACCATTCTTTAAAATTCTCACCATAGTATTATTTTATGACTATTAGGGTCAAACCATAGCCCATTTATCTATCTAATAAGCCCATAAGGGCCTAATTCGAGTCATAGTTAGTTGGTTGAGTCAATAAATCTCGTAAGCGGTTATCCACATTAATAATAATTGTAAGTGGTCGACCCACATTCTAGAAAAGGGACCATAATTAGTTATAAACATGCCTTAATTAATAAATAACGTGGTTGACCCATGATTATGCCAAGGACCACTAGTAGTTATGGTTTTGGATGTCATTAGTCTATAACTAGAGTTAGATAGAAGGAAGAAGTATTGTGTCATATTGTAATTGATCTCTGCCCTGTTGGAGGTTTCCCCCACGAAGAGGCAAGTGAACATTGTATCTTGTTTTTTCATAATGAAATATCTCTGTCGCTTGTCTATTTTCTGGTGATATATATTTTTCACGACTATTTTGTTTCATATTTCTTGTGTTTTGGATCGTCTAATAGGTCAAGTACATAAAAAGTGGTATCAGAGCTCTTTCCAGGGCCAACGGGCCCTCCATTTCTCGCAGAATCTTTTTTAGGCTAGAGAAGTGTTCTGACGTCTTTAAACCATGGGATTTGTCATTGAGAACATAAACCTATGGATTTTGGGAAGCATGCACACAAGAAATACAAGAATTGGTCACATTTTTTGGAATCCCTTGTAACCCTTGTGGCTACCCCATTGAGTAGTAGCGCATTAAATAGAACCACGCACATACTACACTTCCACATACCCTCGGTTATCTAGGAAGCCCTCCAGGAAACCATGAAACCTAACCATAGTTCAGCCATTGACCTTCTTGCTACTACAGTACAATGAGAACAACACTTAGGGAGATTACTCGCATGTACAACAGGGTAGTCAGGTAGTACGGCTAATGGTATGGTTGATCCTCTTTAGTTGGTGCCCTGAAATATTGGGTCGACTACGATTGTTGGACCCCTGCGTATATTGTGATATGTAGCACTAACACTCCTTATTACCATATTTTCCCCATATATCTGAAGCTCACTCCTATTCTATATCATACTCAAATCTACCCATTTTGATCAGCCGATGTCATC
This sequence comes from Pinus albicaulis, assembly GCA_034641835.2. Classification (NCBI taxonomy): domain Eukaryota; kingdom Viridiplantae; phylum Streptophyta; class Pinopsida; order Pinales; family Pinaceae; genus Pinus; species Pinus albicaulis. The sequence goes on along the minus strand of CM076579.1, from coordinate 1,073,829,481 downwards.
CAACTAGCTTTGGGGTATTTGCAACATAAATTCGGCTCAGAGTATAGTAATAGTTTTTTCTTCCATCGCTTAGATCTGATTCTTGCGGCACATATGATGGTACCCAGACATCCAGGCCTAGCTACTCCATTCCAGGCCTTACCTTTGCAGGAAATTTGGCAGTATCAAGGTTTCAGGTATTTTTCCACTGCAATATTGATCAACGGGGACTTAAACTTCATTTGTCCCACAAGACCTAGATTGAAGAGTTGATCGCAATTCTACCACTCATTTATCAGCCCACATTTTTGAGGTGGTCTGAAATATGGGCTAGTACATGTACGGAACTCGCTCGCAAATAATGGCAGTAGAAAAGGTGAACAAAAGAATCAACATTCTTGGGACCAAAATTTCTATAGTTTCTGGCCAAATCCAGGAATATTTGTCTCTATTTGTGTCACGTAGCAAGGAAGACATGTGTGGGGAGGCATACAATGAAGGTGAATCCATCCACAAACTTCACTTGCATGGAAGGTTACACTTTTCGGGTCAACGAGTGCCCAAGCAAGACATGCACAAATTTGATGGATCAAACCCAACAGTATGATTAGCTCAAATGCCATAGTACTTCCTCCTTAATAATATCCATGACGATGAAACTAGACTAAGAGTGGGAGCACTTGGACCAAGAAAGATGGAAATTTTGGCAATGGAATCATAAATGTTACCCATTGATGTTAACTTGGAATGTCTTCTCAAAATCCCTTTTAGACCATTTTGATCAGGATTCTCATTTCTTGGGACGACTCACTAAGCTCTAAAAAACTAGTACAGTCAAGGAATGCATTGCTTCTTTTGAAATTTTTTTGATCAGAACTAAAGGCTTATCAGATGCCTTTTATTTGGAATGTTTTATCAGTGGCTTGAAGGAAGCAATCCAAGCCCATGTCCAGATGCACCACCCCTCTACTTAGTTGGACACATGTCAAAAAACATTAGAGGTGGAAGTTTCCTTACAAGCTCAGTCCAACCACCTGACTTTTGTCACAAAGCCACGTCCCACCCACGCCATGGGACCCAACCAAACACTGAAGGTTCAGAAGGTGTCTTCAGCAGAAATGGCTGAACGATGAAAATAATGATAGGTCGCTATATTACTAGTCTAGTCCCTTATTTTTGTTAGTGTAGCCCCCTTATTGCTATTGTTGTACCCTTGTAGTCCCCATATTTTTATTATTGTGCCCCATAAAATCCCACTATTGTTATTTTTATGCCCTTACAATATTATTCTTAGGTTGGCTAGGATTATATTGTGGCCCCATGGTCTCTTATATATAGAAAGGAGTTTTTATCATTTGTATCATTCAATAATTGTTCATTAATGTAATGTAAAGGAGGTTTACACCTCGAAGTGGTTGATTTCTAAGGCATTTATCTCTCTTTTCTTCTATTTTAGGAGCTGGTTTCATAACATTTGGTATCAAAGCTTTGGATTCTAGGGTATCACTGCTTCAAACAGGTCAACGTGGAATTTTTGCTATAACATTTTTTTATACGAAGTTTCTAAAGCCAAAAAAAAACCCATCTATGAAGAAAGCATGAGGAACATCGTGTAAAAATTTCAGATTTTGGTTCACAATATTTTCAGAGATATGATCTGTGGAATTTAGTGTTTTTGGAGGCTCTCAAATTTCATCTCAAATAGGTGACCTTGGGAAATAGTCATAACTCTCTCTCTGCGCATTAGATTGGAATTCTGTAAAAATTGGCTGAAATTACACAAATATTAGTTTCCTTTGTATCAATTTCAGAGCCGAAGGAGGAAACAATGACATGTGGCACGTCGTACAATGCACTTTATGGAACGAGTCTATAATTAGGTCATTGTGGGAGATTGATAATAATTTTTTCTTAAAGAAACCAAATCAGGTCATAAATGTGGCATTGGAAAGAAGATTTAGTGGGATACTAAAGGACTAAAAATAAAATCTTGGGGATCCAAAATTATATAGATACATTAGTTTCAATACCGAGCTCCTGAAAAGCAAGGAAAATGTGTGTATTTTTTTTCCAAATTGCATAAGTCTTGTTTGAAAAATCAGTTTGAAGTGATTCCAAGGGCATAATGAAGCATAGATATTAGTACTGGCTTCCAAAATTCCCCCTAAAAATAATTCAACACTCATTAAACCCTCAGAATACTCTACTATGACTCATGAAGAGGAAGAAGTGCAACATGATATATCAAAATTACAACACCAAGGGCAACAAATTTCGCTCTCACAAAGAGTAAAAAAAAATGAAAAGAAAGTTTTGAAGAAAGGTGTAGAAGCTAAGATGGATGGTTTGAAGAAGGGCATGGAAGATAATATGGAGGGTTTGAAGAATGGCATGGAGGCTAAGATGGATGGCATGGAAGCTAAGATGGACGGAATGGATGGGAAGATGAATGACATGGAAGCTAAGATCGATGAAAAAATGAAAGGAAACATGGAAGACATGAAGAATGATCTAGAAGCGGACATGGAAGGTTTGAAGGAAGGTTTGACAAATTTGATAGAAGAAATTATTCCTAATGGCAAAAAGGTATTGGAGGAAAGTCATGACGCGAACAAAATAAATATTAATCGTGATTTCATAAACTCTAATGTTGGATTGAAGACCCATCGTGTTCCAATGATCAATATGAGGAATTTTGATGGCCAGGATCCCGTAACATGGATACTACAAATGGAGCAATATTTTTATCTCCATAATGGGAAAAACACACAAAAGGTATGCATTGAAACTTTATATGTAGAACAAAATGGTATCGATGGCTTTTCTCTCGTAAAAAAATGTCACTTGGTCAATTTTTACAATGGAAATGATAGCACATTATGAGGATAGAAAGAGAAACACCTTCTTTAGCCAATTGATAAATCTCAAAAAAAAGGGTTCAATGGTGGAGCACATTGAAGACTTCCAAAAAATTGAATATAAGGGTAACTGATACATGATTGATGTCTTCATAGGGACTTTAAAGGATAACATCCAACATGAGGTTCGCCTTTGGGAACTTGATTCATTGGAGAAGGAATTCAGGTTGGAAAGAAACATTGAAAGTAAAATTATGGCGACATGGAAGCCTACCACTCACATCTATAAATATGGAAGTGTTGCTACTCCTAGACTTCCACAACCTACAAGGTTGACACCACAACAATTGGAAGAAAAAATATCAAAAGGGCTTCGCTATATTTGTGATATAAAATACAATAAATGTCACAAGTGTGGTGAGAAGAAATTTATTTACATAGATGGTGAAGGGGAGGAAGAAAATGAACAAGAAACTTCAAAAGAAGAGGATATACACTAGGAACCAACCATAGAAAAAAATAAATGAGTCTAACCATATCCTATAATGCATTGGAAGGAATTACCACTCTTAAAACTCTTAATATAGAAGGCCATATCAAGAAGAAAAATATAATACTTTTGATTGATTCGGGTAGTACTCATAATTTTATTCATTGTAAGGTATCCAAGGAATTGAATTTATTCTTATACCCAGCACCAGACTATCAAGAGATGGTCGCAAATGGAAGAAATATAAATTTCTCTGGAAAATTCCATAATGCCAACCTAACCATGGGGTAATATGTATTGAATATTCCAATTCTTTCCATTCCAATGGGAGGTGCTGATGTTGTACTATGAGTACAATGGTTACAATCTTTCAGGATGGTAGCTTTTAATTTTCAAGAATTTTTCTTGAAATTTTTTCAGAATCGCAAGAAATCTGGGAAAGATAATAAGCTCTAATGTCATGGAGAAGCTTCTAATGAAAGAAAAATGAGGCGTAATTGCACAATTATGCTCACTTGAAGTTCCAACATCAAAACAATTTATTTCTCCAGATCTCCAGAAAATCTTGGACAATCATTCCAAGGTGTTTGAAACTCCCAAAGGACTCCCACCTATTCCTGATCATGATCATGATATTCATTTGATTCCATGAATTCTTCCTCCAAACATTAAACCTTATAAATATCTTTATGTCCACAAGAGTGAAATTGAACGTAAGATTGTGGAAATGTTAGAGGCTGGTATAATTAAACCTAGTCGAAGTTATTTCTCTGCTCCAGTAGTATTATTGGACAAGAAGGGTGGATCATGACACATGTATCTAGATTATAGGGAGCTCAATAAGCTCATTGTTAAAGATAAATTTCCCATTCCTGTGATTGATGAATTATTGGTTGAATTACATGGAGCAATTTGTTTTACCAAGTTGGATCTCCATTAAGGATATCATCAAATTATAATGAAGACTAAAGATATTCTAAAAATAGCATTTTGAACTCATGAAGGTTGTTATGAATTTTTGGTGATACCTTTTGGCCTTACTAATGCACTTTCTAAATTTCAAGGGTTGATGAATTCCATTTTCAAACCCTTCCTTAGAAAATTTTTGTTAGTATTTTTTGATGATATACTAATCTACAATAGGTCTTGGAAGGATCATGTTCAACATGTTGACAGGGTGCTCAAATTGTTGGAGGAGAAAAAATTATATGCAAAAACCTCCAAATGTTTCTTTGGAGTACAAGAGGTGGAATATTTGGGTCATACTGTATCTCGGGAGGGTGTTAAGGTAGACCCTAACAAAATTAAAGCCATTAAGGAATGGAAAGTCCCCACAACGATAAAGTAGTTACGAGGATTTCTTGGGTTAATAGGGTATTATCGCAATATTTTTAAGAATTATGGGAGAATTGTAGCACCTCTAACAACATTATTGAAGAAAGATTCATTTTCATGGACCCTTGAAGCAACTAAGTCCTTTGAACATCTTAAAGAGGAAATGTGCCTAGCACCGATCTTAGCTACACTAGTCTTCAAGAAAACCTTTATTGTGGAATGTGATGCCTCAAGAAATGGATTTGGTCTTGTTTTAATGCAAGAAGAAAGATCCATTTGGTTTGAAAGTCGTTCAATCAAAGGAAGGTATTTACATAAATCTATTTATGAGAAGGAAACGTTTGAATACTACACGCACTAAGGTAACATCGACCTTATACACTACAAAAAAAAAGGACATTGGTGAGGGACGAAAAATGTCACCATAAGCTCATAGGTGAGGGTCAAAAGAGCCTTTGTCACCAAAAATTGAACGTCACCAAAGGCGGCATTTTCGAAATTATAGGTGTTGTGGTGACATTCAAGGTCCATCACCAATAATTATTTATAATGATGGATAGTGACCGTCACCATTTCATATGAGAAATAGTGACAGACAATAGTCTCCATCACCAAAATTGAACGTCATTGAAGGTGGCGTCACCGAAAGTATGTGTTGTGGTGACATTCAAGGTTCATCACGAATATTGATTATAATGAGGGATAGTGGCCATCACCATTTCTTATGAACAAAAAAGATATTTTGTGATGGACCTTTAATGGTTGTCACTATTGGTGCACATATATGGCGACGTTCATTGACCATCACCATTTCATATTTGGTGAGGGTCAAAAAATGTGATGATAAGCTCATTGGTGACATCGAGTTCTGTCACAAATAATGACTATAATGAAAAACAATGACCCTCAAAATTTCATATCAACAACAACGATTTATGGTGACGGACCTTTGAGGGCTGTCACTATTGATGCTTATATATGGTGGCATTCGTTGACCATCACCATTTCATATTTTGGTGAGGGTTGAAAAATGTCACCATAAGCTCATTGGTGATGGTGAAAAGAGCATCCATCACCAAAACCTGATCAATGCCATTCCCTAAGAATATCAAGGCAAGAAGAAATCAAACCACCAACCTCCTGCTTGTAAACCAGGTGCTCTTACATTGAGCTAGCAACCTTTAAAGAATTAGAATTTTTAAAATTATTTCTTGAAACCTTTATAGATTGTAAATTCTATGTTCTCTCTCATTAGAGGGTCTTTTCCTTGTACTACAACTTTTTCGTCACTAATGATGGCCTCTTGCAACAAACCATGTTTGAATTTGATAGATTGCATTAAAAGAATGAATTACTCTAAAGAAAATATTTCCAACTAAGCAATTTCTATCAACAGATATGGAAATATAATATCATGTTAGACAACCTAAATTATATTAAACAGCCTTTATATACATCTATAATATCCCCTCAAATTAAACTATATCTATATGCAACATTCCTTCAAGCTCTGCAATTTGTCTCCTTGATTATGTAACCTTAATACCAGAATAAAAGGATCCAAATGTGGCAATTTTCTGTCCTATCTAACAAAGAAAATTAAAAACCTCTCTAAAAAACATCTCCACTTTATCTGCAACCTATAAATTTGCATCAAAATGCACATTGGTTTCGATCTGGGGGGTCCTATGCCATAGGTATGATAGGCATATAAATTAATTAGCAAACATCTACCCATATGTATAATTTGTATCATAAAGTACCTTTGCAGCTTCCTTTCTAAACCAATATTGTTGATGTGGATCATGGAACTCTAATTTTGAAGGTGGCAAATGCAAAGACAAAACATTTATGGAGGAATATCAGAAACATGCAATAATAATTCCAAAGATCTCACATTGAATTTGGGAAGAACATAGGTCCAATATATTAGTATAGAATAGCCATTAACTGTCATACACAAGTATGGGTACTCCAGAAAAATCATGAGCTACATAAATTATGTAAAATATCACAAGGTCAAAATAAAAAAATAATATGAAAACTGCTTCCAAAATATAATGGAGCCAAATTTAGTGGCATAAGAAGAGAGAACATTGTGGTAATGCTTTAGGTGTAGCTTTAAAATTTAATTCATGGTTTAGCATATTTCTTAAAGCATGGTGGCTGAAAAGGCTGGCAAAGTGTAAGTGGAGAGAGGAGTCAACACTACTAGTAAATTTGATGGAATTAAAATCAATTTTTTTACAAGCTCACAAAGGAAGCTTTGAGGCCATAATTTGAAGAATTTGCTTCTATCTTAGATGGATAATACAACATATAATTGGAAAGATACATCACTATGGTGCATTTAGAGAGGGTACTATAGATCGAAAGGGAAGATACCATGACATCCCTGATGTAGAATGAGATCTAGACGCCTTTCTCAAGAAAAACAGTCTCAAATCATATGTGGTGTGTTTAAGTGGCTCTCCCATTTATAACACCTACAGTTATTATGATAAAGAAGTTCATGGAAAAATAAGCAGGCTAATAATGAGGGTTGCGAATTATGGTGAATGGCCTTGTCTTGGACATATTTTGGTAGAAATTCAGTTTGATCATTGAAAAATGAGTCACTTCCTTGTGTCTATGTCCACATTCAGACACCACTCCAGCTTGAGCTTACTGTTGTAAAGCTAAATAGTGAAATTAGCAGTGAACAAGCGAATTTTAGAAAAAAGGGAGAATGGTCAAATATAAATATATAGTTTAATTTTATGGTAGAACTGAAGCAAACTCTTGTGAGTGTTAGCCACCTATAAAATTTGTTATACCAAAAGGTGGCTAAATAATTTTTTGGAGCCTTCAAGGAACAAATTTTATTGCAAAAAAGTGTTATCTCTTGAAGACTTTTGAAGGCCTCATGTCTCTGTCCAAAATCTTCACTGTTGTGCCCATTTTACACTCTGGAATTATGTATATTTCATGAGGAAACACTACTGCAAAATCCCTTCTTCCCCTCCTCCCTTAAAAACTAACCTCAATTTCACTCCCCGTTCATTCCTATAAACTTCCTCTATTTTCATTTTTCCATGTTCCCCTTTCATAAAATCCCCTTTACAGAGTTTTAAACTCCTTTTGAACTCTGTCCAAAAACCTTCGCCCTCCACCTTCCACCAAGAGGATTTTAAACGCGTAATCCCCATCGTTGATCTCTGTGTGATCAACGATTGTGACTTATTTTTCCCTCTCCTCTTCTTTTGACCTTTGCAAGTAGATCTACACTGTTGGTTGATGCCATCCAACGACCACGCTCCTCCCCACACCCTCTGAAGTAGTAAAACCAAATAACGCAGGATTTTGTAATGTAGTTTTGTATTGTGCAGGTGTTTGAATGAAATTCCATTTTATGAGTTAGATTCTATACTTCATGATCGGCTCTCGACCACTGGAAGGATCGATAGCGTTCCAGTATGGTACTGTAATATTGTTGCCCGTAGAAGCTGCAAACCTTGTCCAAAGGAAGAAACCCGCTTATAGAAGAAATAAATCGGGTTTATAGTTAATGGAGCCACAGTTCTAAGGTTTGAAACTGGAGTTTAATGGACCAAAGTGAATAGGAAGCAGGGTGTTAACCTCGGTTTAACCCATGGTCGCTTACTATTCAAAAGCCAGAAGTAGTTTTGATCGCACCGCTTTTGGTACAGAAAGGAAATCGCTTAATAGCAAGCGATCCTGTGAAAATATGCCATGTCAACGGGACAATACCGCCTCATCGCTCCCTCCCCGGGCATTAAATGTCGACTGTGGGCTCAGCGCGATATTGACGTACGTCGTCTAATCTAAGGCTGGCTCAACGAACGGTGATCGCTCTCAAAGGAGCTCGAGGGATAAACTAAGGTATGGCGTGATCCATGGCCCACAATCAAACGCCTTGGTCCCCACAACCACGACTGTAGTCAGCAGTCCCACAGAACCGGTGGTCCCCAACGCCTAGTCAACACCCTCACGGCAGCGATTTATTGGAGCGGGTCTTGTTTGGTTGCTCACATAGTCATGAAATCCGGACCCGGGGAGCTTTATAAGGCAGATTTGATATAAATTTCGGGTCACATTTGGGCTGATGTTAGCAGGCCCCAAATGGACCCGAGGAGCTTTATAGGGTGAATTTAATAAACATTTCGGATCACAAAGACCCTGACATCAGGGGACTCCTTTTGTAACCCGAAATGGTTTATGCAGCTTATTTTTATCGGGAGTTTTGAAGTCCGGGGTATATTATTTAATAAAAGGTGATAAAATGGTTTTTTCATTATACTGAAGAAAAATCCGAAGGCTGGGAAATGACGATTATCACACCTTCGATTAATTAAAAGGAAACCATCCATGGGTCCAAATTCCACGTCTCGTCAATGCTTCATGGGCATTCATGCCTCACGAACCCTGCGCAGCACTACACATCAACAAAACACAGTGAATAGATCACAAACAAAGAGTATCAGTGTAAAAGACAAAACAAACCAGAACAGGAGATTGAAGACATATTTGTGGGGATTACGGCTAAGATTGATTATCAAAAGCCTAATCCTCCCAATTAAGACACAGTGAAAAGAAAATCCTAAATGTCTATTAGATAGAAGGCCTCCACCGCCACATCTGAGGCAAATTGATTCCTCCTAGCTACCACAGTGCCACCTATGCCTCAAAGCATTCAAACATAGGCCGAAGTTATTGATCAAAAGAAACATGTGCCTCAACGCAACCAGAGAGTTACTTCTGCAAATAAACTTAATGACAAAATATCAGCAGAATTACTTTAACATAACACAGAGCCTCAAAAGTCAATAAGAGCTCCCACTGAGCTTAATCTTAAATGAAAAAAATTAATACAGACACAACACCTGTAAAATTATTCATCGAGACCCCCAAAGGCCGAGAAGCCATTAATACTGTATTAATTATCTTCGGAGATGTTTTATCAGATCTCCCCTCCTCATTTTTCTATAAATACTACTAGAGAATATGAGAGAGATGTTGGTTGCTGAACTTTGAAATATAATTAAGCTTGAGACTTCTACTTGTAAATAGTGTTCACTGGCTCTTGAAGCTCTGCTTGTGATAGATAAGTTAGTCTGGGAAGTGTAGATGATTGCTAAGCTAAAGCATTGGACTTAGAGTTGTAACTGGTTTGGAGCATAAATACAAGCTGATTTATGGGATCCTGGTCTACGTCGACAGTGATGTGATTTCTTATTGTAAATTGTTATTTTAATTCTATTTTCACCTTCTCTTATAAAGAACAGCATGCATAGAGTTAGGACCTACTGTATATCAGTACCCTTCTCTAACTGAAAATCTTTATCTACATGTTTTCTTCCAATTTTTGTTATTTAGGAATGATTTAATTCAGTTCTAAGCATAGGAATGTTGGCTTTCCCTCGTCCTATTTCCTTAGCTAATTGTTATTCTTAAATGTTATTTTCAGTATATGTTAAGTAGAGATGAACTAAGGAAGATATGGTGTGCCCTAGTCCTAGTTTTATCCCCAAAGACTATCTGAATGTTTCCCTTGGAATGTGTTGAAAGTTGACTAGTGTTGAAACACTTACCAGATCTTAGGCCATTCTTTTTTATCTTTTTGTTTGTCTTGAAAGTGACCAAGTAGAGCAGAGCTAGGAGAGGATTTGTGGTGAGCCCGACCCGCTAGTTTCTTCTCCACCAGTTGCCTTCAAGTTTCCCTTTGTTTTAAAATGTTTTTCTATTGAAAGTGCATCAAAGCAGGCTAGTTTAGAAGTACTCACCTGATCTTAGATTACTTTTATGTCTTTCTTAAGTGTATGTCAAAAGCAGGCTAGTTTAGAAGTACTTGCCTGATCTTAGGCTTCTCTTTTTTCTTCATTTGTTTAAAAACCCTCTTTTTGTAACACTTCATCCCATAAAATCAAACTTTAAAGAGATCCTTAGACATAGATGACTTGCCCCATGGACCACTCTTGCCCCTTGCTATTTCAATTAAACCCTATTATGACTCCATAGCCCAATGGACTAAAACCTGCAATTATCTATCTTCTTGGCCAAAGCTTGTTCTATTTTCTTGCAACTTCACACCTTTGAAACTCTTTGCATTTAGAACTTTCCACCTCAAATAATAATCATGCTCAACCATCCAAAAACAAAACAAAACCCTTGGCCTTCATAACTAGCCTAACATCATTACTATAAACTTCAAAGACAAATCCATCTTTGCACTTATTGGAGAGATCCCTCCCTGGATTCAGGAGGGCTAGATCCTAGAATCCCAAAGTGGTTGAAACAATGTTGTTTCTGTGATTGGACTTTGCCAATCTTGCTAATTACAGATTCCTAAAATTTCTGGTGACTCCTCTAGGGATCTTTCCTGAGTTAATAAAAGTTCAAATACACCTTAAAACTCTAGATAACCCATGATTTAAAGACAATTGTTCTATTTTCCAGCTGAGCCACCAAAACTAAAATTTTTGGTGGCTCCGCTGGGGAACTGAGTCGAATTTTCCTCTTAGGTTCCCTTAAAAACTTCATAAAACCTTGTGAGTAAAAGCAGCCTTTTCAAGCACTACCAAGAAATGGTAATCATGATGAAGCTTGTTTGAATGAATGACAAACTAGGCAAAACCTATGATTCTCATAAGAGTTTGTCTAACCTTGAAAGATCAGCTGGCTTAGCCATAAGAGTAGACTGTCTTTGTCTCATAACCATAGCTAAGTTTTGAAATAGATTTAGGACACTCTTAACAACCATTAGGACTGAAAAATAACTCAGAAAACCCAAAAATATTTCATATTGGTATCCAATAAACATGGTAGTGGACCATAAAATCTTTTACCTCTGAAAAAGAGCTAAAAAATTCCACTTGGCGGCTCCACAATCCTGAAAAGACCTTAAGACTCCACTGGGAAGAACCCTTATCATTATAATATCATTCAAACTCAACTAGAAAACTGTAGGATTAATAATTTGTGAAAACAAATTAGTTGACCTTTTAAAGACTATCATACCTGGTTGAACTTTTCTTGTTTATTTGGGTCTGAAAAACACTGCATAGTGGCTCCTAGAAAGATTCACACTAGAGCTTATCCTGACCCTGATCCACCTGAGATAGTTGATAACCCAGAAAGTATCCTTAGAAAGTCTCCTAGGATTAAATTATCAACTGATTTCAGATCACCCTTGAGAGCTAATTCAGTTCCTGAAAGTATTTCAGCTATAAAAAAATCACAAGTTGACTTAGTAAATCCCTTTAGAACTAGGTCATTTGATGATATAATTCAGCTAGATCCTGAGTCTTCACTTTCATCCCCTGAAGCAAGTGAACATCCTGGTAGTAGGGAAACAACACCTCCTGATTTACATTTCCTTCACAATTTAGGTGTCTCTCATCCAAGATCATCTCAGCAATCTACTGATGTTCCATACACATCCCTTCATCCTCCATTCATTGTCCAAACCACTCCACTTCAGCCCACTTTTCCTTTTGTTAATCCACATCTTGTGAATCCACCCCCACCACATATCATGGCAGCATGGTATGCTCCCTTAGTCCTTCCTGTACCATTAGTCAATCTTCCACAGGACTATCAGTCCAAAATTCCATTGTATGATGCTAGTAATGCTACAACTGCATCATAACATGTGGATAATATGAATGACTACTTTGACAGAAAGGAAATTGATGATGATTATGTCGAGCTTAGATTTTTTGCTGAGAGTCTGGGGGGCGAAGTTAGAAAATGGTTTAAAGGCTTAAACCCCCATAGTATCAATGATCTCCAAGCCTTCCATCAAAAATTCTTAAACAAATGGGAAGTGAAGAAAAATCCTCTCCAAGTCCTTTCTGATTACAAGAACCTCCATAGAAAAACTGGGGAAAGTGTGCAAGCATATTGCACCAGATTTAACAGTGTGTATAATGCCCTTTCCTCGGATCTAAAGCCTCCACAAGGCTTGGATTTAAACAAGTTTCCTGAAGGGTTCAACCCCGAGATGGCCTATCAGCTGAGAGAGAGAGATCCTGCAACTCTTAAAGAGATGCAAAAAGGAGCTCTTGCTGTGGAAGTAAACTTAATGGAGAAGAGAGAAAGAATGAAAAATGAGAAGAGAGTGTCTTTTAGAGAGGAAAAAATACCTTCTACTTCCAACTCAAAGATGGAGAGAATGATGGAGGAGATGATGAAAGAGATGAGCATAATTAAGAGAGCACAAGCAAGACAAAACCAAAATGCTCCTCAAAATAGAAATCAGAATTTTAGAAGGAACCAACCTCCAAACAGACCTAGGGAAGAACATCAACAGATCACTCCTCCCTTTCATCAAAACTATGTAAGTGAGGTTGAGGAAGAAGATGAAATAACAGAGGAAGATGATATCAACATGCTGGGGGTAGATAATGATGACTTTGAGGTTCATTATGATAGAAAACAAGGTCTATACACACCTTATGATGACAAAAGAGATGATGATGAAAATTATTATCAAGACTTGGAAAATGTCATCATAGAATCTCAAAGAGAATATGACCTTAGAAGCAAAACCATTCAACAAACTCCCAACACCAAAACCTCTGACAAATCTTCACAAAACAGCACTGCAACTAAGCCTAAAGTTGTCAAACAAAAGGACAAAACAGTGGCTGTGAATTATAATAAAGGTAGAGAGAAAGGCACTCAAAACAATGAAAAACGGAGTGCGGAAATTAGTAGTACTAACACTTCAGCTAATACTCCAGTTAAAACCATATTTTCAAATGTAAATAGAACAAATCAGCAAGCTGATGTTGCTGATAGACTAGCAGCTAATAAGGCTGAGACAAGTTCTTCAAAGAACCAAATTCCTTTAAGCCTAGAGCATGAAATTTCAAAAATCAAAATATTTGTTCCCCTGATTGAGTTAGCTACCCAGAATGTATATAGGACCCAAATTTTGAAGGCTTTAAATATTGAGGATAATAATGACACAGTCAATCTTAACGATGACCAGTTAGAGCTCATTTTTGGTCCTAAGATTTAAGGTAGATATCAAGAGGGACCTGTTCCTCCCCTTTATGTAAGTTTAAATATTCATGACAAGATTTTACATAACGCTATGCATGATTCAAGCACCTCTCATAATTTAATGCCCAAAGCTGTCATGGAGAGCCTAGGCCTTGAAATCACCAGACCTTACAAAGACCTTTACTCCTTTGACTCAAATAGAGTAAAATGTTTAGGATTAATTAAAGACCTTTGTGTTAACTTAGCTCAAATTCCAGCCAAATGTTTAGTCATGGATATTTTTGTGGTTGATGTGCCCCCAAAGTATGGAATGCTATTATCTAGGTCTTGGGGAGATAAGTTACAAGGAACTATGCAAATGGAAATGACCTATGCAATCATCCCTATTTTTAATCAGACAAGAAGACTTTACAGGGAGTCTCATATGCAATACATGGTGACTAGCCAAGACAAACCACAGAACTCTCCCCTTTATTCTGTAAACACAGGCCTGGATTCATTTATCCTTTTCAATGATGAAACTTTCAGTGAACAAGTGAACTTGTCTGATTTAATGACAGATAGAGAGGAGGAAGAAGATAATGTAGGAGTGTCAGAACAGTTTGCTGAACCTGTAAACTATAGAAAACAAAACACAGGCCTTAAGCTACAAATCATGTGTCCTTTGCTTTTAAACATTGAGAGTCAAGAAGGCAGTCCTCAACCCAATAAAAAATCTGAGGAGTTAAAACAAGTTCAACAATGTGCTGACCTCCAAGAACAATTCAATAGCACACTTATTGAACAGCATAGTAACCCAAATGATAAACTCAAGATTAGCCCTCTATGGAGTATGCACTTCGATGGGTCTTGCACTAAGACCAACGCTGGTGCAGGTGTCTGGAAGTGCAACACTGAGAATAACCACACAGAAAGCATTTCCTGTAGATTAAACTTCCATTGTTCGAATAACATAGCGGAATATGAATCCCTTCTCTTAGGCTTACGATTGTTGAAGAATTTAGGAGCCAAAAGAATCAATGTGTATGGGGATTCAGAGTTAGTCATTAGGCAAGTCAATGGGGAGTATAACGCAAATCATCCCAGACTTAGGGCCTACAGAAATGATGTCTTGGACCTTTTTAAAACTTTCAAGGATTCCAAACTGATTTTTGTCCCAAGAAAAAGAAATATTGTGGCCCGCAATTTAGCTTCTGCATCTAGAACGTGCTTAATGCCATATGAAACCAAAGACTGCACAACTTAGATAAAATTGAGACCATCCGTTCCTGATAACAAAAAATATTGGCAGGTGTTCGACGGAGACAAACAAATAGAAGAATTCATGCAGTTTAGAAACGAATTCGAACTACCAAGTTCAGATTCAGATTATGAAACCGACTGCCCTAGTGAAGAAAATTTTCTTGATGAAGAAGAAAGGTCTCCTGAACTTGCTAATGTAAACATGTTATCTAGCAAACTTGAAAATGAAACAGATATGAACGCAGAGTTAGAAACAAAAGAGTTATATACCATGCACTCTAAAGATGAAAATTTTCCAAACGATCTGACACCTTTAGAAGAGTTGTTTGATTTTAATGATGTGGCCAGGAAGCCAAAACTGGAACCTGTAGAGACTGAAGTGGAAGAGTGAAATATAGGCAGTGAACTGAAACCAAAAATGATCAAACTGTCTAAAACTTTACCAGCTCACATTAAACTCAAATACATAGAGTTGTTCAAAGAATTTTCTAATGTTTTTGCGTGGAGTTACGAAGATATTAAATCCTATAACACTGAAATAATACAGCACAAAATCCCTCTCAAAGAAAACCAAAAACCATTCAAACAGAAACTGCACAAAATAAACCCTGTTCAGCTACCTCTGGTTGAGAAGGAAATCAGGAAAATGTATGAAGCTAGTATTATTTCCCCTATTAGATATTTTGAGTGGGTGTCTAATCTGGTGTCAGTTAGGAAGAAAACTGGAGAGATCAGGCTTTGTATAGACTTTAGAGACTTAAGCAAAGCTTCATTAAAAGACAACTACCCTTTACCTAAGATGGATCATATTTTACAAAGGGTGGTAGGGTCTAGAAGAATTTATTTTCTTGATGGCTACTCAGGGTACAATCAAATCTTAGTTCACCCTAATGATCAATTAAATACAACCTTTACTACACCATGGGGCGCTTTCATGTATATGAAAATTCCCTTTGGTCTAATGAATGCTAGAGCAACCTTTTAGAGAGCCATGGACATAGCATTCTCCGAAGGGTTAGGCTACTTCATCATTATATACCTTGATGATGTTACCGTGTTTTCAAAGACAGATGAAGAGCACTTAGCACATTTAAGAACAGTCTTCGATAGATGCAGGAAGTTTGGGATATCTTTAAACCCTAATAAAACACTATTTGGGTTCCAAGAAGGTAAAGTTCTTGGGCACATTATTTCAGAAGAAGGTATTAAGATAGATCCCAAAAGGATTGAGGCCATATTGCAAATCTCTCATCCTCGAAACATCAAGGAGTTGCAATCTTTCATTGCAAATATTAACTTTTTGAGAAGGTTCATCCCCAACTTGGTCGAGCTCCTTATAAATATCACAAACATGTTGAAGAAGGAGCAAGGGGTAAAATGGACCTTGGAAGCAAAGAAGTCCTTTGAGCTGGTGAAGCAAGCGTTAACCAAAACACCGATTCTAATAAGTCCTTATTTTTCAAAATATTTTTATACTTTTTCGTTTGCATCAGAACATACCATAGCTGCTGTCATTTTACAGAAAAATCCACAAGGAAAAGAGAAGCCTATCGCATTCTTTAGCAAGGCATTGAGGGATTCCCCTCTGAAATATAACATTATGTAGAAGCAAGCTTTTTCTTTGGTTAAATCTTTGAAAGACTTCAGAGTATACATCCTTCACTCACACATCATTGCCTTTGTCCCAAACTCAGTTATTAAAGACATCCTAACACAGGACCCAGATGGTAAGAGAGGTAAGTGGATTGTTGTTATTCTTGAATATGATTTAGAGATAAAGCCCACTAAACTCATCAAAGGCCAAGGTCTAGCTAGATTAATGGCTGAATCCAATTTTGGGGTTCTCAATATTAATATGATTAATGCTTTGGACGAACAAGAGGAAATATCAACTCCCATTTTTGAAGACCACGTCATGAATTCCTCTTGGTATGCTGATACTATTTATGTTTTTCTTAATTTGAATACACCTCCTAGTTTGACAAAGACAAAGGAAAGATTCCTAAAGTTAAAAGTTGTAAACTATTGCATTATAGATAGATGTCTTTATTGGAAAAATGTAAGTGGTGTATTGCTTAAATTTTGTCTGAGTATGATGCAAAGAAGGTTAAGCACGAGTTCCATGAAGGAGAGTGTGGAGGTTATTTGTACTGGAAGACAACAGCCAAAAAAAATTTGAGGGCTGGTTTCTATTGGCCTACTATTTTTCCTGATACACACAACATGATCATTTCCTGTCATAAATGTCAACTTTTTGAAGGAAAAATAAATCTGCTACCCCTACCTCTGCATCTAATCACTGTTGAAGCTCCTTTTCAACAGTGGGGACTTGACTTCATAGGAGAAATCCATCCACCATCTTCTGCCCAACATAGATGGATTCTCACTGCCACAGACTATTTCACTAAGTGGATAGAAGCTATACCTTGTAGGCAAGCGAATGATTCTGTTATTATAAAATTCATAGAGAATAATATTCTCTCTAGATTTGACTGTCCTACCAAGATCATCACTGATAATGCAGCAGCATTTGGATCAAATAAGATGGTTGAATTCAGTCACAGATAACAGGTAAAATTGGGGCATTCCACGGCCTATTACACTCAAGGTAATGGACTTGCAGAATCCTCAAACAAGAGTTTAGTGAACATAATCAAGAAACTGTTGGAGGACAACAAAAATTCTTGGCACACAAAGCTAGTTCATGCACTTTAGGCTGACAGATTGACTTTGAAGAAATCTATTGGCATGTCACCTTTCCAGCTTATGTATGGTACTGATGCAATTTTTCAGCCAGCCTTGGTGTACCAGTGATGAAGTTGATTCAAGAGTTGCAAACTGAAGATAATGACATGATCAGAAGAATAAATCAGACCATTCATCTTTAGCAAACCAGAGAGGAAGTTTATAACAAAGCATTACAGAAGCAGGACAACATTAAAAAGTTTTTTGACAGAAGAAAAAAGGCTAGAAATTTCAAAATTGGGGACAAATTTTTGAAGTGGGACTCAAGGAGGGAAGACAAGGGAAAGCATGGAAAATTTGACAACTTATGGATTGGCCCTTACTCTGTCCATTCAGCTACTAGTAATAATGCCTATTTTTTGCAAGAGTAGAATGGAGCAGAATTGTTTGGGGGTCCTGTCAATGGAAGGATGCTTAAGCATTACTTCTCTTGATCCATGTTATGTTCTGAAAGCCGTTTTATATTTTTTCTCATTATAAATACTTCACCCATCATTTCATTGAAAGTTAGAAAAATCAAAAATACAAAAACAATGAAAGAAAGAAAAGAGGGCAGATTATAAAAACAAGAAAGGTACAACCCCATACCAAAAAGAGAAACAAATTTGAAAGTGTGCAAGCTTAAATGCCACTCCTAAATAACATGCTTCTAGTTAGTCAAACAGCCTAATCTTGACTAATTAGTTTTAAATTTTCTGCTAATAGGATAGTGAATTCGATTTTCCAAACTGTTTAATCTTGGCTTATCAGTAGATAGTTTAGGATAGAAATTAAAGGTTCAAACATGCTCCAAATCTGAACCTAAGTTTCCAAAGAGAATGACTCAAATCTGTTTCAAATTCTGAGTCAAAAAAGATGTAAATCTGGTCCCAATTAGCTCAAAATATGAACCAGAGGACAAGTAAAGAACAACTCAAGTAAGAATCAAAACAAAGTTGTAAAAGAGATGAAGGAAATTCTTTGAAATTTTAGATCCTAAGCCTTCCATTTTGTTTTAATTTTCTGCAAAATAAGATCTATGTACAGCTTGTTTTTTATGCCATAGATCAACAACAAGTTAGACTGTTCAATCTTGATGTGTATGCTTTTGAATTTCTATTGTAGGATTTAGTGAATAAAATCTGTTGGACAATTTAATCCCAACAGATAGTAGATTAGGTATAGAATCATATGGGCTCAACTGTTTAATCTGAGTCCATGGAGAAATAAGGAGTAGAAATAGATTAGATTTCCTGCTTTCAAAAGAATAAAATGTTGTAAAAGAGTTTTCCAATCCAAGTGCACTCTAAAGAAGAAAAAATGTTAGATCTGTAGGATTGGGTAGGTAGAAATCTTGTTGATGAAAGATCCATTGTTTTTATGGCTGCTAATATGTTTTCAGAGCAAAAAAAGATCATTCAAGGAAAGAAAGGCAGCCCAATGGATGAGGCACTGATCAGCCTCCCAGAGAATGCAAGTCTGAAGTTCTTGATGCCTTCAATAATGCACCATCCCCAAGTGGAGCCACTGTTAGCCACCTATAAAAAATTTTATACCAAAAGGTGGCTAAATATTTTTTTGGAGCCTTCAAGGAACAAATTTTATTGCAAAAAAGTGTTATCTCTTGAAGACTTTTGAAGGCCTCATGTCTCTGTCCAAAATCTTCACTTCTGTGCCCATTTTACACTCTGGAATTCTGTTGATTTCATGAGGAAAGACTGCTAAAAAATCCCTTCTTCCCCTCCTTCATTAAAAACTAACCTCCATTTCACTCCTCGTTCATTCTTATAAACTTCCTCTATTTTCATTTTTCCTTGTTCCCCTTTCATAAAATCCCCTTTACAGAGTTTTAAACTCCTTTTGAACTCTGTCCAAAAACCTTCGCCCTCCACCTTCCACCAAGAGGATTTTAAACGTGTAATCCTCGTCGTTGATCTCTGCGCGATCAACGCTTATGACTTATTTTTCCCTCTGCTCTTCTTTTGACCTCTGCGAGCAGATCTACACTGTTGGTTGATGCCATCTAATGGCCATGCTCCTCCCCACGCCCTCTAAAGCAGTAAAACCAAATAACACAAGATTTTGTAATGTAGTTTTGTATTGTGCAAGTGTTTGAATGAAATTCCATTTTATGAGTTAGATTATATACTTCATGATCGGCTCTAGATCACTAGAAGGATCGATAGCGCTCCAATATGGTACTGTAATATTGTTTCCTGTAGAAGCTGTGAACCTTTTCCAAAGGAAGAAACCCTCTTATAGAAGAAATAAATCGGGTTTATAGTTAATGGATCCATAGTTCCGAGGTTTGAACCTGGAGTTTAATGGACCGAAGTGAATAGGAAGCAAGGTGTTAACCCCAGTTTAACCCACGATCACTTACTGTTCAAAAGCCGGAAGCATTTTTTATCGCACCGCTTTTGGTACGGAAAGGAAACCACTCAATAGCAATTGATCCTGTGAAAAGCCGCCACGTCGACGGGATAATACCGCCTCATCGCTCCCTCCCCAGGCGTTAAATGGCGACTGTGGGCTCAGCGTGATATTAACGTACGCCGTCCGATCTGAGGCTGGCTCATCGAATGGTGATCACACTCAAAGGAGCTCAGGGGATAAAATAAGGTATGGCATGATCCATGGCCCACAATCAATCGCCCTGGTCCCCATGGCCACGACAGCAATCAGCAGTCCCACAGAACCGGTGGTCCCCAACGCCTAGTCAGCAGCCACATGGCAGCAATTGATTGGAGTGGGTCTTATTTGGTTGCTCGCATAGTCGTGAAATCTGGACCTAGGGAGATTTATAAGGCGGATTTGATATAAATTTTGGGTCACATTTGGGCTGACGTCAGCAGGCCCCAAACGAACTTGGGGAGCTTTATAGGGAAAATTTAATAAAAATTTCGAGTCACAAAGACCCTAACGTCAGCGGACTCCTTTTGTAACCTGAAATGGTTTACGTAGCTTGTTTTTATTGGGAGTTTTGAAGTCCGAGGTATATTATTTAATAAAAGGTGATAAAATGGTTTTTCCATTATATTGAAGAAAAAGTCGAAGGCTGGGAAATGACTATTCTCACACCTTCGATTCATTAAAAGGAAGCCATCCATGGGTCCAAATTCCACGTCTCGTCAATGCTTCATCGGCATTCATGCCTCACGAACCCTGCACAGCACTGCCCATCAACAAAACACAGTGAATAAATCACAAACAAAGAGTATCAGTGTCGAAGACAAAACAAACCAGAACAGGAGATTGAAGACATATTTGTGGGGATTACGGCTAAGATTGATTATCAAAAGCCTAATCCTCCCAATTAAGACATAGTTAAAAGAAAATCCTAAATGTATATCAGACAGAAGGCCTCCACCGCCACATCTGAGGCAAATTGATTCCTCCCAGCTACCACAGTGCCACCTGTGCCTCAAAGCATTCAAACACAAGCTGAAGTTATTGATCAAAAGAAACATTTGCCTCAGCGCAGCCAAAGAGTTAATTCTGCAAATAAACTTAATGACAAAATATCAGCAGAATTACTTTAACATAACACAGAGCCTCAAAAGTCAATAAGAGCTCCCACTGAGCTTAATCTTAAATGAAAAACATTAATACAGACACAACACCTGTAAACTTCTTCATCGAGCCCCCCAATGGCTGAGAAGCCATTAAGACTGTATTAATTATCTTCAGAGATCTTTTATCAGATCTCCCCTCTTCATTCTTCTATAAATACTACTGGAGAAGATGAGAGAGATGTTGGTTGCTAAACTTTGAAATATAATTGAGCTTGAGACTTCTACTTGTAAATAGTGTTCACTAGCTCTTGAAGCTCTACTTGTGATAGATAAGTTAGTCTGGGAAGTGTAGATGATTGCTAAGATAAAGCATTGGAATTGGAGTTGTAACTGGTTTGGAGCATCAATACAAGCTGATTTATGGGATCCTGGTCTATGTCGACGGTGATGTGATTTCTTATCGTATATTGTTATTTTAATTTTTTTTCACTGTGTTCACCTTCTCTTATAAAGAACAACATGCATAGAGTTAGGACCTACTGTATATCAGTACCCTTCTCTGACTGAAAATATTTATCTACATGTTTTCTTCCAATTTGTGTTATTTAGGAATGATTTAATTCAGTTCTAAGCATAGGAATGCTAGCGTTCCCTCATCCTATTGCCTTAGCTAATTGTTATTCTTAAATGTTATTTTCAGTATATGTTAAGTAGAGATGAACTAAGGAAGATATGGTGTGCCCTAGTCCTAGTTTTATCTCCAAAGACTGTCTGAATGTTTCCCTTGAAATATGTTGAAAGCTAACTAGTGTTGAAACACTTACCAGATCTTAGGCAATTCTTTGTTATATTTGTGTTTTTCTTGAAAGTGACCAAGTAGAGCAAAGCTAGGAGAGGATTTGTGGTGAGCCCAACCCGCTAGTTTCTTCTCCAACAGTTGCCTTCAAGGTTCCCTTTGTTTTAAAATGTTTTTCTATTGAAATTTCATCAAAGTAGGCTAGTTTAAAAGTACTCACCTGATCTTAGATTACTTTTATGTCTTTCTTAAGTGTATGTCAAAATCAGGCTAGTTTAGAAGTACTTGCCTGATCTTAGGCTGCTCTTTGTTCTCCATTTTTTTAAATCCCCTCTTTTTGTAACACTTCATCCCATAAAATCAAACTTTAAAGAGATCCTTAGACATATATGACTTGCCCCATGGACCACTCTTTCCCCTTTCTGTTTCAATTAAACCCTATTATGACTCCATATCCCAATGGACTAAAACCTGCAATTATCTATCTTCCTTTCCAAAGCTTGTTCTATTTGCTTGCAACTTCACACCTTTGAAACTCTTTGCATTTAGAACTTTCCACCTCAAATAATAATCATGCTCAACCATCCAAAAACAAAACAAAACCCTCGGCCTTCATAACTAGCCTAACATCATTACCATAAACTTCAAAGACAAATCCATCTTTGCACTTATTGGAGAGATCCCTCTCCGGATTCAGGAGGGCTAGATCCTAGAATCCCAAAGTGGTTGAAACGATGTTGTTTTTGTGATTGGACTTTGCCAATATTTCTAATTATAGATTCATAACAGTGAGAATGGACCTATGTTCATATTATAGTTGAAATTCATCTCATCATCTCTGAGGGAGTAGTAGACAAGAAATCCATTTTTAATTTCAATAAGAGTGGGGAGCTCAAAATGACACTCAATAATTTAAATAATTTATGTAACTTGTGATTTTTATGGAGTACCCATAATTAGTTTTCATACACAATTATGGGTACTTTAGAAAAATCATGAGTTACATGGATTATGTAAGATGTCAGGAGGCCAAAATAAAAAAATAATACGAAAAATGATTCCAAAATATAAAGCATTTGAATTCAGTGGCATAATAAGAGATAACATTGTGGAAATGATTTGGGTGTAGCTTTAAATTTTACTTCATGGTATAGAATATTTCTTAAACCATGGAACTTGAAATATTTGGAAAAGGGTAAGTGGGGAGAGGAGTCAACACTGCATGGTACATTTGATGAAAGAAAAAAAATTGGATTTTTTTACAAGCTCACAGAGGAAGCTTTGAGGCCATAATTTGAAGATTTTTTTGCTATCTTAGATGGAGAAGGCAACATATAATTGGAAAGAGACAGCATTGTTGGTACATTTGGAGAGGGTATTTTAGATCTAGAGGGAAGATACCATGACAACCCTGATGTAGAATGAGATATAGACATTGTTCTCAAGAAAAACAGTCTCAAATCATATGTGACGTGTTTCAATGGTTATCCCATTTATAACACCTAAAACTATTATGATAAATAAGTTCATGGAAAAATAAAGTAGGCTAAAAATGAGGGTCGATAATTATGGTGAATGGCCCTATCTTGGACATGTTTTGGTAGAAATTCAGTTTGATCGTTGAAAAATTATTCATTTCCTTATGCCCAAGTCCACATTCAGACACCACTCCAACTTGAGGTTACTCTTGTAAAGTTAAATAGTGAACTCAGCAATGAACAAGTGAATATTAGAAAAAAGGGAGAATGCTAAGATAGAAACAATATAGTTGAATTTTCTAGCAGGACTGAAGCAAACACTTGTGGTTAAATCATCTCAGCATCTTTGAGGGAGTAACAGAAAAGAAATCCATTTTTAATTTCAATAATAGTGGGGAGATAAAAATGGCAGTCAATAATTTTAATAATTTATGTAACTCATGATTTCACATGAGTACCCATAATTAGTTTTCATACACAATTATGGGTACTCCAGAAAAATCATGAGTTACATAAATTACGTAAGATGTCACAAGGTCAAAATAAAAAAATAATATGAAAACTGCTTCCAAATAGAAAGCGACAGAATTTAGTGGCATAATAAGAGAGAACATTGTGGAAATGATTTAGGTGTAGCTTTAAAGTTTACTTCATGGTTTATCATATTTCTTAAATCATGGTTGTTGAAAGGGTTGGCAAAGGGTAAGTGGAGAGAGGAGTCAACACTACATGGTACATTTGATGAAAGAAAAAATATCAAATTTTTTTACAACCTTACAGAGGAAGCTTTGAGGCCATAATTTGAAGTTTATGTTATCTTATATGGAGAAGGAATCATATAATTGGAAAGAGACAACACTGCTGATACGTTTGGAAAGGGTACTACAGATCCAAAGGGAAGTTACCATGACAACCCTGATGTAGAATGAGATCTAGACTCTTTTCTCAAGGAAAACAGTCTCAAATCATATGTGGTGTGTTTTCGTGGTTCTCCCATTTATAACACCTACAACTATTATGATAAAGAAGTTCATGGAAAATAAAGCAGGATAAAAATGAGGGTCGAGAATTATGGTGAATGGCCCTGTCTTGGACATCTTTTGGTATAAATTCAGTTTGATCATTGAAAAATGAGTCACTGCCTTATGCCCAGGTCCACATTGAGACACCACTCCAGCTTGAGGTTACTCTTGTAAAGTTAAATAGTGAAAAATTCAATGTTAGAAAAAGTGGAGAATGGTTAGATATAACAATATAGTTGAATTTTCTGGCAAGACTGAAGCAAACCCTTATGGTTAAATCATCTCAATATCTTTGAGGGAGTAGTAGACAAGAAATCTATTTTGAATTTAAATAAGAGTGGGGAGCAAAAAAATTACATATTTAGTGAGGGACTGGTAGATGATGGTGAGGTTGATGATATTCATTCCAGCATTAAAAAAACGCAGAGACAAAATTTATGAGGATGAGTTTCTTCCCATGAAAAAGGCTCGACGTTATCCTACAACACTTGAATTAAATTTGAGGAAGTAGAATAAGTACTGTATGCTCCTAGATAGTTGCAAGGGAATCATTTCTGTTTTGGAGAGATATTCATGGGCTGGAAGTTTTTATGATGGCCATTTTCAAATGTGTGCACTTAGAAGTTATCTCAGTTTTGAAGTATGAAAAAAACCACCTAGTCAAAAAAATCATCCTGGAGGTACCTTCCTAGCGGCTTGTCAAAACTTCCATAATACTTGATGAAAAAGAGTTGTGAACTCCCACAGACTATCCCCTTCAACACATAGTGACTCGATAAGAAAACCAATATACTTGGATGATGTTAAATTTGGAAACTAGGGCCAAACTCCACTTTGGACTCCTCATAACATGGATATGATGTTTTTTTTTGTATTCCTCTTTCCGAGAGGTGCAAGATTGATCTAAAGAGAATATTTTTTGAATGAGAAGAAGTTGGATTATGAATTTATTCTCTCACACATTTGCAAATTGTCAAGGTAAGCCAGAATTATTATGTAGGCTCATAAGCCCCAAAGGATGTGTCTCCACCCCTCACTGATGGATATAAAAAGGAGAGACTCAATCCTCATTTGGACATCATCTCATCACACATCTCTTTCCTCTCTCATTGGTTCATACAACCTCATAGAATGCTCTCTCTCTCATCCACACGTGTGAAAGGAAGGTCGTCAGATTCTTGCTGTAATTTTCAGATTGTTTTTTAGGGCTTATACATCGGCATTGACCAGCGTTGACTAAGGTTCAACCTTCACTTTCTGACTTCGATTTTTGTGCTGATATCCGATCTTGCTCGGCTGCAGCTGGTGGCACAAAATCCGAGATTTCTGTGCAGTTTGACCGCAGGTTTGACCGTGGGTTCGACTGTAGCATTGACCAATTTTGACCGAGTTATTGGCAGATTGTTTTGGGATGAATTTGACTAATTTTGGAGGCCGATTTTGACTTTGTTTGATCGAGCTTCATTGGATAAGGAATATTGTTGGTTTTACGAATGTTGACTTTGTTGTCTAGGACATCATTTTGACTATTGTAAATTGTACTTTCTCTCTCTTTTGAATTTGAAGAATATTAAGAAGATTTGATCAAAGTGTTTTCCCCTCATTGGGTTTTTTCCATGGCATCCACCAAAATATTGTGTGCTCTTGTCTGGGCTTGTATTTTGGTTACTTTTTTATGTTCTATCAACATTTACTGCCAATGTTAATGTGATTACTAAACAGTAAATTGAATTGGGCTAATAATAAATATTTAAGTAAATTTCTTTAAGCATAGAACATACCATCGTTAACTAAAAATTGACAAATGATCAGAAAGAGAAGGTGGAAATTCTTCTTTAGATAAAACATGTTCTCGGTTTTTGTACCTAAAAGTTTCTCATCCAGAAAAACCTTGAACTTCATTTCATTTTCTGCTACTCCTTGATTCTCTCATGCCACCTTCCCAGATAGCTCCTATGTTGTTATTTTATAATTAAGATTAACCTTGGATGAAAAAGAAATATTGAAACCATTTTCTAGATATTAATATTTTTATTCATTATCTTGAAGTTACAAATATGACGTGACTACCCCATATGAACCTGGACCCACAGGAGATATAATGTCATTTGAATGCCTTTAATGAAGCTAAAAATACAGATAAATCACCTGAAGGAGTAATTGGCAGCGAAGGTCTCTGTTCAGATGGATATGTATCCCATTGTACCCCTATAACTTGAGCACATGTATCTCCTATCGAATATTTATTAAAAACAATTTCCAGTTGAACAAGAGTGGTTCCATCGGGACTAGTTTTACTAGTAACATGTGACATAGGTCGCCCCATCCCTCTGCTAGTAAGAGGCGGTTTGGACTCTCATTTCTTGTTCTTACAAATTTATGCAGTTCACCATAATATATTAAAAGACATGTTAAAATGAAATTTTTTTCTCGAAAGGAGCATAGATTAAAAAAATAAGAGAATAAGAGATATGTGAAAGTATTCATGGTGTTGCAAAACAATGCAACTCGTTCGCTCGAATGCTAGTGTTCGAATCCTTCATAAGAAAAATCGTTCAATAATTCCCTCAACATTGACTCTGCCACTCGGAATTCTTTTGCATTTGACATAAAACTCAAGTGCATTCGGAAAACAACCAACTAAAGGTATGCAACCAATATTTTCTTATGTTGAAAATTTTTTCTACTCCACATGATCACTTCCATCGCTTGCTTCCTTCATATCACCATCGTCCCAAAATGGTCCCATAGCTATGATAATATCAACATCTCTTGGAAAAATTGAATGTGGGTCTATTCTCTCTAAACCGCTCGAAATAGAGACGTAAAATCTTAATTTTGTCAAGAGAGAGACCAGACACATGTTCGATTCTATGAAGAGAGACTTCCCTGGTCATAGTAGTGGGATCATTTTGGGACAGTGGTGATGCCAAGGTAGCAAGAGATATATTAAACTCTCAGCCTAGCTTCTTTCTCATCATTAGTCTCAAATATGTTACGATTGAATTTGCGTATTCGCTTGGGTGATATAATTCCTGAGTCATTTTTCAAGGTTGAACAATTTGGGAGGCAAGGTTTCCAAACAGTATTGTTATGGCAGTCGTTTCATTCATTACTTAGATCATCCCTTCCATGGAAGGGTCAGAGAAAGCACTTATCTCTTGTGGGTAAGGCATCATTCTTATTGTAGTTACTAGCTATTGGAGAGTGGGGTATAGAAAACAATGAACAAATCTTCACTGATCTAACGCCTCTCAATGTGACCCAAAAAATAAGATAAGTGCACAAAGCCCTCACTGTATAAACCACAAAAAAGAAATAAGAAGAGAACACTACCTTTGGATAACTTTAATTTTCAACCCCTTGAGAGCTTTCTTTGCTTCCCTTAGCTCTCTTTCAGAGAGAACTTGGTTATCTTTGCAGTCAATTTTACTACTTTCCCATAAATACTCAAGCACGAGAATGCTCTTGTGGAAAATTATTGTAGATAGGTCCAAGTTCAACACCAAACCTTGAGCCATGGGACTCAGTCTTTGATAAAATCCCCTTGAAGCCACCACTGCACCACAAATATCTCCATCTCGTTCAAATTTCTTCAGATAAAGACTTCTTCCCACTAGAATTTGAGTCTCATTTAGATGCTCCATCATGACCAAATCCAAGAACTGCAAAAGGTACACATTTAATTCTACATGTTTTTTATCATTGGTGTTTAGAAATTGGGCCAAAGGCACTCCACTAAGCTCATGGCCACTATACTTCAGTGCCACATAAAACTCTTTGGATGTGACCTCTTCATCTTTTATTAGTTTAACATTGTATTTTCCTTCAGGAAAACAGTGCATACTCTATATGTTTTTTTTCCCGTCAAAAACAATTTTAGCATTACCAAAGGCCACGCCAAATTATTTTTAACTTCCATTGCATCTTCTTTGGAAACCATACCTACTTTCACTTCCTTTTATACTTTCCCAAGTTTCTTTTCCTTTCCCTTCTTCCCAAATCCATTAGTGACTCTCTTTATATCTAAGCCATAGTGAAAATTTTTCGTAAATAATGAATTTTAATCCATTACCATTTAAAGGAAAGTGTTTACCGGAAAAATTATGCACATGTTTGACAATTAAACAAGTTGAGAGAAACCTTCTATGACGTATAGAGCTGTAAAAAGTAAATATTTCTTAAGGCTATCAGGTATAGGAGCTTATTAAATAACGTATAGTAGCATAAATATTGCTTGCCCTCTTTAATTTCTTTGCAAATTTGAAAATATGTTAAAATTAACTTGATGAGATTCTAGAATTTACCTTTCGTTACTAGTAGCCTAGGGAAAACGAGAAAAGTGAACTCATACAAAAGCACTTCATTGATTGTGATATGTAAAAGCAACTATATCTTATAAAAAGTATAAGAAATAAGTAGAAAGAAATCTTTGCTCTAAATTCAATTTATTTTTATACAATGTAGGCTACTGTTAGGACCCCATAATGTACCATTTTGACCATACATTTTGTTATCATTCCACTCTTTTCCAGTCCATATTTAAAGCTTATACTATCACTTTCATCCATTCTTCCAAAGGTATATAATATTCTTCTCTTTACTATATGTTTAACTTGTTTTACATATAATTTTACATTACTTTCATATTTAATCATTAATCGAAGATATATAGTTGCTGAGAGAGTTTGAAGACCACAAATAATCTATCGTGGTTGTCTGAAGACCACGTTGTTGAAACAATCAACATGGTACGCAAATCTCGTTGTTGAAACAACCCATGATTTGCGATTTTGAAGCAGTATTTCAAGCATGATGGCAATAATAAGAGACAAGTAAGGAAATTGTTACATGAGCCACTCTGAAGCCAGTACCATCGTAACCATTGTAACAACATTTTTCTATGGAAGAACAGAAAGGTCCTATTTCAGTATAGAAGATCAGATTGGGTTAAAAATAGGATTTCTATAATGTAAATCAATTGTAATAGATGTCTCCTCTTTAAAAAGAGGAGACATTAGCATTAGAGGATAGTTTTTAGAGACTACGGGAGGTTCATTTTTTAACAGAGAAGGAACGTGAATCCTTTGTAATACGTACTTGCGACAAATGAATAAAAGTTTGTTCTGAGTAATTCACTTTAATTCATTCTTCTGAAAATCTTGTGAGAAGGAAAGGGCCGCCTTCTTCACAAGATTCACCCATTTGTTCTTGTAGTTTGTTAACTATTATTTTCATTTACGCCTTGATTAAACTCTGTTTACTGAAGTCATTTATGCAGTATTGGAATTCTTTTGTCTATTGTTGAAGCTCTGTTTCCATTACTTGTTGCATTGATTTCATACAATTCATTCTTAAGAAGTTGTGGATTATTTTAATCAGAAATAGGTGTTGAAGATTCCTACTTGGAGAATAGGGTCATGTTCTCTGTTATAGCATAATTGGTCTTTCTTTTTGCAGACTGATTTCCTTTCCTAGATCATTGTCTTTTTAATGTAATCCAGGATTCTTTTAATGATTGTCTACAATAGAAAGATTGTCTTTGTTGTAACTCAAGTAAACTTTAGTTTGTTGAAGCAAGGTGTGATTAGTGTAATTTTTACTACAACATTTCATTTCTTTTGAGATTGAGCATATACAGTGTGTGATTGCCTTCGAAATAAACAAACTTCTCGAGGTTGACAATTTATGTAGCAATTGAATTGTTTAATTTGATAAACAATTAAAGTGACCAACATTTTGGCGCTGTTGCTAGGGAAGGTAATTATAGATTTCAAAATCGTTGATGTTTTTCTTTCAGATGTGAAGATTGCATGAGAGGACGCGGAACCCATAAGAAAACTAACCCTACAGGTGGCAAGGGCAAAGAAAGGGGAGGAAGAAAGACCTTTATTGATGAGATCATATCAAAAGCTAAATCTTCTCAGAGACTAAGCTCTTGAAGGTCAAGGCCTCAACACTCCCCTCAATCAAATTATGAAATAGAAGAAGTTGTGAGCCCTGAGAACGTTGAGGAACCAGCAGCAAGTGTTGAAGAACTAGTAGGAAACATTGAAGAACCAGTAAAAAGCATTGAAGAGCCATTATAAAGCGTTGAAGAACCAGCAAAAAACGTTGAGGAATCAGCAGGAAACATTGAAAAAACAGTGGAAAACATTGAAGAGCCAGTAGAAAACATTGAGGATTGAGCGAGTGTAGTAGCAGATCAAACAATGGAAGGAAACAATGAAGGATTCTTCAGCGGAGGACAAGTAGATCCCGAAGGAGTGGGAAAAGATGAGAATTCTCTCTCTACCTTGGGATTTCCTATTGGTGATCTCCCTAGAGGAGAAACTCCCATGAAGAATATCCCACTTTCATCCTTACCTAACTTCCATGGTTTATCTTCTCAAGATCCTGACGAATTTCTTTTTGAATTTGATATATTATGTAGAAGTTATGATTATTTTACTAATGCCAACAAGTTGAAGCTATTTCCAGCAACACTAAAAGGAAATGCACTAAGGTGGTTCATGAGTCTTGGAGGCCATGTAATCACAACATGGGAACAGATGAAATAGAAATTTCTGCTTAAATATCAAGACTACTGTCGGACAAGAGAAAAAAGAGAGGAACTATTTAAGATGGTACAAAAGGAGGACGAGAATTTGGAGGACTTTGTGGTGAGACTATAGTACAACCTACAGAGATCCAATAATCCCGATGTAAGTAAGTATATTCTTAAAACAATATTACTGAAAGGGGTGAGGGATGACTGTTTAGATATGCTAAATATGCTTGGTAAGGGGGATATATATAAAGAGTTATATGATGAAATTGTTAAGCTCTGTAAAATATGTTCAAGAGGAGCTGCAAGGAATAGGTCAGACAGCAGAGATACAACATATTCAAAAATTCAAAAATCAACCAGTGGAGGAGCAACAAGAGCCGAAATAGGTAATTTACTTGAAGAATTTAAAACTGAAATGTTAAGTTCTTTTCCTTCACAGATTGACACCTTGCAGGTTAAAAAGAAACAAGCCGAAGCCGAAGCAGCTTTGGCTCTATTTTGACCCAAATGTAGAGATAAACATCCACTAAGGGAATGCCCATTAGACAAGATACCAATTTGCACCCTTTGTGAGAAAGATCATGAAACACAACAATGCCCTTCTTTACCGGGAATAAAAGAAGCATTGCAACCAACCGAAGAAGAAGCTGAAGCAGTCTATCTGCTGACACAGAGAAGTCAATGGAAACCATGAGGACAAGGTATGAACTCTAATATGCCATTTACATATTCTAATCATTGGAACAATTATTCTTTTTTTATTCAAGAAAATTACCCTCCCTTTAGCCAAATGCAATACCCACCCTTCAATCAAATGAATTACCCACCCATGCAACAAAAAAACCCTCCCTTTGTAGATCCTGCAATGTGAACTCCTTGGCCTTCACAACAACAATCTTACTTTAATCAATGGAATTTGAATTGGAGGGGTCAACAACTCCCTTTTCTGAATCAATTTCCTTGATTTCAAAAACCACTTCCTCTACCATCTAGTGCTCAACAAAATAATCAAATGATGAGACCCAAACTACCTGTACAACCAAATCCTAACCCCAATAATAAAGCTGTGCAAGTTATTGATATTCAAAACCAGCCTATATTTCATGTTTTCCCTACACAATGTATTGATATTCATTTACGATCTAGGAAAATAGTTGAACCCATTATTGATGATGTTACCTCTTCTGATTCTGATAAATAAGAAACTGAAAAACATGATTGACATAAAGAGGTACAACCACCCTCTAACAAGGGTGTTGAAATAGCAGAACCACCATCACCTGAGCATTTAGTTTTAACTAGAAAGCTTGAGCCACCTGCTTTTAATCTTCTAGGGGAATTGCAGAATTTGTATGTTAAAATTACACTTTTACAGGCACTATGATATGTACCAATTTATGCCAGAACGATGAGAGACATGTGTGTTAAGAAACCAGGTAGGAAAGCTAAAGAGCCCCTTACAGTTCATGTTATGGGTGATCTATCTGCATTAATGCCCGATAAAGCCCCTCTAGTTAAATATGGTGATCTCATCCATCCTACTGTGACATTCCAAATCGGTAAAACAATAATCCCTCAAGTTCTGGTAGATTTAGGTGCTACTATAAACATTATGACTCTTGAAACCTCACAATTGCTACAGCTAAAGAACACAATCAGAGATACACCAACCATTCTAGAGTTAGCTGACCATTCTAAAATCAAACCAAAAGGAGTTATTGAAGACTTAGTCATCTCAGTTGAGTCCTGGAATTACCCAGCTGACTTTGTGGTGTTACAGACTAAAACAGAGTTGGGGGGACATTCTCTAATTCTGGGAAGGCCTTGGTTAGCCATAGTCGATGCCTTTATCAGCTGTAGATCTGGTTTAATGACAACTTCCAATGGATATGAAACTAAACAGCTTACTCTCTACCCTCACGCTACACCCATGATTAATAATGATAATTCTGTATGGATGGACTATGATGATCATGCTATTCAACCTATTTTGACTATCAGACAAGCTTTAAACCTTAAAGATACCACTGAGGATGAGGTAATTAATAATTTCATTTGTGAACCCTCCTTTGTGACTTCTGAAACACATAATCAGCTGGCTGCACTTTTGGAATCAGATACCCAGAAAAAGCTTAAATCTGAAGATCTACCTCAAACATCAACCACCATCTCTTCTAAAAGCATAATAGTATAAATCGAACCTGGAAAAACACTGAACATAAATCCTGACCTGACAGTTGCTGAAATAGAGCAGTTAATGAAGTTATTGCTTGAAAATAAGGAAGCATTTGCATGGGAATATACAGATATGAAGGGAATCTCCCCTAAATTATGTACTCATTGGATCTATATTAAGGAAGGTTGTCGACCAGTCTGTCAACCCCAAAGACGAATGAACCCTAAATTAAGAGAAATTGTTAAAGAGGAACTTCAGAAATTGCTTAATGCAGGATTTATATACCCTATATCTGACAGTGAATGGGTTTCCCCATTGGTAATAGTTCCTAAGAAAAACGGGAAATGGAGAGTGTGTGTAGATTATAGAGCCTTAAATAAAGCCACTCAAAAGGATCACTTTCCTTTACCATTCATTGCTCAGGTGTTGAATAGTTTCTCAAGGAAGAAATTCTTCTCCTTTTTAGATGGGTTTAGTGGGTATAACCAAATTAGAATTGCACCCCAAGACCAAGATAAGACCACTTTTACTAGTCCTTGGGGAACTTTTGCCTATAGAGTTCTTCCATTTGGACTATGTAATGCACCAACAACCTTTCAAAAGGAAATTATACGAATATTTTCTGATATGCTGAATGACTCCATGGAAATATTTATGAATGACTATACCCCTTATGGTGTGTCTTTCGAAGATGCATTACATAATCTTGATAAATTACTTAAATGTTGTATACAAGCTCATCTCTCCTTAAGCACCGAAAAATGCCATATGATGATGAGTGAAG
Organism: Pinus albicaulis; assembly: GCA_034641835.2. Classification (NCBI taxonomy): domain Eukaryota; kingdom Viridiplantae; phylum Streptophyta; class Pinopsida; order Pinales; family Pinaceae; genus Pinus; species Pinus albicaulis. The sequence goes on along the minus strand of CM076579.1, from coordinate 1,073,795,523 downwards.
GAGTAGTGCTTGGACATTTTATCTCATCTCAAGGAATTCAGGTAGATCCATCCAAAATACAAGTCATTCAGAACCTTCCTATTCCTAAAACACAAACTGATGTGAGAATTTTCCTAAGACATGCTAGATATTTATTAAAAAAATTTCCAAAATAGCTTCCCCTTTTTTTGTGTTACTTATGAAAAATTTTGAATTTAAGTGGACTAATCTTTGTCAGGAAGCATTTGTTGAACTCAAGCATCAGTTATCCACAGCTCCTATTTTAAGGGGAGATGATTGGGCACTTCCCTTTCATATATATTTTGATGCTTCAGATACTGCAATTGGAGTTGTCTTCGGACAAGAGGAAAACCATCTTCCTTATGCTATCTACTTTATCAGCAAGAATATGACCCCTGCTGAGCTCAATTATACAGTTACCGAAAAGAAATGTTTAGCAGTAATTTATGCTATTAATAAGTTTCGACATTACATTACTGGTTACTCTACTTTTTTCCATACTGACCACTCGGCTATCAAGTATTTAATGAAAAAATCTGTCACAAATGCTCAAGTTACCAGATGGTTGTTGTTATTACAAGAGTTTGATATTACAATTGCAGATCGACCAGGTAAAGAAAATGTAGTTGCTGATTTCCTTTCTTGGTTAAAGGCTGATGATAATACTCCAGTAGATGATTCCTTTCCTAATGAGTATTTATTTGTAGTATCTGCTCACTCACCATGGTATGCAGACATTGCTAATTGTTTGGTTGTAGGGAAGTTACCACCACACCTGTCACATCAAGAGAAAAGAAAAATCATTCAACAAAGTGCTCGGTATAACTGGATAAGTGGGTGTCTTTTCTATACAGGACTTGATCATGAAATCCGGAGATGAATTAGAGAGGATGAGGTGTATGATATACTAAAAGCTTGTCATGATGGCCCTTGTGGAGGGCATTTTGTTGATAAGAGAACGACACATAAAATTCTTAGGATGGGTTATTATTGGCCCTCACTCCTTAAGGATGCAAAGAAATATGTTCAGGCTTGTGATAGCTATCAAAGAATGGGTCAACCTAATCATAGAGACGAAATGCCATTAAACCCCCAGGTAATACTTGAACCATTTGAAAGATGGGCCTTAGATTTTATAGGACCAATTAATCCTCCATCCAACCAAAGATTTTATATATTAGTCTACACAAATTATATGGCTAAATGGGTGGAGGCCAAAGCACTTCTTAGAGCTAATGAAGAAGCTATCCTAGATTTCCTATTTGAAGAAATATTTTTTAGATTTGGAGTCCCTAGAGAGCTAGTTACATATGGAGTAGATCCTTTCAATTCTCATGGTTTCAAAGCCACCCTTCAGAAATATCACATTCATCATAGAATGAATACACCATACCACCCCCAAGCCAATGGGCAAGTGTAAAGTACAAACAAAGTAATAGAAGCCATTCTAACCAAAACAGTGAAGGATAACTGGAAGGATTGGTCCCAAAGGCTCCCTGAAGAATTATGGGCTTACATAACTACCTGGAGAAATACTATAGGATTTCCTCCCTATGAATTGGTTTATGGTAAAAGTGTTGTTTTTCCTATGGAATTTGAAATTAAAACCTTAAGGACTGCTTTAGCTATTAACCTTGATTTGACTGATGTACAAACAACTAGGTTACAGCAGCTTCATGAACTAGATTAAAAAATATTAGATGCCATTAATCAGACAACTATGATCCAACAAAAAAGAACAAAGTGGCATGATAAAATCATCAAGCACAAGTAGTTCCAAAAAGGAAATTGGGCTTTATTGTATGATTCTCGATTTGAAAACTTTCAAGGGAAGCTACATACAAGATGGCTGGGACCTTATGAAGTAGATGTTGATTTTCCCAATGGAACAATAAGGCTCTTAACAATTGATGACTCTAAAACACCACTATTAGTAAATGGTCATCGGCTTCGTCTGTACTAGCGCCCTATTTATAAAGAAGATTTTAAGGCCACTTGCATGGAAAATGCACATTATCTCTTTCTAGGGGAGTCTTCTGCTCCTCACTGCATTTGATTGTTTTCTGCACTATATTTTTAGTATTAGATTAGATTTCTTAAAATAATAATCCCTGTCAAGGGTTGGCATGTTACAATTGATTATTTTGTAGATTTTTTATTAAGGAAAGGCTTACCAAGGAAGGACAATTTCACCACAAGGAGATCCAAGATTCATTTTGAGAAGCATTGCTTCCCTCACTTAAACTCATTTCCCCATCTCCCAGTAATATTTCATCATTAATTCCCTTCATTCCTTTTTTCTTTTTCATATCATTTTCCCTATTTTTCCCATTGCTGAAACACCATTCTTCAGCAAATATTTTCCCTATTTTTCATTGTTGAAATACCATTCCTCAGCAAATATTTTCCCGATTTTCCCACTACTAAAACATCACTCCTCAGCAACACTTTCCCTATTTTTCCATTTCTGAAACACCACTTTTCAGCAGCATTTCATCCATTTTCCCGTTGCTAAAACACCATTTCTTTCTCCAAAAACATGACTATGCAATATTTTCTGTCATGAAATCATCTTCTTCAGTCTTTCATTTTCACTTCTCTTATTCCTTGTGTTAATCTTGTCCGTTCACTTCCTTTTCCTATGATCAATCAGACCTCTAATATGATCTCCCTCATGTTTCAAAAAACTTCTAAAGTTCTTCCATGACTATTGAGCCATTATAAACAAGAACTATATTTTTCGAACTACAAATCAAAGGTAAACATGAGGTATGTAAATTTTATGTAAATACAATTAAAATATGGTTTAAAGAGAATATTTTTTTTATTATGACCACAATCTCCGCACACTTAAAGACATCATTTCACCGTAGTTGGGGGGAATATCGAAATTATATGCCATCATTTCACAGCATGCCAATTACCGTCATTTTCCTACCCATTACTTCCCCTCTTCACCGTTACTCCATGTTATCATTCCCAAAGTTTACTCTGTTCGAAGTCCAGTAACTTCCCTCTTTGACTCTGCATTTTACCAAAGCTGGTTAACTATGGGAGGACTTGCTATTTGACATGAGCCCGGCTCAATAGGTCTGCTTGAATTATACCCAGATGCATATCAGATTTTTCAGTAGGCAGGTTGGGTAGGATATTTTGAGAGACTTCAAGAGTTTGATCCACAACAGGTCCTTGAATTTGCACAAAATCTTCAGGAAGATTATTATACTCTCCAGGGAGTCTGAATTTCGGTTTTAGAGGGCAACATAGCACCAGTTTCAGGTCTTTCGGTCACTGGTACTCGATGGTTTAGTCAAAATCACATCATTCTGAATGCACAATAGGACTTTCTTCTGCCAGGAGAACACATCGAGCTTAAAGGCCGGGGTGTTGGACTTCACTCATTGCCTCCTCCTTGGCCGAAAGTTGCTGAATTCGTCAAACATTATCTCACTTGTGAAGGTTTCTATCAGGTATTAGCATTATTTTGTCTTAATGAGTCATCTATGACACGGTAGACTAGTGAAAATTCCTTACTATTTACTTGGATGCATTAGAAATATGTCATATTATTGTAGACGGGTAAAATTCCCACTCCTTTCCCTCACCCATCACCGCCTTTTTTAGCTACTGATTCAGAGGGGTTTTTCTCAAAAAAACCATCCTCTAAACAACCTACCCCTACCCCCTGAGCAAGCTGCTAAAATTCCTCAGGAAGCTGCTGAAAATCCTCAAGAAATTCCTAAAAGTTCCCACGAGCAGCAACCATAGAATATCCCTAACCCTCCATCAATTCCATCTACAGAACCAACTAATCCACTTAACCTTTCTTCAATTCCATCTCATCACTTAGCAGAATCATCTGATCCTCCTGTCCATATTCCCAATGATGACTCTCAGGCCAATACACCACCATCTTCCTCTATTCGTAAAAGGAGAAGGCAAATCACAATAGCCTCCCTATCAAAAAGACAAACAAGGGCTGCAACTAAATCAGCTACCTCCTCTGATAGCCCTTCTCCTAGGGAAAAACCCTCTTATAAAAGGAAAAAGCAAACTACTTCATTTTCTGCTTTCTTACGTAGGAGACGAATGAGGACGTCTATTGAAGCAGAAACCATTCCTATTACTCCTGATCCCAAAGCCATTTTTTTAAAACTCCACACATCACCACCCTTCCAAACCTCGGAATTATTACATGTCTCACCCTGTGGCACTAAAACACAAGAACCAGATGCCCAGGGTAATATGACATCATTTTCTATAGAACAAGTAGATGTCCCACAAGAACCAGCTACTCAGTCAGTAGCTGTCCCATAAGAACCAGCTACTCAGTCAGTAGCTGAAACACAAGAACCAACTACCAATATGCAAAAACTAGACATCCAAGATGCTACTTATTTAGTAGCTGCCACAAAGGAACCAACTCTAGCTGTCACACAAGAACCAGCTACAGCTGAAATACAACAATAAATTCCAGAGAATGCAACTGATACACAAGGCCCAGTCACCATGGCTTCCCTTTTACAAGAAAATGAGTTTTTAAAATCAAAATTAGAAGCTTATAAGCGAGAATTGGTAATGGCAAGGGAAGCCTTTGACAAGGAGCTAAATTTTTATACCATGGCCCATACAACATCCATGGCATACAAACATACAGAAAATGATCCATATAAATAATATATGTGCAATCAATGTGGAAACATCTATCAGCAAGCAGGATATAATATAGTTCAAATTCCAATGCCGGGAGCATCTACATCTTCTGCAGTTAAAATGGAATTCCCTACTGTTACACAAGAACCAGTAGGGCCTTCAAAAATTTCAGAAAAAGAAGTTGATGTACAAGTGTCTTGCCCTATTGTAACTGATTCTGCTACTTAGACTATACCTCAGCCTACCACTTGCAATGCTGGAACACAAACTGAACCATGGAATGAGATATAAATAATGAACAAGTGGAGGAAACAGTATGCTATTTCCCAAGATAAAACCTTACAACAGCACAAATTGGTTTGGCAGAATCATATATATTCTAACTGGGAGATCTTGGAGAAAACACTCTAGCAATTTAGAGTTTACAAGAAGGATAATCAAGAGCTAAAAGGAAAACTGCTCTTAATTTTTCAACTGGTACAAAAATTATTGGCTACTAGGAAACCATCTCTAAATTATTCTCTATTTCTCTCAGAACGCCTTGTTTATTTTCAGTTGAAAGCAGTCAAATAAGTAAGACCCCATGAGGTGCTTACATCTGAACAATTTGTGAAAACATTTGCAGAAGCTTCCACCAGTGATCAGAACCTACTGTGTGAGTTGTACCTGCACAATGAAGCTATCCCTGAAAACAGAAATATTAATCTCAACCCTCTTGTTGGTGACATTCAGATCAGGGCATTTGCCTCCTTCCTTGCTAATCAGATTACATGGCAGACTGATTTTCTTGCAACTAGGAATAATGAAGACAACTGCCTTCTCTGGATAAGGCCAGAACCTCAGAATCCTGCCATATTTGTGGCTGAATATCATCAATTTTTGTAGAAGCCAGGGATGACTGAACATATACAAAAATTACAGGCTTCAGTACTCCAAGACTGTCACCATTTTATCAGGGCCAAAGAAACTGTTGTTTTAAGAGCAAACAATATGTTTTGGAAACAATCCTCTAAGGAGAGGTAAGAGTATAATCCTTTTAGCCCTACTAACCTTGACACTGCATTGTCTAGAGTACCGAATTACATCAGATGTGTTCAGCAATGTGCTAAAAAGTGGATAGGGTACCACTTTCATTTTCCTATTTTATGGGTGCCAGAAGAGGAATATCATGCTCATTATAGGTTGGCTAACGAGGATGAAGCAGCAGCTTGGCAGAGATTGCAAAATGTGCAAGGATTCAGAGCTTTAATGGATAGCACCTTACATAGCTACTGCCTAAGTAATTTTCATGCCAAAATCCAGTATCTGGACTCTGACTCAGACTAAAGTTGCCTGAGGACATGCAACCCTTTCAGTTGGGGGGGATGTTAAGACCCCATAACGTACCATTTTGACCATACATTTTGTTATCATTCCACTCTTTTCCAGTCCATATTTAAAGCTTATACTATCACTTTCATCCATTCTTCCAAAGGTATATAATATTCTTCTCTTTACTATATGTTTAACTTGTTTTACATATAATTTTACATTACTTTCATATTTAATCATTAATTGAAGATATGTAGTTGCTGAGACAGTTTAAAGACCGCAGATAATCTATCGTGGCTGTCTGAAGACCGCGTTGCTAAAACAGTCAACATGGTACGCAAATCCCATTGCTGAAACAGCCCATGATTTGTGATTTTGAAGCAGTATTTAAAGCATGACGGCAATAAGAAAAGACAAATAAGGAAGTTGTTACACGAGCCACTCTGAAGCCAGTACCATCGTAACCATTGTAACAACATTTTTCTATGGAAGAACAGAAAGGTCTTATTTCAATATAGAAGATCAGATTGGGTTAAAAATAGGATTTCTATAATGTAAATCAATTGTAATAGATGTCTCCTCTTTAAACATAGGAGACATAAGCATTAGAGGACAGTTTTTAGAGACTAAGGGAGGTTCATTTTTGAAAAGAGAAGGAATGTGAATCCTTTGTAATATGTACTTTCGAAAGATGAATAAAATTTTGCTCTGAGTAATTCATTTTAATTCCTTCGTCTGGGGAATCTTGTGAGAAGGAAAGGGCCTTCCTTCTTCACAAGATTCACCCATTTGTTCTTGTAGTTTGTTAACTATTATTTTCATTTACTCGTTGATTAAACTCTATTTACTGAAGTCATTTATGCAGTATTGGAATTATTTTGTCTATTTTTGAAGCTCTATTTCCATTACTTGTTGCATTGACTTCATACAATTCATTCTTAAGAAGTTGTTTTTGATCAGCAGTTGTCATTGATGTCAACCCAAGCAGCACCAGGGGCTAACCCAGTATTGAATGAGAAGTTTGAACTACCAAATTAATATATTCTGGGTCAATAATGCTTTTGATGGTTTCTAATTGTCGAGATGTTTCCGTTGATATATGGCACGCCATGTAATTCTTCACGGTTTGTGAGATATTCATGTTTGAAGTTTGTACCCCAGTTAGTGGGCTAAAACCCCATGGGGTTGGGGCATGGGTCATTGAAAAGTCATAATTAATATTTTTTATGCTCCTAAAATCCCTCCCACACTCACTTTTTGAAGCCCCTCTCAACTTAAGCATTCATATATATTGTGATCTTCATTTCCTTCTTAGGCAAGGGATTCGGCCATCTGAAACAGGTCATCATGGAATTTTCGCTCTAACATTTATTCTACGAACGCTCAGAAGCTGAAATTTTTATGAGGTGAAGCTGACATCCTGGGGAAGTTGCAATACAAATTTTAGATCAAGTTACGCAATATTTTTGGAGATATGATCTGTGGAAGTAATGGTTTTTGCAGGATCCTAAAATTCATCTCAAAGAAGTGACCTTGGTAAATTCGTCCTAACTCCCTCTCTGAGTATCGGATTGAAGTTCCATAACAAGTGACAGATATTTCACAGTCTTTACTTTGTGATTTATCAATTTCAGAGAAAAATGAAGAAACGGTGACACGTGGCACGCCGTACAAGTGCGCTCTACTGAAACAGTCCATAATTACGAAAGTGTGAGAAATTGGGTATAACTCTCTCTTGGAGAATCCAATTGGGTCAGACCTGTGGCGTTGGAAAGAAGACTTAGAGGAATACTATAGGAGCGAAAATAAGATATTGAGGATCTGAAATAACAGAGATACACCAGATTCAATATCGAGCTCCTAGAAGGCAAGAAAAAGCTAGATCATGTGTTGTCAAGGGTTGCAAAGGACCAGAATTTCTACGGCAGCAAAGCAAAGAAAGGTGCAGTAGAGAGTAGCATGACAAGAGCAGCAACCAAGGTGCATAACAGCAGCAAGAAGTTCATCATATGAAGTATACAAGTGGGAAGCATTGCATACAATCATTGTAAAGGTATCATTGTGCTTAGTCATTGTAAATACATTATTGTACAAATTGTACTCGTGTCTATCTGCCAAGGGTTGAAGAGGCAGTGGTTGTGTCAAATTTGGGGTTATGGTCTAGTATATCTTCTTCTTCTACATCATTCTATATCATTGTAAAGTGGACCATTTTCTCTGGTACAAGAGTCCATTCTTCTTTTATTCTTCTATAGGGTGGTAGGGTGGTGCTAGGGTGAGTTGTAGCTCATTGGGTGTTGGTGCATCCGTTTAGTGACTACTGAAGAATCTCGGGCGTTGGAGCGTCCATCCAGTGGGAGCTGGAGAATAATTATTTTCTAGATTCTAGGAAGTTGGAGCTTTACTTTCAATTGGATTTGAAAAGAATTATTAGAAAAGAATTAGGTGGTTTTTGTCCTGGAGTGGGTTTCCACCTTAAAAATTGTGTGCATTTGTGTTCCTCTTGTTTGTTGCTATAATTGTACAAACGTTGATAATAATTGAAGATTAAATAATTCTCTAATTGAAAGAAATATTGATTCACCCCCCTCTCATTATTTCCAATAGTTGGTTTCAGAGCTTGGTTCCTTCAATAGCAGTTTAAGAGCTAGAAGGAGGTCATGGAGCATACCAAGAATGGTGTACCTCTATTCAGTGAAAATAATTATGCACTTTGGAAAGGAAGAATGGAGGTCTACCTCTTGGCATAAGGTTACGAAGTATGGGACACTGTTCAAAATGGATTTACATCAACCACGGATGAACAAGGTAAGAAGAATTTGGTAAATGATGCAAAAGCAAAGAATATTATTATCGGTGGACTTATTGAATCTACTTATCATAAGGTGTTGGGTTGAAAAACCACCAAAAATGTATGGGACAAGCTTGAGAATATATATGCAAGTGACTCAAATGTCAAAGAAGCAAAGCTTCAAATCTATAGAGCAAAATTTGAGCAACACAGAATGAAATAAGATTGCAACATTGCTGCATACTTTCAATAAGTTTTGATGAAATAACCAATACTATGGAAGGATTGGGAGAGCCAGTTGATGAGAAGACTATTATACAGAAGATTCTTAGAATGTTACCAAGGAGATTCAACCCAAATGTATCGGTCTTAGAATACAGTGCAAATCTGGACAAACTCAGCAAAGAGGAATTACATGGAGTTCTCATAGCATATGAAATGAGACTTGATGAAGAAGAGGGTACTTCGCATCTAGAAACTGCGTTCGTTGCATCTAAGAAAACCAATAAGGATAAACAACCTTCCATTGAAAAGACATGCACCTACAAGTGTCAAGAAAAGGGAGATGATGAAGAAGGTCTTTCAGATTAAGAATATGCTTACTTCACGAGAAAACTACAAATTGGTAAGGGACAATTAAAAGGTAAACTTCCTTTGATATGTTTCAGTTGTAATGAGGTTGGGCATCTTGCAGCAAAATGTCCAAAAAAAAGTAATGGCAACTCAAAGAGAAAGAAAGGCTTTAAGAAATTCAACAAGCAAGGATCCAAAAGGAACTTTCTCTCTAAAGAAGATAGCTCATCATTCGATGAAAAAAATGATAGTGAAGAAGAAGCCAATGAGAGAGTATTGTTTATGGCCAAGCACAATACGCAAGAGGTATCAAACAACGAAGAAGAAGGATGGACCATAGACGAATTATATGAGGAAGAAATCAAGCTATAAAAGATCTCAAGGCGGAGAAGATCCATTCCAAAACTCTTGAAGAACAAGTTCAAGGTATCAAAATTGAAGTTGAAGAACACAAATGCATTGAAGAGTCACTTCAAAAGAAGTTGGAAGAAAGCAACCAAGAAAGGGAAGAATTAGAAGCTGAAGTAGTCTCACTGCATGAGGAAGTGAAGAAAGGAAAAACTATCCAAAACTATGCCAACAGCTCAAGGGAATTGGAAGAACTCATCAACAATCAACGATCTTACAATGACAAAACTGGCATCGGTTACAAAGAAGAAGAAGCAGGACCTTCTACAACAAAATACAATGAACCTATGAGATCTGACATGCATGAAGACTTCATTGGACAAGATTCGCAAGAACAACCTTGGAAGACAATTCCTTGATGAAAATTTCCATCCAGGTACCAACATATTTTTTATGGCTACTGTTATTCATGTGGAAAATTTGGTCATAAAGTTGTAGAATGTTGCACGTACACTAGGAACGAATATAATTCCAGGAGATCTGTCAAATATGAACCTCCCAAGGCTCAACGAAACATCAATAGATTTTAACATTTAAGAAATAATATTGAATGTTACAAATGTCGAAACTTTGGACACATATCCAAAGACTGCAGACTTGAAAATCCTCCAAAAGAATCTTCGAAGCCACAAAATGAACGAACATGGAAGAAGAAGAAGAATGATAATTGTGCTCTCGCTCTCAAGGCTCAAAAGAACAAATATGTGTGGTATGTTGATAGTGGTTGCTCAACCCATACGAGTGGAGATAGAAATAAATTTCTATCTCTGAAAGAGAAGAAGGATGGAACTGTGTCCTTTGGAAATGATGGATCTTCAAATGTTATAGGATCAGGTACTGTCACTCTCGGAAGCAAAGATTCTCTAGCCAATAATGTTCTACTGGTTGAAAACATGAATCACAATCTGCTCATTGTTGGACAAATGTGTGATCAAGGACACACAATACTATCCAACTCCACGAAATGTGAAATCAGGAAAGGCGTGTATGGTGAAATTGTGGCTACAGCAAGTCGAGCTCCAAACGACATATATGTTTTGGATGAAGCAACTAAAGCATGTCTAATAGCTAAAGAGGATGATACAATAATTGGTAGCAATGATGATCGACTAAGCAAGAATTTTGCTACAAAGGTGAAAAGTGATTCCGAGATGTCTTTACTTGGTTGCAAATTGAGCATAGATGACTCATCTAAGGATGTGGATCAAAGGTTGTACAGATCTATGATTAGTGGTCTTCTATATGTAATAGCCTCCCGACCAGATGTTATGCAAGCAGTTGGACAAGTAGCAAGATTCCAAGCAACACCAAAAGAATCACATATTAAATATTCGCCAGCATTGGAATATCTTCGCCAGAAGCTTGGGATTCTCCCAAGTTCTCATTAGATTTTCCTTTTTCAGAATATAAAGGGGGAGTGGAAGTGTGTGTAGGTCTGCAGGATGGTTGTGTGTCAGCACGAGTGGAAGTGTGTACAGGTCCACAGGATGGTTGTTTTTCAGGGGGAGTTACCCTTTGCCATTGATTTCAAAGGGGGAGAGAATGTTGTAGGAAGAGGTGTCATGATCACAGGGGGAGTACTTGTGTTGCCATCAATGCCAAAGGGGGAGATTTTTTATCAGTGGTTGTCATTGATGTCAACCCAAGCAGCACCAGGGGATAACCCAATATTGAATAAGAATTTTTACCTACCAAATTAATATATTCTGGGTCAATAATGCTTTTGATGGTTTCTACTTGTCGAGATGTTTCCGTTGATATATGGTACGCCATGTAATTCTTCACGGTTTGTGAGATATTCATGTTTGAAGTTTGTACTCCAGTTAGTGGGCTAAAACCCCATGGGGTTGGGGCATGGGTCATTGAAAAGTCATAATTAATATTTTTTATGCCCCTAAAATCCCTCCCACATTCACTTGTTGAAGCCCCTCTCAACTTAAGTATTCATATATATTGTGATCTTCATTTCCTCCTTAGGCAAGGGATTCGGCCATCTGAAACAGGTCATCGTGGAATTCTCGCTCTAACTTTTTTTCTACGAAGGCTCAGAAGCTGAAATTCTTATGAGGTGAATTTGACATCCTGAGGAAGATGCAGTAACAATTTCAGATCAAGTTGCATAATATTTTTGGAGATATGATCTGTGGAAGTAAGGGGTTTTGCAGGATCCTGAAATTCATCTCAAAGAAGTGACCTTGGTAAATTCGTCATAACTCCCTCTCTGAGTATTGGATTGGAATTCCATAAAAATTGATAGATAGTGCACAGTCTATAATTTTTTCTCTATCAATTTGAGAGATAAATGAAGAAACGGTGACATGTGGCACTCCGTAAAAGTGCGCTCTACTGAAACAGTCCATAATTAGGGCAGTGTGAGAAATTGGGTATAACTCTCTCTTGGAGAATCCAAATTGGGTCAGACCTATGGCATTGGAAAGAAGACTTAGAGGACTACTATAGCACCGAAAATAAGATATTGAGGATCTGAAATAACAACGATACACCAGATTAAATATCGATCTCCTAGAAGGAAAGAAAAAGCTAGATCATGTGTTGTCGAGGTTTGCAAAGGACCAGAATTTCTATGGCAGCAAAGCAAAGAAAGGTGCAGCAGATAGTAGCATGACAAGAGAAGCAACCAGGGTGCATAACAGTAGCAAGAAGTTCATCATATGAAGTCTTCAAGTGGGCAGCACTGCATACAATCATTGTAAAGGTATCATTGTTCTTAGTCATTGTAAATACATTATTGTACAAATTGTACTAGTGTCTATCTGCCAAGGGTTGAAGAGGCAGTGTTTGTGTCAAAGTTGGGGTTATGGTCTATTAAATCTTCTTCTTCTACATCATTCTATATCATTGTAAAGTGGACCATTTTCTCTGGTACGAGAGTCCATTCTTCTTTTATTCTTCTATAGGGTGGTAGGGTGGTACTAGGGTGATTTGTAGCTCATTGGGTGTTGGTGCATCTGTTTAGTGACTACTGAAGAATCTCGGGCGTTGGAGCGTCCATCCAGTGGGAGATGGAGAAGAATGATTTTCTAGATTCTAAGAAGTTGGAGCTTTATTTTCAATTGGAGTTGAAAAGAATTATTATAAAAGCATTAGGTGGTTTTTGTCCCGGAGTGGGTTTCCACCTTAAAAATTGTGTGCATTTGTGTTCCCCTTGTTTGCTTCTATCATTTTACAAACACTGATAATAATTGAAGATTAACTAATGCTTTAATTGAAAGAAATATTGATTCACCCCCCCTCTCAGCATTTCCAAAAATTGGTTTCAGAGCTTTGTTTTTTCAATAGTAGTTTAGCTGGAAGGAGGTCATGGAGCATACCAAGAATGGTGTAGCTCTATTCAGTGAAAATAATTATGCACTTTGGAAAGGAAGAATGGAGGTCTATCTCTTGGCGCAAGGTTACGAAGTATGGGACACTGTTCAAAATGGATTTACATCAACCACGGATGAACAAGGTAAGAAGAATTTGGTAAATGATGCAAAAGAAAAGAATATTATTATCAATGGACTTATTGAATCTACTTATCATAAGGTGTTGGGTTGCAAAACTGCCAAAAATGTATGGGACAAGCTTGAGAATATATATACAGGTGACTCAAATGTCAAAGAAGCAAAGCTTCAAATCTATAGAGCAAAATTTGAGCAACTCAGAATGAAATAAGATTGCAACATTGCTGCATACTTTCAATAAGTTGATGAAATAACCAATACTATGGAAGGATTGGGAGAGCCAGTTGACGAGAAGACTATTATACGAAAGGTTCTTAGAATGTTACCAGGGAGATTCAACCCAAATGTATCGGTCTTAGAATACAGTGCAAATCTGGACAAACTCAGCAAAGAGGAATTACATGGAGTTCTCATAGCATATGAAATGAGACTTGATGAAGAAGAGGGTACTTCGCATCTAGAAACTGTGTTCGTTGCATCTAAGAAAACCAATAAGGATAAACAACCTTCAATTGAAAAGACATGCACTTGCAAGTGTCAAGAAAAGGGAGATGATGAAGAAGGTCTTTCAAATGAAGAATATGCTTACTTCACGAGAAAACTACAAATTGGTAAGGGACAATTAAAAGGTAAACTTCCTTTGATATGTTTCAGTTGTAATGAGGTTGGGCATCTTGCAGCAAAATGTCCAAACAAAAGTAATGGCAACTCAAAGAGAAAGAAAAGCTTTAAGAAATTCAACAAGCAAGGATCCAAAAGGAACTTTCTCTCTAAATAATATAGCTCATAATTTTATGAAGACAATGATAGTGAAGAAGAATCCAATGAGAGAGTATTGTTTATGGCCAAGCACAATAAACCCAAGCACAATAAGCAAGAGGTATCAAACAACGAAGAAGAAGGATGGACCATAGACAAATTTTATGAGGAAGCAATCAAGCTTATAAAAGATCTCAAGGCGGAGAAGATCCGTTCCAAAACTCTTGAAGAACAAGTTCAAGGTCTCAAAATTGAAGTTGAAGAACACAAATGCACTGAAGAGTCACTTCAAAAGAAGTTGGAAGAAAGTAACCAAGAAAGGGAAGAATTAGAAGCCCAAGTAGTCTCGCTGCGTGAGGAAGTGAAGAAAAGAAAAACTATCCAAAACTATGTCAACAGCTCAAGGGCATTGGAAGAACTCATCAACAATCAATGATCTTACAATGACAAAACTGGCATTGGTTACAAAGAAGAAGAAGCAGGACCTTCTACAACAAAATACAATGAACCTATGAGATTTGACATGCATGAAGAATTCATTGGACAAGATTCGCAAGAACAAACTTGGAAGACAATTCCTCGACCAAAATTTCCATCCAGGTACCAATATATTTTTTATGGCTACTATTATTCATATGGAAAATTTGGTCATAAAGCTGTAGAATGTTGCACGTACCCTAGGAACGAATATAATTCCAGGAGATCTGTCAAATATGAACCTCCCCGGGCTCAGCGAAACATCAATAGATTTGAACATTTAAGAAATAATATTGAATGTTACAAATGTCGAAACTTTGGACACATAGCCAAAGACTACAAACTTGAAAATCCTCCAGAAGAATGTTCGAAGCCACATAATGTATGAACATGGAAGAAGAAGAAGAATGATAATTGTGCTCTCGCTCTCAAGGCTCAAAAGAACAAAGATGTGTGGTATGTTGATAGTGGTTTCTCAACGCATATGACTGGAGATAGAAATAAATTTGTATCTCTGAAGGAGAAGAAGGATGGAACCGTGTCCTTTGGAAATGATGGATCTTCAAATGTTATAGGATCAGGTTCTGTCACTCTTAGAAGCAAAGATTCTCTAGCCAATAATGTTCTACTGGTTGAAAACATGAATCACAATATGCTCAGTGTTGGACAAATGTGTGATCAAGGACACACAATACTATTCAACTCCACGAAATGTGAAATCAGGAAAGGCGTGTATGGTGAAATTGTGGCTACAGCAAGTCGAGCTCCAAACGACATATATGTTCTGAATGAAGCAACTAAAGCATGTCTAATAGCTAAAGAGGATGATACAATAATTGTAGCAATGATGATCAACTAAGTAAGAATTTTGCTACAAAGGTGCAAAGTGATTTTGAGATGTCTTTACTTGGTTGCAAATTGAGCATAGATGACTCATCTAAGGATGTGGAACAAAGGTTGTACAGATCTATGATTAGTGGTCTTCTATATGTAATAGCCTCCTGACTAGATGTTATGCAAGCAGTTGGACAAGTAGCAATATTCCAAGCAGAACCAAAAGAATCACATATTAAATATTCGCCAGCATTGGAATATCTTCGCCAGAAGCTTGGGATTCTCCCAAGTTCTCATTAGATTTTCCTTTTTCATAATATAAAGGGGGAGTGGAAGTGTGTGCAGGTCTGCAGGATGGTTGTGTGTCAGCGCGAGTGGAAGTGTGTACAGGTCCACAGGATGGTTGTGTTTCAGGGGGAGTTACCCTTTGCCATTGATGTCAAAGGGGGAGAGAATGTTTTAGGAAGAGGTGTCATGATCGCAGTGGGAGTACTTGTGTTGCCATCAATGCTAAAGGGGGAGATTGTTGATCAGTGGTTGTCATTGATGTCAACCCAAGCAGAACCAGGGGCTAACCCAATATTGAATGAGACTTTTGACCTACCAAATTAATATATTTTGGGTCAATAATGCTTTATATGGTTTCTACTTGTCGAGATGTTTCTGTTGATATATGGCACGCCATGTAATTCTTCACAGTTTGTGAGATATTCATGTTTGAAGTTTGTACCCTAGTTAGTGGGCTAAAACCCCATGGGGTTGGGGCATGGGTCGTTGAAAATTCATAATTAATATTTTTTATGCTCCTAAAATCCCTCCCACATTCACTTGGTGAAGCCCTCTCAACTTAATCATTCATATATATTGTGATCTTCATTTCTTCCATAGGTAAGGGATTCGGCCATCTGAAACAGGTCATCGTGGAATTTTCACTCTAACGTTTTTTCTACGAAGGCTCAGAAGCTAAAAGTTTTATGAGGCGAAGCCAACATCCTGAGGAAGCTACAGTAAAAATTTCAGATCAAGTTGCGCAATATTTATGGAGATATGATCTGTGGAAGTAAGGGTTTTTGCAGGCTCCTGAAATTCATCTCAAAGAAGTGACCTTGGTAAATTCGTCATAACTCCCTCTCTGAGTATCAGATATGAATTCTGTAAAAAGTGACAGATATTTCACAGTCTATACTTTGCGCTCTATAAATTTCAGAGACAAATGAAGAAACGGTGACACGTGGCATGTCGTACATGTGCGCTCTACTGAAATAGTCCATAATTAGGGCAGTATGAGAAATTGGGTATAACTCTCTCTTGGAGAATCAAAATTGGGTCAGACCTATGGCATTGGAAAGAAGACTCAGAGGACTACTATAGGGTCGAAAATCAGATATTGAGGATCTGAAATAACAGAGATACACTAGATTCAATATCAAGCTCCTAGAAGGAATGAAAAAGCTAGATCATGTGTTGTCAAGGGTTGCAAAGGACCAGAATTTCTACGGAATCGAAGCAAAGAAAGGTGCAGCAGAGAGTAGCATGACAAGAGCAGCAACCAAGGTGCATAACAGCAGCAAGAAGTTCATCATATGAAGTCTTCAAGTGGGCAGCACTACATAGAATCATTGTAAATACGTTATTGTACAAATTGTACTAGTGTCTATCTGCCAAGGGTTGAAGAGGCGGTGGTTGTGTCAAAGTTGGGGTTATGGTATAGTAGATCTTCTTCTTCTACATCATTCTATATCATTGTAAAGTGGACCATTTTCTCTGGTACGAGAGTCCATTCTTCTTTTATTCTTCTATAGGGTGCTAGGGTGGTGCTAGGGTGAGTTGTAGCTCATTGGGTGTTGGTGCATCCGTTCAGTGACTACTGAAGAATCTCGAGCATTGGAGCGTCCATCCAGTGGGATCTAGAGAAGAATGCTTTTCTAGATTCTAAGAATTTGGAGCTTTATTTTCAATTGGAGTTGAAAAGAATTATTAGAAAAGCATTAGGTTTTTTTTGTCTCGAAGTGGGTTTCCACCTTAAAAATTGTGTGCATTTGTGTTCCTCTTGTTTGCTGCTATCATTGTACAAACACTGATAATAATTGAAGATTAACTAATGCTCTAATTGAAAGAAATATTGATTCACCCCCCCTCACAGTATTTCCAACTGTTGTGGATTATTTTAATTAGCAATCTTGTTTATAGAATGAGTTACTGAAAGCTTGGTAATCAGAAACAGGTGTTGAAGATTCCTACTTGGGGAATAGGGTCCTTTTCTCTGTTATAGCATAATCGGTCTTCCTTTTTGCAGATTGATTTCCTTTCCTAGATCATTTTCTTTTTAATGTAATCCAGGATTATTTTAATGATTGTCTGCAATAGAAAGATTGTCTTTGCTGTAATTCAAGTAGAATTCAATTTGTTGAAGCAAGGTGTGATTAGTGTAATTTGTACTACACCATTTCATTACTTTTTAGATTGAGCATATACAGTGTGTGATTGCCTTTGAAATAAACAGACTTCCCTGGGTTGACAATTTATGTAGCACTTGAATTGTTTAAGTTGATAAACAATTAAAGTGACCAATATCTATGCACTTTCATTACTCAATTAATGAGGATTTGAACATTTTGTTATGTTATGAACATTATGAACTACTTTTCATTTTATAACCTGAATGAAGAATCCTACAGAGCGTGTAGGATATTCCTATACTATGTTTCATCAATTTTGTATAGCTATTGCTTTGTTTTGAGATTATGCTCACGATACAAAGATATTATTTTGGAAACAACTAAGGGATAAATACATAGAAATCATCCATGGCCGGGCTGTTGTGGGAATGACGAAAAATACCGCCTAGATATGCGAAAATTAGCTGAAGTAAGGATAAATGGCATGGGGGTTATTAATTTAGTTAGTCGTGTATATATAAGTTTGGCATCGAAAAACTCGCGAAAATTGTGATCGTTATGAATGTGATGGACATCGCAATTGGCCGCTATAATGAATGCAATGCCTTGATGTACACTTTAAGTGCTAAAATCTTGTATTTCATTTTTTTATCTGTTTCTGATTTATCGTGTGCGTGGACATGGCCAGATAGAAGCAAATAGTTACATCACCGTGTTTAGATCAACCTAGTGACGAGAAGAGCTTTTCATGGGCACTAGAGAGAGTGTTAACGAGCCCTAAGCTAAAGAACCGAAAGTTGACGGCCCTGCAGTCAAGGTTGTAGGAAGCTGTGAATGACATGGTACAGTTCATTATCGACAATGACGATGTGAACGACCCATTTTATGTCCCAGATCCATTACTAATTCTCTGTATATAGAAGTCATAGCGGAAAATTTTCACTCCTGCATTAAAGTTAACACAAAAATGATTGGCATAAAGTCTGATAGGCCCAATGGCTCTCTTGCCTCTGCCATATGGTCGATTAATGGGAATACGAGTGGCCATAGATCTCTATCCACTCTCCAAATTTTTTCTACTTTAATAGATCCGAATGAAACAGAGCTTGAAGGCATTTGGACATTTCTAAATCCCTCAGCAGAGTCCTTCGAAGAAGCCATCAATGTCGAGTAGTTGGCTTTAGGTCAGGTGGAGGCACTTGCGTAGGGATGGAAGGTACCCTAGAAGGCTCTTGAGTACTAATATTAGGATCCCTCATTTGAGAAGCCAAAATAGTTGCAAGAATATTAGTAATATGTTCTTGAAGCAGAAGACCTAGGGGTTGATTCGCTGACGCCCTACCTCTGCATCTTCCCTGACCTAGTCCCTAGCCCTCGCCTTGACCCAGACCTACTTCGCCTTGGCCTTGACCTCCATTTCCACCTCTACCTCTTCCTATTCCTCTCCCGCCAGATTTTCCTCCCTGATCCATAGCCAAAGAAATGAAAACGAACTACCGCTATATGAAATTAAATGAAATCAGTCTCAAGTCTTCCCAAACTACTAGAATCTGACCTGCTCTGCAATATTCCACACTTGATATAGAGTGAAAAATCTGAGTTTAATTTATAATAAATGAAATGAACTTAAAACCGTAGTGGAGAGAATATTTCAACTTCCACTGCCAGAAACCTAGAAATCCAAGGGTGAAGAAGAGTGGAGGACTGGTGCTTCCTCTGAATTAACAATATCACTTATGGTTACTACTTTAAGCTTTGTCCAGATTTGAAACCAACACTCTTCAAACTCATTTTTTAGAGGTAGATAATAAGATTCATTATTTTTCCTCAATATATATATATATATATATATATATATATATATATATTAGTATTACAGACAACACTGCAGATTGAAATAAATACATACTAGATGCATAACACTCAATAGAAACCATAAACATCAAGATTTCAGTATAACATAACCAGCTAGGAGAACCTACTAAAATTACCATATCCATAAACTAATTCAATATACCTCTTAATGGACTATAATGGGCATGTACTATAGCGAAGAGAACACAACCATACACTGAGATCGAAAACTTGGAAAGGTTAGTGTTGTTTTCCCAATCTTTCTTGTCTAATATTTCTTGTCTAAGTATATCCAAGAACACACTTCAAAATTTTTGAAAGATCCATCCCCTGAGGCAAATTCGGTCCTCCTCCAGTCGTCCCAAAAGAGCTAAACCTCAAAAGCCTTAAATATAAATAAAAAAGGGTTTTTATGAACTCCTTCTTCAGGCTTAAATATTTGTTAAGTGCCACCAAAATCTAGTTGGGAAAACACTAATTTTATTTATTTGTTTTGGGTTGGGTTTAGTTAAAAGCTCTTAGGCGGGAATTTCATTTTCATTTTTTTTAAATGTTTAGATTTTCAATAATTAATTTATTTTATATATTAAAAAATAAAAATATTTAATTAATTAAAAATCATTTTATTTCATTTTTTTCAAACTAAAAGTATTCTTAATATTTATCAACAAATTCAAAGTGGCCTTTGGACGGAGTATATTGCCAATATTGTTGCATGTTCATGTATTTGAAGGATATTTTCAATTGTGTTTAGTATTCAAGTAATAGAATGAAGAATCATTAACCTTCTAGGAGCACAAGAGGCCATGATTTTGTGCAATCAATGATGAGCAATGTTATTAGAATATGTCAAAAGAGATCAAATAATATGCAAACAAATAAAAAATTTAGGCCTCCTTACTCACCTACAATGTAGTGATGCTTCTATAAAATATAAGAAAAGTATTCGCATATCCACACATACATATAACAAAAGGAGATGAGAAAAATGAAGGAAAATAGAAATCTAACTAGGATATAAAATATGTCTTTAGTATTTGGTAGAAGGATATCAATCTCACACCTCACATATATAATTGAAGCATTCCTTTGAGGTGATAATTTAAGGAGAGGATCAAACAAAGTCTGAAGAAAGTATGATTCTCAACACTTAGATAAGCATGTGAGTGAAACATGTCACAGTAAGCTTGAATATAATCCTTTCATTTCTTGGAGGCTTTGACAATAGAACACAACTCATTGTTATAGGTTGGGCATCGATGAAAATCATTATAGAGTGTCTGGTTATGATATACCATAAAATGATTTTGTTGTGTGGGAACTACATCAACGACATGAACGATTGGCTTATAGGGTCCATGTTGTGTAGCCATTCATCGACAAAAAAATACTTTCATGATGGGTTAGAAGTGAAAACTTATAGTTTCAAAGGTAGGAATAATGGCGTCAAAGGTAATATTCTATCCATAAATAATAGAACCAGAAATAGGCTCATGAACACCATCAATATCTATTGGAGGTGATATGATGAAAGTAATAATGAATATAATTTTTTTTTTAATAGGATATAGATCATCAAGATGTTGAACCATCCAATGTAAAGATGGCTTTCAGTGATAGTGATCTAGTCACTTAAAAGACCTAATAAATTTGTGCTTTGGGATATCCCTCGGATTCAATAAGTAATCCAAAATGAGAGGATTTGTTGTGAAGGTGATTAGTTCCATATCAATGACCATTGTGTTTAGCTCAAACATTTTAATAAAGCTATAGTGATATCCTTTCACGTCCTTAAATTGTAGCACCCCAAGACATCTAATTTCCATCATGTATGAGAATTCAATTAAAGCCATATATATCATAAATAATGGCATATAGTATACTATCCTAACAATATCTACAAAAAAAATTATTAGAACATGCCAAAAATGATCCAGCAGGTATCAAATTATCATCATAGAAGAGAAAAGTAATAGAAAAATATCTTTCCATTGCAAGAAAGTGTTTGTAAGACTTCAAACAAAACTAAAGTAGGAATGTTAACATACCAAGATTCTAAGATTCCCAAACCATTTGCTCATTAGATTTTCTAGCCTTACATTAATGAAAACAACCCATGATTCTCTTGTTATTTAATTTTCAGGTAATGTTTTCCTAGTTCTAGAAGGGCCATACACCAAAACACCTTTTGGAGGACTCAGGAACAAAATCCATAAGAAATTTCAAAACATGCTACATGAATCCATAGATTGTTGGGGATTCTTTGAGGATTCGAGCAATTGAACCTACGTAAACCAATGCATAAGATTAGTGCATTTCTACTATTCCTAGATTATTATTTTCACTTTCATCCTTGATTTCTTTTATTCTTACTGCATGTTATTGATTAATATATTGTTTGAATTTATCTATTTCGTTTTTTTGAGTTCGAGAGGAATGATTTAACCTCTTTTATGGTAGCTTTTATGGAAACGTGAAGGTAATTTCCTAATCAGAAGACACTTCAAGGTAAAAATTGATCATGATAGTCTTAAATACTTTTTGGAACAAAGACTATCTTCAGAAGAGCGTAAAAAATGGGTCACAAAGATGTCAGGTTATGACTTTGAAATCATCTACAAAAAAGGAAAGTTAAATGTTGTTGCAGATGCACTCTCAAGAAAGGATGAGGAGGTGGAAGCATTATATTATGCGATTTCTATTATCCAACTATATTGGTTAACCGAAGAAATGGAGGAATGGAAGAATGACAAAGAAGTATGGAAACTCATTCAAATGTTGTAGCAAGATCCCAGTACATATGGTACATTTAGTTGGAAAAATTATTCCTTATGGTACAAAGATCGCTTATATCTTTGTAGGAATTCCCAACTAAAACAAAATATTCTTTTGGAATTGCACACCTCTCACATAGGAGGACACTCAGGATTTTTGAAAACATACCACGGGGTGAAGAAAGAATTTTTTTGGGATGGCCTTAAACCTGATATTCAAAATTTTGTGGCAGAATGTTTGGTTTTCAAACAAAATAAAGTTGAGACAATTAATACCTCAGGTCTGTTACAACCTTTATCCATTCCATGTCAACATTGGGAGGAGATTTTAATGGATTTTATCACAGGTTTACCTAAGTCCGAAGGAATGAGTGTCCTCATGGTGGTAGTTGATAGACTTACCATGTATGCACACTTTTGTGCATTATCTCATCAATTTAAAGAAATTACAGTTTCTACTACATTTATGGAAACAATTCAAAAGCTACATAGACACCCAAAGATTATTGTAAGTGACAGAGATCCCATTTCCACTGGAAATTTTTGGATGGAATTATTTTCTTGTTTGGGTACTCAACTAGCTCATACCTCATCTTATGATCCTCAATTCGATTGAGAAACTGAGATAGTGAAAAAATGTTTGGAAGTATATCTTCGTTGTTTTGTATCTGATAAAAAAACACAATGGGTCAACTGGTTACCTCTAGTTGAATGGCGGTATAACACTTCCTTCCATACTGTAGAAAAAATCACCCCATTTATGGAACTTTATGGATATCATCCACAGTCCATCACATCATATTTAAGAGAATATTATAAGGTTAAATCAGTGGAATATCACATCGAGCATCAACAACAAGTTCTACAACTATTAAAGGATAACCTAAATTTGGCACAAAATCGAATGAAACAATAGGAAGATCAGCATCGCAGTGAGAGAATTTTTGATGTAGGAAACAGGGTATTTTTATGGTTACAACCATACAAACAAATTTCCCTCAAGAAAGCTAAGAAGGATAATAAATTATTGCGAAATTAGTATGGTCCTTACAAGGTGTGGAAAAATATTGGTACTATGGCATAGAAATTGGAGCTTCCTGCTTCTTCTCGAGTGCACCCAGTTTCCCATGTTTCAAGCTTAAAGAAGGTTATAGGTGAAAAACTTCCAGTTCAAACAATATTTATAGAACTTGATGAGGAAGGAAAAATAATTTTGGAACATGAAGCAGTCACAGAAACAAGAACTCGACAGCTACGAAAGCAATCAATTTTAGAGTATCTCATCAAGTGGAAGAATTTACCCACTAAAGATTCCACATGGGAGGATGAGAATTTTATACAGAAGCATCCAGAGCTACTCAAGCGTTGAGGAAAACACTTTTTTGAAGGAGAGGGACATGTTAGGTCCCTATATTACTAGTGTAGTCCCTTATTGTTGTTAGTGTAGCCCTCTTATTATTATTGGTGTACCCTGTAGTCCCCATATTGTTATTATTGTGCCCCATAAAAGCCCACTATTGTTACTATTTTTCCCTAACACTATTATTGTTAGGTCGGCTAGTATTATATTGTGACCCCATGGACTCCTGTATATAGAAAGGAGTTTTTTTTGTTTGTATCATCCAATAATTTTTCATTTATGTAATGTAAAGGATGTTTCCCCCTCTCAGTGGTTGATTTCTAAGGCATTGATCTCTCTTTTCCTGTATTTTGGGAGCTAGTTTCATAACAAACAGGGAATTTGCTACTACTATGATGATAAGTCTGCCCCAAGGCATAAATTCAAGGAACCAAAATTCTTCCAAATTGATGCCACTGAAAATAGTATTGGAGAGGAAGTCCCCAAGCCTGACATGGATGAGGACAAAGCAGGTGACTCTCAACTAGAACTAGACCAGGATCTCGTAGCTTCGCGAGATGAGCTAGTTATATCACTACATGCCTTGTCTATAATTTCTTCACCCCAAACTCTTAAAATCCGTGGCTTCATTAAACATAGGCCAGTCGTAGTGTTGATTGATATTTTAAGTACTCATAACTTTTTCCATAAGCGTGTAGCAAAAGAAACCCATTATTTTAACAGGGTTGTCTCTAATTTCCAAGTACTGATCGATGATGGGGAGACCATGAAATGTGAGGGCTGCTGTGAAAACATGAAGCTTCAAATGGGGGATTATCATCTTAAATCCCACATGTTTTCTACTGAAATGGGTTGTTGTGACATTGTCCTAGGTGCATAATTTCTTTGCCCACTATGCCCTATAATAATGGATTTCCAAGAGTTATATATGAGCTTTAAGTAGGCAGGCCACACTCATACACTGAGGGGGCTCCAAGCGGGTGCTCCTACTATCATCATCTCGCATAGAATGGAGAATATTTTTAAAAAGGGCCATCATGATGTGGTAGCTCAATTTAATTCCATCCAATCCATTGAATCCACCCCTCCCCAAATTCATCCAAATATTTAACAAGTCTTATATTGCCATCAACGTGTATTTGACAAACCATAGGAACTTCCCCCTTCTCGGCGTGAGCACAATCATAGAATCCCTATGATCCCAGGAGCTCTGCTACCAAATGTTTTTCCATACCGCTATCCTTTTTTCCAAAGGCCTGAGATTGAAAAAATCATCAAGGAGCTTCCAGAATCATGGGTTATTCTTCCTAGCACGAACCTTAATTCATATCCTTTCATCATGGTTTTAAAGAAGGACAAAGAATGGCACATGTGTCCTGACTTTAGGGCCCTTAACAAGCTCAATATCAAGGAAAAATTTCCTATTCCTGTGGTGAATGATTTGCTTGATGAACTCCATGGTGCTAAATTCTTTACCAAGCTAGACCTCCACTAAGGCTATCATCAAATACGCATGAAGGAATTTGACGTCCCAAAAACAACTTTCCAAACTCATGAAGGCCACTATGAATTCTTAGTCATGACATTTGGTCTTTGTAATTCTCCATCCATTTTTAGAGCCTCATGAACCACCTTCTTAAACCTTATCTCAGAAAATTTTCCCTGGTATTTTTTGATGGCATTCTCATCTACAGTCTCACCTAGGATACACAACTTCAACATGTTGACCAAATACTAAAATTTCTCCAAGACCATAAATTGTTTGTAAAACTCTCTAAATTCTCCTTTACAATGGAATAAGTTTAGTATTTGGGACACATTGTGGGATGGGATGGAGTAAGGGTTGATTCGAAGAAGATTCAGGGAATGCAGGATTGGCCCCAACCCAAAACCTTAATGAATTTGAGGGGATTCTTGGGTCTCACAGGTTACTATCGAAGATTCTTCAGCAACTATGGACACATTGCACGTCCCCTTACTAATATTCTGAATAAAAATTAATTCTTATGGACTGACATCGCACAACATGATTTCGTGGCTCTCAAACAAGCTATGTGCTCCACTCCAGTTTTGCCTCTACCTAACTTCACCAAATATTTTGTGATTGAATGTGATGCTTCCAATACAGGAATTGGTGTAGTATTAATGCAGGAAGGTAGACCATTAGCCTTCACTAGTCAACAACTCAGTGCAAAACATCTGGGACAATCCACATATGAGAAATAAATGATGGCCATATTACATGCAGTAGACACGTCACCAATACTTATTGGGGAGATGATTGCAAATCAGTACTGACGATCATAGTCTGAAATATTTTCTCGAGTAACGTTTCTCCTCACCACAAAAAAATAAATGACCGAAAAAATGTTAGATATGATTACGAAATAATTTACAAAAATGGACGTGACAATGTAGTAGTTTATGCCTTATTACGATAATCTTAGGATGAAGGCACCCTTTTATCACTCTCTCTACCTCGGTTAGATTGGATTGAAGATGCTCGTCGGGAATGGTTAGCCCATCCCTCCTTATCCCAACTCATTAAGAACTTGAGGGATGATCCCAATTCCTGAACTGAATACTCTTGGCAAGATGATGTTTTGTGTTACAAGGATCGAATAATGCTCCCCCCAACCTCATCTGTCAAACCCCGCATATTTGCTAAATTTCACTCCTCTCCAACAGCTGAACATTTAGGATTTCAAAATACTTATGTGCATGCCTGACACTCCTTCTCTTGGACTAGCATGAAAATGAAATTCTTGCTTTTGTATATGAATGTTATGTATGCCACCGCAACAAAGGGGAAACAATCAATCAACCGGGAACCTTAAAACCATTACCTCTCCCCTCTTTAGTATGGACAAATGTCTCAATGGATTTCTTTATTGGCCTCCCAAAGTCCAGAAGCAAATCAGTTATCATGGTGGTTGTTGATAGGATTTCCAAATATGCACATTTTTCTGTTATACCCCACCCATTTACCACAACATTGGTGGTGTAAATTTTCACGGACCAAATATTCAAACTATGTGGCATGCATACATCTATTGTGTGAGACTGTGACCCCATCTTCACCAACAAATTTTGGAAGGAAAATTTCAACTCTAGGGCATGCAAATCCAACTCATTACAACTTATCATCCTCAAACCGATGGCCAGATAGAGGTAGTCAACAAATTCTTGGAGACCTATCTACGTTGTTTCACTTTTCACAAGCAACATCAATGAGTCTAATATATACCTCTAGTTGAACGGTGTTATAATACTAACTATTATGAAGCCACCAAGATGATACCTTATAAGACTGTATATGGACAACTTCCACCATCACCAGTGTCTTACATCCCCGGTTGTTCCAAACTGCAAGCAGTTGATCAACTATGTAGAAATTATACAACATATATGTATATCATGGATTCAAATCGATATAAAAATATACTAAATCCAGATATTGAATCACTTCTACAAATCACTTGCAGAAATTAAACACAATCGCCAATCACATGAAGCAAAGAAAGAATCAAATCAAACCACAACAAATATAATTTCCCAAGGAAATATGGCTGCTCAAAACCCCACTGTCTTCTATTATATATTCAGCATGGATACATGAAACAAATACAATTCCCTCTCCTCACAAGATTCTCTAGCACTCAACTATCTGTCTCACACTGTCCTTGACAAAAACTGACCAATACATAGCCAATTTCAGCTCTCTTAACAGCCTTCCTTTCTCACACAATTCATGAGGAATGCAATCCCTAAAGAATAGGAATTTTGGCCTTCCTTAATTTCACAAGTATCATGGGAAATACAATGGGTGTTTTGTTTCATGGGTGCAACCCGATAATCCTACAACTGATAGTCAACATCCCTTTCACTTAGATCTTAATTGGGCCTCCACTGGAACTGGCATGCATGCAGCTAATAATAGTAAATCCTCAGTTGCATGCGAGATCACTGATTGTGAATTAAATAATATTTAATTCACTTGATCTCTCACTAGTGTATCAAATAGTTACAACTAGCACAATTGACTTTAACTCACTTAATTGAGTAAAACTGATTACAACCTGCATTAACTAATGCACCACTGCACTTCAAACTTTGTTACAACTAGAATTACTCTGCATGCCTCACCAACTACCCTCAACTTGAAATTCATGAGTTAACTGATTTTATCACACTCATTTAACTATTACAAGTTATTTTTAGATTACATTACATTTTATTGTCCATCTTAATTAAGGGATAACTAAAATATACATGCACCAAATTTATCCCACACCAGTGTAGGTGCAGCTAAGACCTGTGGTCCCACACTAGTGTAGGTGCTGCTTGGAACTCTTGGTCCCACACTAGTGTAGGTGCTACAATTTATTGTTGGACTTCAACACTGCCTCTCAACAAGAAAGGGATTATCCTTCACCCCGATCCTATCTCTATGGTATTTGAATTTTCTCCTGGTGAGTGCCTTCGTCAGAATATCTGCATCCTAATCTTCCATGGGAATGTACTGAAGTAACATTATATGCCTATACACACAATCTTTGAGATGGTGGTATCTGATATCTATGTGCTTGGACCTATCATGAAACACATGATTAAATGAGAGCTTAATGCAAATTTGGTTATCACAATGTATCACTATCGGATCCATCTACGAACCAAACAAACCAACTGGGATATTTCTCATCTAGATGGCCTCACATGCAGCTTGAATTGCTACCATGTACTCTGCCTCCATTGAACTGAGTGCCACAGATCATTGCTTCCTGTTGTACTAAGAAACTGATGTCGATCCTATGATGAAGATCCATCCTGATGTGCTCTTTATATCTAATGGAATGCCTACCCAATTTGCATCCATGAAGCCTTGACGCTTCACTACCTCTGTCCTTCTATACCATAATCCATACTCTAATGTTCCCCTCAGGCATCTCAAGACATGCTTCCCCGCCTTCCAAAATAGCTTGGTAGGCTTAACCATGGCTTGACTCAGCTGGTTAACTGCGTAGAAAATGTCTGGTCCAGTGTTCACTAACTACATCAGTGAACCAACTAATTGCCTCTAGACAATAGCATCCATTACCTCTCCAGAAGTGGCATCCCCCTTCCTCCAATTTCCTGGAAGAGGAGTGTCCATGGGTTTACAACTCTCCATGTGAAACTTACCAAGTATCTACTTTGCATACTTTCCTTGAGACACAAAAAGTTCACCATCCTGCTACCATATTTCCAAACCAAGAAATAATGAAGGAGTCCCATGTCCTTCATTTTTAAATCCCTTGAAAGATCCTCCTTGCATGAGTGTATTAGATGCTCATCACCAGTCAAAATTATATCATCAACATAAAGTACAGTAATCAATACCTTACCCTAAACCACAGTTTGGTATAGGTTTACATCAGCTTCACTTTTGGTGAAGCCCAATCCATTGAAATAGTTGTCAATCCTTGGAAACCAAGAGTTCCTCCTCTGCATGCAAATCCAGCTCCCTCTCAAGGGAAAATCAGAGGGCTTTCTCCTCATCAAATTTTATATCCCGTCGTACAACAATCATTCTTCTGTTTAGAAAATACACCTAATAGTTGTGGGGAGTTTCAGCGTACCCCACAAATATCCCAATCTCAGTTGTTGGTTCAATATTCTTCTTGGAATATTTGGACACATGCACATAAACAAATGGGCCAAAAATCTCAAAATGTGAAACATGAGGTTTCTTACCAATAAAATTATCTTCTCGTGTACTCATGCCAAGTATTCTATGAGAACAACAATTTTTCACATATACCATTGTGTTGCATGCCTCCGCCTACAGATGTAATGGTAGGCCCTGATCATGCAACATCGCTCATCCTACACCCAAAATCATTCTATTATTTCTCTCAACAACCCCATTCTGTTGTGGATTATGAGGTGCTATCATTTCTCTTTGAACTACTTCTTTCCTACATAATTTATTGAATTCGCTAGAGATGTACTCACCTCCATTGTCGCTCCTAAGATCCTTCACTTGCTTCCCCATGTATTTATCCACTAGTGCTTTAAACTCAAGAAAGTTTGAGAATGTTTGATATTTCTTCTGCGTTAAGTATATCCATCACTTATGAGAAAATTCATCAACAAATATCACATAGTACTTTTGTTTTGTTGTCGAAGCAAAAGATAATGGTCCACACACGTCTGAGTGGATTCTCTCAAGGATTTTTCGAAGCTTGATTCTCCTTCTCATGAAACGTTTCCTTTGCATACTTCCCCATGGTAAACCCCTTGCATGTATATAACTGAGAAAGTGTTCCCATTGGAAGTCTTGTAGAAATCTGTTGCATGACTTTCAAGGCTCCGTGGTGTAGATGGCCCAATATCCTATGGCATAACTCACCCTCATCTCGTCTCGCCACTTTGTTTTCCTTGCCCATAGATGTTATGCATCCATCTATGTAAATTTTATAGATATTTTTAACTCAAATCCATATCTTCTTGGCTTGTCTTGTTGTTTTGTGTCGCAGGATAGCTTTACCTTCACTGAAAACAACATCATAGACTCACAACTTACAGTATTACAAATTACTAGTGTTTATACTGTTAGAAATCCAACAGTGAAACATTCGTTCCTAAGAGTTCGAATTTTGGAAAGACACTTTGATTTTATTCAATATCAACACATTTCCATAAATTTGAACACATTGAATTATTCTTTGGCTAATCAAGTTTTCGATAGAAATTTGCAACACATGTAAAGAAAACATTCACATAATTTAATAGGATTGCACAATAAACATAGGAAAACACTGAAATCAAGTATATATATAGTTATAGGTTTTCACAAAAATTTTCAC
The DNA here is from genome assembly GCA_034641835.2 of Pinus albicaulis. Taxonomy (NCBI): domain Eukaryota; kingdom Viridiplantae; phylum Streptophyta; class Pinopsida; order Pinales; family Pinaceae; genus Pinus; species Pinus albicaulis. The sequence continues at coordinate 1,073,765,018 of CM076579.1, read as the reverse complement.
CCAAGACACATTGGTCATATGAACTCAAAATGTATGCAACATGTCGAAATTAAAACTAGTGACACTCATGGTAACATGCTATAGATCTAGCTATCCTACACAGTAACCACATCCAGTGGTTAGGAACACCTATAATGTGGCACTGCAATCGCATGGGTAACTCTTTGATCAAGCAATCTGGAATCCCAAAGTTCAACCCCTCTATGTGCGTCCAAAGCCTAGTTAGAGTCTCAGCCATGTCTAAATCTTAAAGAACTGCTCTCCCGATAGCCCTCTGTGCTGCTCATCTACTCCATGCTCTAGTTCCTCCACCGGTTGAACTCGACCAACATCTACACTACATTAAAACTTTAGTTTAGTCTTGGGAAAACTTCAAAATACAAATACATTGTATAAACCTTAGAAAAATAAAAAACATGGTCAAAACATTCTTACCTATTGCACCCCACTAAGCCCCTTCTAGTAAGGTTGAGTCTAGATCTCCTTAGAAATCGACGCATGCGTATGCATACTCATCTATGGCGAAAACCTGTCACCTGAAATAGGTCAAGAACGTAGTCGAGAACAAAATGGTCAATTGGCCTGCATGCCTACCCACTAGTTCTACCCATCTCTACATCCTCGGATCTGTAGGGTTAGACACACCTAGTGTCACATGTTGAGGTTGTATCAGTGGAATCTGCTCTAAGGAAAATGAATTGAGGATCGAACCATAACTAAGGTTATTCTTCCTTCCTCCCATTTCCTTGTTCATTTTTTCCTTTATATGGGAAAGTACAGCTTCAGATCAGTTGAAGACTATTGGCTACATGCACTCTAGCACATACTGCATATATGATCTATTCGCTACATGTAGTGTAATGGCACCAGAAATTTTTGTGATCATAAAAATAATGGTTCTCAAAGGAAAATATTGAATTTCACGGATGTTTATTTTCTCGCTTTGCTTGGCTCTGCCCTTGGATAGAAATATTGAAAAACATAGTCTCTCACTATCTCTCCTCCAAGAGCAAACCCTAAGAGGGAAATGGGCAAGCCTCTCCTTGACAAACCTATCCTCCACTGTCATAGGAACCACTTTTTTCCTAATTTGAAATGCCTCAATAGCCAGATCCCATGGTCGAACTAGGAACTCCAAGAGTTCTATTTGTTGCCTCATCCCTGAAAAGCGAAAGTACTTTAACAACACAATCTCTTAGGGCTCTTACTGTTCCCAGATCGTTTAGGGAAACCATATTATTTTTTTCATGCTCTCTTTCTCTCCAAGTAATCGTTATTCTAGTCCAATGAAATCTTGAAACATAACCATAATACTCATTAGACTCCTTTTAATGCAAAAAATTAGACAAATTTTTGGCATAGTGCAAGAATAAAAAATGGGAATTATGCCCAACACAGTCTTGAACAAGGGACAGTGCATTGCATATGAAGCTAAGCTTTATTTTAGGTGCTCCACAACGTACTTTTCGATGCTCAAGGATGCGTTGCCCTCTTTGGAAGCATAATTTACCCTAAGGGACCCAAATCCCTAAAACTTTGCAATGAAAGGAAATTAATCGACTACTGAAAGAAAGACAGGGTTCATGGCACTAACTTGGTTCAAACGTTGATGAAAAACGTCCACAAAATCGATCGCAATCAACAGCTAAATTTTGGGGGAAAAAATAGGTTCAGAGCTCTAAAATACAAATGGTTTTACAATTGATGAACAGATTAGTCGTGCAGATTTATTTCAAGAATGATTTGACCACAAAGCATACTTTTATCCTTATTTTTCGAGCTTTGTTAAAAATTAAAAAGGACTTGAAGTGCACTTTTATCTCTTTTTCAAGCTTCTATAACAGCAAAAAAGGAACTCTTGGATTCTTCTTTTAGCTCTTTTTCAAACTTCGATAATGTGAAAATATTGTCGAACACTTGTCTTTTCGAGCTCGTAAAAGTAAATGAATTGATATCTACTCGGTATAAGTTTAACCCTTTTCCAGAACGAGATATATTATTTACGAAAAAGGAATACCTTAGTCAAACATGACTAAAGAGGTTCTCTCCGATATTATTTTACACTTTTTCGGATCTGAGGGACAAATTTATGAAAAAGTACTTTTGGAGTTTTCTTTCGTCCTCTTTTTTGAACTCTCTAAATATGAAAAAGAATCGGTCTATCATTGTCGTTAGGCTCATTAAAAAGTAAAATAGTGACAGGCTTAGCGATCATGGAAAGAATCGAGTTTCATTCATCGTTATATGTTGGCTCGAGCGATCCTGACCCAGGCTTGGAGCTCAAGGTTTGCCAAAAAAACCCTATACTACTAGCCCTTTTAGCAATGACCTACTTTCATAGGTCAAGGTCTCACCTGAAGTAGTATGGGTGGGTGCTAGAACCAGCTTTATGCACCCTGAGAAAGGATAGCTAAGGCAAGCAGAGGCGCGTTGGCCCTATGATACCCAGATCACCTTATTCTGCATAGGGCCAAGCGTGTCTTCTATTCGCATCCACGTGCACTAGATATATAATTATATATGCTTTTATGACAGTAACATAGCAGTGCATAAACAGAACAGAATAGATCGAGGTACAGAAACACACTTACACAGATCTTCGCAGCTTAAATACAAAAACGCACAACATAGTAATTACCAATAATTCATACACAGATTACTCACAGATTCAGTTCTCTATCAACCTTTCTTATTCATCTATTCTCCCTTACAATTCCCTTCCCATCCTGTGTAGACAGTAGCAGGCTCCACACATAGCTGGACCTGGATATCCGCGCACATAGTCAACAAGAGTCATTTCCCTAAAACCCAAGCAGATAGCTTAAACCATAATTTGCATCACTAACTCATTAATTCCTTACCCTACAATACAAAAATGGTCCTCTATTTATAAAAATCTAGCCTAGACTTTCCTATGGTCCGCAAATCGTGGTTTTCGGACCCCTAGTTTGTTGGGTATGTGTTATATTCTTTCCATGACTAGCCCCACACATTGTACGTTGTGCCAGGCGCAGCAGGGGGGTCACAAGGGGGGAGGCAACCCCCACTGTTGGGGTTTGGGGCAGCGTCCCGGCGAAATTTTTTTTGGTGTGCAGTACCATTCATAGGCGGACCCACCCATGTTTTGTGCATGAGTTTGCACATGGTTTTGGGGTACGATTGTTTTCGGCCCCTGGTATTTTGTAGATCCGATTAAGGGAACTACAGTTATGTTCTAATCCAGTATTAATGGATTGGGGTTTATGTATGCTTCGGCATGTATATATATGTGTTGTAACACTAAAAGGAATATAATGAAAAATCAAGCTGGTCATCCCGATTTGGGATCTAGGGGAAAATCTCTGTGTTTATCTGTTTTATGTTTTATGCTCTCGCTATTGTTTATTTTATGTTATAAGATTCGTGTGTAGATAATTTATGTTCAGGGTTAAAACCTACATTTGGTATCAAAGTTTTTTCGGCTTCAAGGGGACGCCTTTGCTGCTGAGGGTTTTTTTCTCAGGCCTGAGGTAGACCCTGTTCAGTGGGAGATTTGCAGGATCGATTCTTGCAGTGAAAGAAGATGGCGAGCAGCGGAAAGATAGAGATCGAGAAATTTAATGGTCAGAGTTTTGAGTTTTGGAAGCTCAAGATGGAGGATCTGCTGGTGGATAAAGATCAGTGGATCGCGGTAGATCCAGGTACTAAACCAACGGCAATGTCAGATTAAGACTGGAAGAAACTGGATCGGAATGCTAAGAGCACAATACGATTGTGTGTCTCAGATTCAGTATTTTTGAATGTATCTGGGGAAGCTACGACAAAGAATTTGTGGGACAAACTTGGGACTTTGTACCAATCTAATTCTCTGGTGAATAAGTTGTTCCTGCAGAAAAAGTTGTATAACCTGAGGATGAAGGATTGAGACTCGGTGACAGAGCATCTGAATGCCTTCAATACTGTGGTAAGTCAGTTGTCATCTGTTGATATTAAAATATCAGATGAAGATAAGTGCATCAGTTTGTTGTGTTCTCTACCAGACTCATGGGATAGTCTGGTTATTGCAATAGGTAGCAATACAACTACCTTGAATTTTTATGACATTGTCTCAGCCTTGCTGTCGGAGGAAATGAGACGGAGAAATATGGAGGGCCAGAATGGAGATGCCTTATCTGTACGAGGAAGGTCCCAAGATAGAAACAAGAATAAGGTTTCGAGTGGGAGATCCAAATCTAGAGGGAGATCTAAATCTCCTGGAAATTTTGTAAAGGTATGTTGGAACTGCGGAAAGGAAGGGCACTACAAAAAGGAGTGCAGATCTAAAGCTCTTGAGAAAATAAAGGGATCTGATGATGCTCCTTCTACAGAGGAAAAAACCACCTCGGATGAAGGTGGGGATGTGCATTTGGCTTCTTCTTCAAATACACATGTAGATCACGAGTCATGGTTGATTGACTTAGGTGCATCCTTTCACTTCACTCCCCATAAGGAGTGGTTCTGCGAGTATGAAAAATATGATGGTGATGTCTTCCTAGGGGATTATAGGAAGGCCAGAATCGTCAGACGTGGAAAGGTCAAGCTAAATTTTCAAGGTGGAAGGATTAGAACACTTCCTGGTGTTCTGCATATTCCTGCATTGGCCAGAAATTTGATTTCTGTAAGCAAGATAGATGATGCAGGTGTAAAAACAGTGTTCGAGAAATATTCATGCAAGATGGTTCAAGGAGCACTGGTATTAATGCGGGGAGTTCAGACTGGAACTTTGTACAAGCTACAAGGTAGCACTATTATTGATGGATGTAACAATTCTATGGTTCCTGAAAGTGGAGTGGAAATACTAGCTGTCTCTGGAGAAAATACCATGTTATGGCATCTAAGGTTTGGACATATTGGAGAGAAGGGCCTTCGGATACTGCATAGAAATGGTATGGTAGAAGGTATGTCTAATTTCTCTCTGGATTTTGATTTCTGTGAACATTGTGTATATGGGAAGAAAAATCGAGTGAGTTTTCCTTCTGGTGCTAAGAGGGCAAACAAGATATTAGAGCTTGTGCACAGTGATGTGTTTCAACCTATGTCAGTTCCATCACTGGGAAAGTCTGTGTACTATGTTTCATTCATAAATGACTTCTCAAGGAATACATGGATATATTTCTTGAGGAAGAAATCTGAATATTTTGACAAATTTAAAGAATTTAAGGCTCTGGTGGAAAACCAGATAGAGAAGAAGATAAAGGCGTTGAGGACAGATAATAGTGGGGAGTTATACAAGAAGGAATTTGAAGAGTTCTGTAAGAAGTGTGGTATAGCACGACAGAAGACTACTCCATACACACCTCAGCAAAATTGAGTTGCAGAAAGAATGAATAGAATGCTGATGGAAAAGGCAAGAAGCATGCTCATTGGTACTGGGTTAGGACAAGAATTCTGGACAGAGGCAGTGGAGACTGCATGCTATCTGGTTAACATATCACCTTCATCAGCGTTGGAGGATAAGACTCCACATGAGGTATGGACTGGTAAGAAACCCTCTCTTTCACATCTAAGGGTATTTGGATGTGATGCATATGTACATGTTCCAAAGGATAAAAGGACCAAGTTGGATAATAAATCTGAAAGTTGCATCTTTATTGGGTATAAGGATGGTTTAAATGGTTACAAGCTTTGGAACCCAGATACAAGGAAGGTTGTGTATAGTCGAGATGTGGTGTTTAGAGAGGTGAAATATGTTGTTAAACATGAAATCATACCAAAGGAACCTGATAATATAGAGTTTGAGCTAAGGGAGTATGAATCAGACTCTACAACAGAAGAAGACTCAGAAGAGGAAGAGCCACAAACTCCAGCTGTGAGAAGATCAACTCGGGAAAGAAGGAAACTAGAAAGGTATAGTCCATCTGCTTCTTGTTCAGGTTTTGCCTTTACTATAACTGATGATGATCCCAGAACTGTCAGGGAGGCAGTAGATTCAGAGGATGGAAAACTCTGGAAGGAGGCCATGGTTGATGAGATGGCATCCTTGCACAAAAATGAGGCATGGGATTTGGTAGAGTTGTCGTTGGGAAGGAAGCCCATCGAGAGAAAATGGGTGTTTAAGAAGAAGATGAATGTAGAAGGCAAGGTGGAGAAATGCAAAGCTCGGTTGGTAGCAAAAGGTTATTCCTAGGTGCCGGGAATTGATTTTGGTGAGATTTTTTCTGCTGTTGCCAAAGTTACTTCTATTAGATTACTTTTATCTGTTTCTACTGCATTTGATTTTGAGATAGAACAGATGGATGTGAAGAAAACATTTCTTCATGGGGATCTAGAAGAGGAGATCTACATGAAGCAACCTGAAGGCTTTATGGTGAAGGGTAAGAAAGAACTGGTATGCAGGTTGAAGAAGTCTCTGTATGGGTTAAAACAGTCACCAAGGATGTGGTATCAGAAATTTGATACCTATATACGGGGACTTGGCTTCACCAGAAGCAAGGAGGATCACTCTGTTTATTTTAAATTAATTGGTGACCGTGTTATTTATTTGGTCTTGTATGTGGATGATATGTTGTTGATTGGAAATGACAAAGAAATTATCCAAGATTTAAAGACCCAGTTGTTCTCCAAATTTGACATGAAGGATCTTGGCGCTGCAAACTATATTTTGGGCATGGAAATTAAGAGAGATCGAGCAAAGAGGAAGCTCTAGTTAAACCATAGGAATTATGTCGAGACTATACTACAAAGGTTCAATATGCAGGATAGTAAACCGGTGAATATTCCTATTCCTGTAGGTGTAAAACTATCTGTTGAACATTGTCCCAAGACACAAGAAGAAGAGGAGGATATGTCCCGTGTTCCATATGCAAGTGCAGTGGGTAGCCTAATGTATGCAATGGTCTATACTAGACCAAACATTGCACATGCAGTGGGAGTATTGAGCAGTTTTATGTCAAACCCAGGGAAGGAGCATTGGACAGCAGTGAAGCGGGTTTTCAGATATTTACGTGGCACTAGTGATCATGGCTTATGCTACCAGGGAAGACCAGGATTGGAAAGAATGTTGGACATTTGTGGTTTTGTTGATGTAGGCTGGGCTGGAGATCTGGACCAAAGAAGATCTACAAGTGGGTATGTGTTTAGCCTATTTGGAGGCGCAGTCAGTTGGATGAGTAAAAGACAGCCTGTAGTGGTGCTTTCAACTAGAGAGGCAGAATACATAGCAGCCACTCATGCAAGAAAGGAAGAAGTTTGGTTGCAGAGATTGTGTTCAAGTATGGGGTTGGTACAGCAAGCTATAAGGATAGACTGTGATATCCAAAGTGCAATTTTCTTGGCTAAGAACCCTGCTTACCATTCAAAGACAAAGCGCATTGATGTTCAATATCACTTTTTTACAGATATGGTTGAGGCTAAAAGGTTGTTGCTGGTAAAGGTGGACACTTTGAAGAATGTTGCAGATGTATTGACGAAGTCTGTGAGCACTCAGAAGTTCTCTTGGTGTAGAGAAACAATGGGTGTTGAAGAATTCGCCCAATGACCAAGCGCTCCTGTGGCCCCCTGTGGAAAGAAAACAACAAGTGGAAGAATGTTGGGTATGTGTTATATTCTTTCCACGACTAGCCCCACACGTTGTATGTTGCGCCAGGCGCAGCAGGGGGGTCACAAGGGGGGAGGCAGCCCCCACTGTTGGGGTCCGGGGCAGCGCCCCAGCGAAAAAAATTTGGTGTGCGGTCCCATTCATAGGCAGACCCACCCATGTTTTGTGCATGAATTTGCACATGGTTTTGGGGTACGATGGTTTTTGGCCCCTATTATTTTGTAGATCCGGTTAAGGGAACTACGGTTATGTTCTAATCCAGGGTTAATGGATTGGGGTTTATGTATGCTTCGGCATGTATATATATGTGTTGCAACACTAAAAGGAATATAGTGAAAAATCAAGCTGGTCATCTCGATTTGGGATCCAGGGGAAAATCTCTATGTTTATCTGTTTTATGTTTTGTTCTCTCGCTATTGTTTATTTTCTGTTATAAGATTCGTGTGTAGATAATTTTTGTTCAGGGTTAAAACCTACATGGTTTACCCTTTTACCCATTACAATGCTTTCGGGGCTTTGACCCGTCCCAAAACCCCTCCACTAGATTAAAGCTAATCAAAATTATTCGAAATGGACTAGTTTCGCATCGTGTAGGAGACCCTATTCCAACAGTCCCCCAACATATTCTTGTGACTTGTCACGAGTCACTGCAGTGGTGCGGCCTCGATCTGCACATGCAGGGTATCAAGAGCACGAAGGAGCAGAGGGATCACTTCCTAACTCTCAGTAGTAGCTCGTTGTGCAATGTTGACAAGCGTCAGGGAGGCAGGGCCATCTAGAGCCACAATAACCTGTTCTAACAGATGGTGGAGATGTGCAATGGCAGTATGAGCATCCTGGGTGATTTGGAGGGTGGTGTCACCCCATGGTTTCAACCATTTTCTGACGACATGCTTAGCGTGGTGAAGACTCGCAATTGTGTCCATGTCGGCTAGATGCTGCACAAAAATGCTAGAGGGCATGGGAGCTCTAACCTGATCGAGAGGATCTTCTGCCTGTTGTAAGTCTTCCTAGGCATGCTAAAGCATAGGATGGTACTATACCTTTTTCCAAAGCTGCGTAGCTGTTTCAACCAACTGCGTACCTTGCCTAAGTTTCTCCTGAATAATATTTGTTGCTTTTGTGATCAATGCAACCCATTGTGCCTGAACTTTCGGAGGTATTTCACACTGTTATCATGCAGCCTGGTCATGGTGACGGACCTCTTTCAACACCATGGTGTACAATCCTTGTAGTGCCTCGCGGGATAATTGTGCCAAATCTATGTGTATTTTCATAGCTGTTGGGTTGTGGTCGTTAACAATGATAGTGCGAGGGATCGAGAAAATATGGCTTCTGCTAGTCGGTAATCTGGGACTGCGGAGAAGTTGCAACATATCCCTATATCTCAGCGTTCCTTCCTCACGCAGGACTAGCCATGACTTGATGGAGACATTGTTGGTGGGGGACCGTGAGAATAGTGCACCCTCCTCTGCTGTATCATCCGAGGCCCTCCGGCTGGGTCCTGCAGTCGACCCCGAGGTACAAAGGTTAGGTCCTCCTATCGCGCAACTATGATGCCTCTCCATGCAAGGTTCAGCGGGTCTTCCCTCTACAGGAGGCCAATGACCAATCATTTGATCAACCTCGGTATTCCCAGGCCGTCTTAGTATGATTTCTGTGGGTGCTAAACAGCCAGTGGCCGGAGCATCTAGCAAGTTAGGGACCGCCATAGCAAGAGAAGGACAGGCATCCTAGAACACATCAACGACTCCAATAATCCAGTAGGACGATAACAGAGGCATGGCATGGAGACAATATGTAGCCTATTGTGAAGCTACCCTATTAACTGCACCTTGTCTAGAGCTACCTAATGGCAGAGTAACTCGTGTGTGAAACTTACCATCTATTGTTCAAAGCAAACTAACCATAAATGACCGCATTGATGGCCTGCCGCCCAATTTGTATAGTCGCAAGATTCCTTTCTTATCAAAGTGGGGTGGGCTGACAGTCATTATTAATACCTGAGGATTCTCCCACAGATCATCAGACCTCGAATGACGCCTGCGTGTTGTTCGCGTACCCCGAATTAAGGTTGATGCCAGGTGTTTTGTAACATGGTTCAGGTACCAGTTCATTAATTTGGACACCAAACTTCACGATCGGTGTGCTTCTCCCTTGGTTTTGACGTCCTTGTATGGCATGGTCGCGTCAAGCGTCTTCGTGCCACCTATCATCTGAAGAGTTCGCAACTTCTCCCAATTGCACATGGGTTGGTGCAGCTCCGTAGTCGAGCGCAAGCCTCGGTCATTGGTAACCCGGTGAGCTTTTTCGAGCAGGGTCCTATCGCATTCTTGAATTTCGCATGTCAGCAAGTATACGCACAGTTCCACTGACTTTGTGGCCTATCTGTCAGCTGGGATCCCTAAGCACAGGGTCATCCTACTCCGACGCTCCTCCCAAGTGAGACCTACTGACCCTTGCGTATCCCACCAACGCGCAGGTGCACCGTGCAGGGTTAGCGGCAGAGCCCTTAGCCTGCGTTCCTTGGGAATTTTGAATTCAACAAACTTCATAATATCACTTGCGTAAGCATGGTAGGGCAAGTCTCTTACATTGGTAGAGATGTGGCAGAAATTCCTGGTGGTCCGAAGACATCGCAGCACCGAAACCTCATGCAACTGTCCTTGCCAATTTTCCAATTCCTCATTAGAGTCGAAAAAACATTCACTGTCCTTTTCCCAGTAGAGTACTCCCTCGTCTTTGGGGTTCACCTGATCTTCATCCCGCGTAGTTAATTTGTAAATGTGATCTATTTCTTCCTCCTCGTAAGCTAGCTCTGTATACTGTGCACCTTCTGCTGGATCTAGTGGTACTATTACACACGTACCGTTGTTCTCAAACACCATGCTGTGCTTTTTGAGATTGATGACACCCACCATGTCTATAGCCCAGTCCAGTCTTGGAAGTGCGGGGTAAGGATCCACATCCTCCACAATTTCTATGACTTCAAAGTTAGCTAGGACTTTTACTCCTACGATATCTACCATGACTTTTGGCAACCTTCCCAGAGGGATGATCTTCTGTTGATTCGCCATGCGCAGCTGGATGGTCGACCATTCCAATTTAGGCTCTCCCATTCATTGCCATGTTTGTTTTGGTAATACGTTTGCATCCAATCCAAGATCAAGAATAACTTGGTCCATCTCATAGTCGCCAATTTGTGCAGTCAACCGCATTTCTCTTCCAGTTTGTTTTTTATAGTTGTATAGTTTGTGCACATCCTTGGTCTCGGGAATTAAATTAGGCCAAGTTGCGCAGGAATTCATTACTACTTCGAGGTTCTCTATAGCCTGTGGATTTCGTATCAGCTTCAGAAAAGCCTGTATGAAGGGTTCCACCCCCTCCCCTATCTTGTTCGGCAGTTGCGCGAGGTCTGCTAGTGATTCTTGTTCTTTGAAGTTCACTTCGTCTCGAGAGGCAAGCTCCTCCTTTGCTCCCTGGGTGACTAGCACACTGTGTGTCATGACTTTTACACTTGGATCTACATTCCTTAGCTTGGTTTTAACTCTTTGCACATTCTGCATAGGGGTCGGTTGTTTTTCCTGCATCTTGGCTATTAAAATTGGGAAATCCTTTACCACATGGTCCAGCTGCCTACAATACTTGCATGATGGCCTGGCAGGATTTGGGCATTCTCTGGTGAAGTGTCCTATCTCTCCACAGTTATAACAGATTAGCTGCCCACGTCCGCGTCCTGCACTTCCCCCTTGACCTCCTCTACCCCTGGCTGGTGAACCCCTGAAGCACACGGAAGCTCTTGGAAATGCAAGGTCTGATTGTACCTTATACAATTTCCCATGATCTATCATCAAGTCATAAGTATGACAGTTCTACTCATCGTGTCCTACCGAACGGCAGAATCTACACCATTGTTGTTTCAGTTCTGGGACATACACACCTAGCCGAGGGCAATGGTTCATATCATGTAGTCCCGCTACATAACAACCGTCACACCACAGCGCAGGTATGCTCAAGCCGGGCCGTGATAGGATGGGTTCCCCACTTGCATCTGGGCGTACCGAACTAGGTCCTCCCACCTACATGTAATCTACCAGTAGAGGGCACTGATCCTTCGTATGGTCAGATACACGACACCATATGCACCATAGATCTGTGTGGTCGTCCTTTCCTCTCTCCCTTCGCAGGTTTTGTATTTCCATATGCATAGCCCGAAGTTGTTCCTGAATTTTTTTTACCCCTACTAATGTATCCTCCCTAGGTGCAGCTTCCAGTTTAATAGCAACTTCCATAGCTTTCTCCTACGATTCAAAGGTCTGGTGACTCATTGGCATGCACAGGTGGGGTAAAAACATAGCGATGAACCATTTCGTATGTTTTCTATCATCATACTCGAACCCTCCTTCCCTGATGGCCCTCTTCAATCACTGATCAGCCTCCCATACTGACTCAGATGCACCTTGTTTGAAGTCCTTCAGTTTTTCCACCAGCTGAGAGTAAGATTTTGGCTTTTGAAACTGTTGCTTCAGAGCATCTTTGATTTCTTGGATGGATGCACTCCCATTCTGGGCAATGTACCTCATGTACCAATCTAGTGCCCTGTCCTCGAATGTTGTGTAGATTAATCCGTCTTGCGGACAAGACCGATCTCTCTAGTACAAAAGGTAACTAGCAACAAACAGCCAATTATACTAATCTCTCTCTAAGCATATGCAATTTATAAAAACACTATACGGGTGCAAGGCCTACCTTATATCCAACGCTTTGCTTGCTTACTTGATTTTGTTGAAGTCCTTCCCGTGCACTGAAAGAACGTCCTTCGTATACCTGCAATCACAAACAAGGAAAAAGATTAAGCAGCACCTGTATAGACATTATCATAAATCATGCTTATCATAATGATCAAGGAATTTATGAAATAAACCACAAATTGACAGTTTAATGAGAGAAATGAGTATATTTGTATTAATTTTAAAGATAGAAAACCTTTACAACCTATGCCTTGATGTTGTGCAGGTCCTCCCGGGGTCCGAAGCAGGAATCTCCTTTACTCTGACAAGCATTGCACTCTTTGAACTAAGACAAATGAGGATAAGTGATTTAACCTCACAGAAAGTCTTAAGTTACTCAAGTCTAAAACTCAACAGCATTTAACTTCAAATCTCATAAGCTTGAACTCCTTTTGAGGCTACCCAAGGCCTCTTTTTATAGTGAAAGAGAGGAGGTTTCTAGTTCCAAATATGAAGGGATAGAATCCTCCTTCAAAGGGATAAGCTCCTTACATCAAGGGGTTAGCTCCATCAAGTGAGGGATGCATGAACCAGCTTCAAAGCGTATCCATTCCCAAAAATTCCCGTCTAGAATCTTCTAGAATTCACCTGGAATTCACTTTTTATCTTCATTTTCTCGCCTTTTTATGTTTTACAGAGGTCCGCACCCATCACACAAAGAACGTGCGGTATGGTTCCGCAGGCAGGCCGGAATTTAGGTGCGGGACCGCAGGGAATGCATAGAGAAAGTGCGATACCAATTCTTAAGGGATTTTAGGGATTTTTCTCTGATTTTGAAGCTTGATATGAGGAGCTGGTATATTGGACTTGCAAAAGGAGGAAGTATGAGTAATGATGAGCTCATACAGTCAGCAGAATGTCAAGGTGACAGTTTTTCAGTGTAACAAATTGCCCCCTAAAGTGCAAAGTCTGGAATAGATGAAGCTGTAGTCTGTCATATATGAAGAGTCCAGTACTTTATCATTTCAAAGATCATCCTGTGGACACCCCAATCGGAACCTGTAAAAACATTCAATGCAAAATATATACATATATATGTCATCACTGAGGTAGGCATTCCCATACTCAGATTAAAACTAACTAGAAACTAACTCAAATCGTTCTGATACAGGAATGATTTTGAATACATCATAGTACAAATATATGTAGACACAGTATGGACGCAGCCATCTGTTTATCAAAAGTCTACTGTATAGATGACAACAAAATTCCTCGCAGCCTGGATGGTGGAAACTAGATCCAGGGTCTTGATTTCCGTATCTCGAACCAATACGATTCTATCCATGTGAATGAATGTATTGAAGTCGAACATGGTAGAAACCACTTGATTACCAGTCAATGATGTGAACTGTTAACAAGTGTGAGAGAAACCACTAGTAATGTCAATGGCTCTCAAAGTACTCAGTACAGTCCATGAAATGTGAATGAATGAGCTGTAGTCGAACATGTCACGGAGTCATTCGATCGAAGGTCATTAATGTAACCTGTCGTCGAAAGCGAGAAACCTGCCATTGAGGCATGCAGATTTCAAGGTACTGACGATTTCTGGATCAACTTCCTAGATAATGTGCTAATGTCGATAGAAAGCGATCTGTCGTAGGCAAGCCCACAACACGAAATCATAGATCAAGTTTTGAAAATATGTTGGCAAGGACTGACTCAGGGATGGTCAATGATGGATGACAGATATTTTGCAGATGAATGGTTTTGTTTGAACTGTTCACTTGGACACATAACGACACTGCAGATGGCTTGGTGACAATTGACTCAAAGCTAATACCCAGAAACCGGCTGAAAATTTTCAATGTGGTTTGATTAACTGTTAAGCAAAGGATTTCCCAACCCAGGTGAATATAAGTGTCGTGTCCAAGAGTGGTCGACCGAGTTTTCGGACAATTTTAAAATACAACAAACATGCTCATTTTTCTCTCTTTTCCCCCACCATTTCTGGCAAGTACCTCTTTATTTTTGACAAGCTTGAGGAGGATAACATTTGCTTGGTTATAAGCTCACCCTTCGGGTGAGTCCAACTTAGTTTAAAATTCGAATCCTAAGAAGGAGTGGTTCGTTGCTGTTGAAAATTAAACAGGTCCTTTACTGTTAAGTTTTAACGAGTCCAGTATAGGAGAAACTCGGTGTTTTTCAGTTTTAGGGAGTCAGAAGAAAAACTTAAGAAAACTCCGTGGGTGTACTTTTTCGTAAATTTAGTCTCTCGAGCCCGAAAAGGATAAAATAATGCGGGAGAGAACTCTATTGACCGTATTTAGTCAACGTATACCTTTTTCGTAAATAGTCCATTTCAGTCTGTAAAAGGGGTAAACTTATACTGAAGGGACGACTGTTCATTTACTTTAACGAGTTCGAATAGTCAAGTACTCGGCAATCTTTTCATATTTAGAGAGTCTGAAAAGGGCTTAAAGAGGACTCCAAGGTTTCGTTTTTTCGTAAAATTTTTGAAAGAGTCCGAAAAAGTGATAAAAGTATGCTCTTTGTTGAAAAATGATTATTTCACCTGAAAAATCCTGTTTCTGCACAAAAACTCAAAACATTACACATACCTGTTTAAGATAAATAAAAATGCTTTCAAAAAATATCCCTTTTAAAGTGAAAAATAAATAAATTTACAATTCATTCATTCGAAAAAACTTATAAAAAGGACTTTTTCTATTTCATTTTTACCGTTCAGTTGCAGAGTGAAAAGTAAAAAGCTTTTGGATAAAAAGTTCCCATGAAGATTCTGGAAAATTCAACCGTTGGAATCGAAAATCGTCAGCCCCAGGTAATCCACGACCTCCTTATCTTGCTTTTCATCCGTTTAAAATTCGTTTTTAGGCTTTAGTTTGATTTTTTAGGGCAAAAAATAGGTCAAAAAATGCGCCCGCGGGGTCCGCAGGCGGGACACAGGTTGCCTGCGGACCCCGATTTTTTCTGAACGGGAAAAAATCGGGGGTGCCGCACCCGACACACGCCTTTCGTGCGGAGCTACGCTCTGTTTACAAAGGGCGGGTGCGGTACCCGCGCGGTTAAAATTCAAGCATAGTTTTCTCAAATTTCTGCCAAAAGTTTTCAAATGAAATCATGCTAATATGCCTTATTTTGTGTTGCAGGATTAACAAGATGCTTATTTGGCGAGAAAGGGAACATGAGGATGTGGATGAAGATGCAATACTCCATTTGCCCACACAAAGGGCATTAAAAGCGTGCTGCTTATACAAATTCTGGGCCATCTCTGGCATGAGGGCACAAGTGGAACTCTTAACATGGTTGGTAGACAGATGGCATGTGGAGGACCAGTGTTTCTTCATTGGTGGCCATCGGCTCGAAATTGAGCTGGAGGATATATACTTTTTGACTGGTTTGTCCAAGAGGGGCGAACATGTATCTTTGTTTGGGACTAGGCCAGGTGGCCAGACTGTCGCTAGTCTTCAACTCGAATTTTGCAATGATCAGGCAGATCCTTGGGACAAACGGATTGACATAAAACATATCATCCGTCCTGAACTGAAAGTTATAGCATTCACTGTTACCAAACTATGTGGGAGTGCCGCGCTTCATGTAGCTACTGGTTCCCAAATGCGCATTGTTGTGGACTGTTTTCGTGGCACCATCTTCAACTGGTGCGAAGCTGTGTTGGCAAATATAAAAGGCCAACTTACCAGAGCAAAAACCGGGAAACTAAAAAACTTTGGATATGGTTCCATTATCGTTTCTTTTGCTTTGGAGAGGGTCCCTCAGTTAGCTCCACAGAGTATTTCAGTTGATGCCGGTCGACTTCGAGAACCAAGAATGGTTCGCTGGTCCGCGCTGATGGCTCGTCATGCTATCGAGGGCACTGAGATTGTACGATTCCCTGTTTCATATTTTCATTGGCTGGATCGCCAAATTTTTACGATAGAGGATTTTCCATATGCAGGGATAGATTTCCGCGGAGATAGAGAGATGTCTCTCCCTGCAGGGGAACAGTGGGACGATTCAGGTAAAACATTTTTCAACGTTTGCTAAGTTCTAAATTTTTTAATTTTTTATCGTCTTAGAAAATTAATAACCAAAAGTTTTTCAAATACAGATGTGGGTCCACAACGTCCAGCTCATCTCCAACCTTTCAAGAGGAGGCAACCAGTTGCGCCCGCACCAGCCCCAGCAGGCCAATCAGTAGAAATTTTGACTGATTTGGAACATCATCTAGAGCACTTGACTCTAGATATACCAGAGACGAGTATAGATGATATTCCCTTCAGGCTTCAAAGATATGTGATTGGAGTCCCAGGACCTTTCAGAAGGTTCCTATGCAGGGTGGCTCGAGCAGTTGTTTCCTATCGAGATCATCATCAGTGATGAGATGATCATGTAGACTCATTTTTGTACTTTTGTGTTACCATTTTTTCCGATCATAAGGTGTTTCCAACCTATGATCGAAGACGATGTATATTTTTTGAACACACTCCTATGATATATATCACTATTTTTGACGGCTATCTGCGTACATGAATGAATGTTTTTTGTTTTACTGCTTTTAATTATTGCAAATGTCTATTTATCATACTAGAAGCAACTGAATCTGCTAATGTATTTAAACGTCTTGGAATATGCTGATATTCAATGTAATCAAACTCACGTTCCAAGAGACGAACTCTCAAAAATAACCGTAATAACACCGGATTTTTAATGGTATAAACCCTGTTAAGCTGTAATACAACAAGTTCAGAATCCAACCTTACAATCAAACTCCGAATCCCAAATGATATGGACTCAGATAATAACTCAATCACTGCACTATACTCGGCAATGTTATTTGTTGTTCGACCAAGGCTTACCCCATGCATGGATACTAACTCATCAGAGGGTGAATAGATAACCCAAGCTGCGGAAGAAATGTTCCGTGTACTACGACAAGCACCATCAGCAAAACCAATGTAGGTTTGAAGAGACGTCGACATCTGCAATATCAAGAATAAAACTCAGATAAGCAGTCATAGTGAAAAACACACTTCTAAACTAGGCACACTTTTTAATCTAAAACACACCAACAGTAAAGAAATCTAAAACTAACAAAAAAATCTCCACACCTTGTTTAAGCGTAATATCTCTTTAGATAAAGCCCATTTCTGGGTTTATCTAAAGGGACACCATCAAAATCCACTAACTCATAGGCCCCTTTTGCTAACTTTCGTTTCACAATGTAAGGACCATGCCACATAGGCATGAATTTTCCAGCTCCTAGCTTGTCGTTAGCTTGATCATAAAGTAAAACTAGGTCTCCTTCTAAAAAATTTCGAGGGGTCACATTTCTATCATACTGAGCTTTTATCCTTTTAACATGAGCCTCGTTTGCTATTGCAGCACTTCGCCGATTCTCATCTAATTGGGCCAAGTACAAGAAACGTTTTTCCTCTTCAGACGTAGCTGGAAGTAATTCTATTGCTAATTTTAATGACGGTATTTCGCATTCAATTGGTAGCACAGCTTCTAAACCGTAAACTAGTTGAAAAGGAGTGAAACCCGTTGATGTTTTGACTGAGGTTCGATATGCCCAAAGCGCTGAAAATAACATGGAATGCCAATTCGTCTTGTGAATACCAATGATTCGTTTAATCATGGTAACTAAAACTTTATTAATAGCTTCAACTAGACCATTTGCTTGTGGATAGTACGGAGTGGAATTATCGTGGCGTAGGCCAAGTTGTTCTGTTAATTCAGTCATCATGATGTTCCGAAAATGACTTCCATGATCTGTAATAATAGCTTGAGGAACACCAAACCTAGCAATTATGTGATTGAATACGAATGTTGCAGCAGTCTTGCCGTCAGCTGAATATGTAGGCATCGCCTCAGCCCATTTCGTAAAATAATCTACAACGAGAATAATATAGGCATGCCCCCCGGCCGAGTGAGGGTTACATGTGATAAAATCGATACCCCATTTTGCAAATGGACCAACAGCAATGATAGGGTGAAGAGGAGCGGGTGGCGCGCGCATTTTCCTATCAAAAATTTGACAGTTGTGGCATTTCCGAACCGCATAAATGCAATCTTTAAATAATGTTGGCCAGAAATAACCTGCACGCAATATCTTTTGGGCAGTGGCATACCCAGACATATGACCGCCACATGCTCAAGAATGACAGTCATTGAGTACCTTTTCAGCTTCTTCATGAGTTAAACAACGTCGGAAAACAGAATCCGCTCCTCGTCGATAAAGAGTATCACCAATGATGTTATATTGTTGGGATTGGAAGCGTATTTTCCGTCGTTGAGTTCGTGAAATTTCAGGCCGAAAAGATTGGGTTTTGAGATATACAATAATATCCCCATACCATGGATCAAGCGTACTGATAAGAAACAAAGATTCGTCCACAATGGACTCTTCTGCCACTGTTTCAATATCAGTAGAGGGAAAATCACACATTAGTTCCGCAAAAACCAAAGATTTCATTGCCTTGGATTTTTCAAATTCCAAGTCAAATTCTTGTAGGATAACTATCCATTTAGAATATTTGCCCCCTAGCAATTGTCTGGTCAAAATATACATCATAGGGTTGCAATCAGAAATTACCGTGGTTTTACGTAACAAGATGTAATGTCTAAAACGTTGGACAGCTTGAACAGCTGCCAAGGCCAATTTCTCCACATGTGTATATTTGATTTCAGTCGGATTCAAATTTCGACTAAGATAATAAATCACATGTTCGTTGTGAGATTCATCTTCCTGAACTAGTACCATCCCAATAGTGGAATGAGAAGCAGTGAGATATAGAATGTAATCCTGGTTGTAGTTGGGAGGATGCAATAACGGTGCATGGGTCAACGCGTGTTTAAGTGCATCAAAAGATCGATCAGCGACCTCATCCCAAAAGAACGGAATGTCTTGTTTCAACAACCGGGTAAAACCCTTTGCAAGCTCGGCATAGTTCTGAATAAATCTACGTAAAAAGTTTGCTTTCCCCTGCAAACTCTGGGGTTGGCGCAATGTCGAAGGAGGAGGCAATTTAACAATAGCTTCGACCTTCGAAGGATCAACACGAATGCCTGATTTTGAGACAAAAAATCCCAGTAAACGACCCGATTCTACGCAGAAAACACATTTATGCGGATTCAACCTTATCCGATAATGCCGACATCTCATAAAAATTGCTCGTAAATGAGTAGGATGATCGGCCCTACGTGATGAATGAGCAGGTAAATCATCAAGATATGGTTGAACAATGTGCTTAATGTCATGAAACGCATAAGACATAGCCCGTTGAAAAGTTGCTCCAGCGTTCTTAAGTCCAAAAGGTAGTTTACAATAGGCAAATGTTCCCCATGGACAAATGAAAGCTGTTTTAGGTTGATCTGTAGGGAGTATGTTTATTTGATTGTAGCCAGAAAAACCATCCATAAAAGAGAATAGTTCACTCCCAGCACAATCGTCGATTATCTGATCGATATAGGGAGTTGGATAATTGTCCTTTGGACACGCTCGATTAATATCCCTATAATCGATACATACTCTTATTGTTCCTTGTTTTTTAGTCACAGGAACAATATTCGATACCCAATCCGTTAAAGGAATCGGATAAATGAATCCTGCTCGAAGTAATTTTTCAACTTCAGATTTTATAGCAGCAGCTTTTCTAGGATGTATTTGACGTAATCGTTGACGAACAGGTTTAGCATCCGGGTAAGTCTTAATTTCATGTACTATGATCGATGGATCAATTCCTGGCATTTCTTCGTAAGACCAGGCAAACACGTCACGGAATTCTTGAAATAGGGCTTTATAAGTCTGAATTTCTTCGTCTGAACAACAAGCACCTATATGAATGTTTTCAATTATTCCAGGTTTTACTGAAATGTCAATCGGAACCGTTCTAGATATATTTTCTAAATTTAACTCAGAATCAAGATTTTTCAATGGATTCTGAGGTTCCTTGGCATATTCAGCAGTAAAGATTGAAGCGAAATCATTTTCAAAATGATCTAATTCAGGTAAGAATGAAGACCTATGATGGAGATCTTCCCATGGTAAATCATCAACAGACAAAAACTCACGAATTTGCTCGTCTGTATGAACAATTTCAGGAAATGTCGTTGCGTCTGAACTAGAAATAGAAAGTGATTCCTCTTGGATCCCATTCATTGGATCAATTTTGGTTGAAAAGGTGTTGGAAAAAGACTGTACAGTCTGGTACGCAATTTCAAATGGACTCAAAGGCATCACGCCATCCAATGAGTCAATCTCGGATTCCGAAGGTAGTATCCAAGGATCATCAGTCAAAACTGTGTCTGACGAAATCATATGAATAGTTGCTGTAGAAGACGATATGTTAGGAGGAGGAAAGGAAAAAGTTCCTAGCAAACCAGAATCTTTAATCAAACCTACTCCAACATCCTTATAAGAGATAGTCGTTTTACCAACATGCTGGATTGTTTCTATAGAGGCTGGGTCTGACGAAAAATAAGTTAACTAATCTATTGTCACGATCCTTCCTTGATATGGAAATTTTATAAGTCGAAAGACCGAAGAGACAACAGCAGTCATAGCATAAGACCAACTACGACCCAGTAGAAGGTTGTAATCTAGAGGGGCATCAACCACCTCCACATCTAGATTAACAATTTTTCCTTCAACCCCTATGGGTAAATCCTGCAAAATACCATAAGGTTGAAAACCTCGACCATCAAAAGCTTTTAGAATCGTCGGAGATTGGTTAAGTGTAGGAGAACCAAGAGATTTCCAACACCGAAGCGACATAATACACGTTGAAGCTCCCTCATCAATCACAGTCCGAAAAATAGGTCTGTTTTTGACTAACACTGGAATCTGGAAAGCCATTTGATGAGGAAGACGTGGTGTACTAGTTTCTAAATCGAAGATTATAAGGTTAGAATCATTAACATCAACAGCTCCTATGGCAGACAATAACAACTTACGCTGTGCTGGACACGACTGCAGCACTTCCAAATCCGACATTGCTGAAGGAGAAATAGCTAAATCTTCAACAATGTTGTAATTCTGAGCAGCTCTCGCATGTGGATTGAAAGCTGATTTACGAAGAACACCTTTAGCAGGCGGCTTGATTATCAAGTCTAGATTTTGTTTCTCGATCTGTAGCGGACCGGAAACAGGAGGAGTTGTATTTGATGCGTTGGCATTGGAAGACTCTCCTTCTTTGCCATCAACGGGATTCTTAGAACCGTAATCTTGCGATCGCGTCACAACCCTTATATGAGACATCATCATAATAGGCTCTTCTAAAGTGGTCGAGGAAGAACCAATCATCTTACTATCTTGAACTGGAAAAGGATCCTTCAAGACAGCAGGTTGTTGCGATCCTTTAATGAGTTTCGTAACCTCTTCTCGATATGGGCATTCTTTCGTGAAGTGATCTTGTTCACAAATGAAGCAATGATAACGAGGTTTACGTTTCTCATCATTGGATTCTTCTCTATCTGTTTTCTCTTTCGAATTTTTCTTGTTTTTATTCCTCCCTTTCTTTTTACCACCGGTTTTTGATTTTTCCGTAGATGTTTCAACGACATGAATATCGGCAGAAACTTCTTGAGAGGATTCTCCCTTCGGGGAATCAGGTAAAGTTATGATTGGAGAAGAATTCTTTGAAGATTTCTTCTTACTTTTGGAACTAACTGTACCAATCATACCGTCAGCGGCATGAGACCCTGAAGGAGGAGCAGCAATTTGACCTTGTTTGGGTAAATCAAGAATTTTTTCATGTAAAGTACCTGACTGCGTATAAACGAGGTCTAGGTACTGAGCCTGAGCAATTACTTTCTCTTCAGTAACAACACCAGCCTTAGCTACATCTTCAGTGATCTTAGGCAGTAATGATTTTACAAACCACTCTGCCAAAATTTGATCTGGAATATAAACCTTCACCAATCGTCGTCTACGTCGCCACTCATGAATATGATCAGAAATATACGTGGACGTAGATTGTTTTAGTGAAGTTAATAATTCTGTGCCATTGTCGTATCTGACAGGCAACTGGAAATGAGTTAAGAAAGACGTTGCTAACTGACCGAAATTATGAAACGAGCCTCGTGGCAACTCAATGTACCATTTGGCTGCAAGACCTATGAGTGTCCTTTGGAAAAGACGTAAGCGAATCGAATCATCAACAATAGAATTAGATGCACACCAAAGGTGATAAGTCATCACATGATTTGATGGATCTTCTCCTGACTTACCTTCAAATTTTGGTATGTCACTGGGCAACTTATGAGGCATTGACGGCCAGTTCTGATAATAGAAAATAGGATCATTAGTAAGGCGCGTCAAATCTAGTAAATCCAAAGTTGCGATGAACGGTAACTGACGGTTAGGGTCACGAAAACCTTGAGAAGCCAAAGCAGATCCAGGAGGTGGATACCCAGGATAACTAGGAATTGGATTAGCATTGGGTATTGTATAACCTCCTGGATAACCAGGATGAATCGGACCATACTGAGGTTGTTGATAAGTATAACCAGGGTATGGCTGATAGCTCGGATTCTGAACATAGGGACCGTATTGCGGCTGTCCTTTGTATGGTTGATAAGTAAACTGAGGTTGACTCGTAACAACCGTACTTGTACCGGATTGTCCTGCAGGCATCTGAACTGTAGTCTGAGTTGTAGGCCCTGACTGAGGTACAGAGACTTGAGGGATTTGCCCGGATACAGGGATAGCCGAACTCCGGGCTACAGACACTCCAGAAATAGGTGTAACAGGTTGAACAGACGTTGCAGCAGTTGCAGTAGTTTGGGGCGGAGTCTGAGGTGTACTAGGCCCAGCCTGCTGAACTGAACTAGGTGCAGGAGTTTGAATAGCTGGCTGACCAGGCTGCTGAATTGAACCAGAAACCATTGGCTGACCAGGTTGATAAGGTAACTGCACATTAGGCTGCAAAGGCCGTTGATATTGGGACGGATCCCACACCATCATTCCGGGGTACTGTCCCGTAGAAGGTTGAACGTAAGGACCAAAACCTGGTTGAACGTAGGGTTGATAATAAGGTAAAGTTCCGGCTCCTTGAATAGATGGTTGACCAGAAGGCTGTTGGTATCCTTGTATTGGGTACTGCCCTTTAGGTTGATAACCTTGAGGCACGTACTGAAGCTGGGGTTGTTGAGGACCCTGAGGAGCATATTGAGTTTGGGGCTGACCTTGAGGAATGTACTGTCCTTGTGGTTGGTAACCTTGAGGTATGTACTGTCCTTGGGGTTGCCCCCCAAAATAATATTGATCCACAGTTTGTCCTGGGAAAAAGCTACCTTGAGGTTGAGCCCCGGGTGGTAACTGACTACCTTGGGGTTGCCCCCCAGGCGGTAATTGCCCACCCTGAGGTTGCCCCCCAAGTGGTAACTGAATTCCCTGAGGTTGACCCCCAGAAGGAAACTGACTGCCTTGAGCTTGAGGATTAGGAATATTACCAGACATCATAAAAACTTGCTCTGCGTTCGACGTTTCAATTTTAAGTCCACCAAGACCAGATGATAACACATTTTCGACAAGTTGAGGAGTTGCTCCTGAGAAAGTACCAGACAAAGACTGATATCCCGCAGGAACAGAAGGACCACCATGTAAAAAAGATTCAGGCGTTTGCGAAAACATGGACGACTCTCCAGCCATAATAGATGACGGATAGTAACCTTTGGGTGTAGGATGAAATGGAGCTCGAGGTGGATAAAAAGTAAGACCCGGATTCTCTAAAAAATCAGTTAAAGAAAGATACCAGGGATTAGTTCGAATAGGGCTGTAGAAAATAGATTCACGCTCCCTAAGATTTAACGATTGAGGGGAGTTGGGAAGAGATATGTCTTCGTCTCGATTAGTAAGTTCTTCTATAGAAATTAGTCCAGAAGGAAGATTTTCAGTAATGATATTTCTAACCCTCGGTGAACCTGGATCGCTAGAAGTTGGTGAGATAAATCCTGAAGATGTTTCTAACACAGAAGATTCAGTTTCAGGCTCAGAGATTTCAGGTTCGTCAGATAATTCTCCCGTAGGAGAAATATTTTCAGTGACTTCAGAAACTGAAATCGGTTCTTGAATATATTCTGTTGTAGGAAGTTGATGATCAGGATGTATCACAATAGCAGAGCTTTCAGCTTCTGTTGATCTAAGTCTACGGCTACTGTGTGGTACCAGAGCCCGAAGCCCTTCTAAATGACCTGGTGTAAATTCAGGGGGTTTCCCTTGTATTCTCCGGGATTGTCTCGGCAATTCCGCCACGATGAAAAATTATCTAATCACACGCAAACAAAGAAATTTTTTAATGAAAACACCTAAAGTCTCTAAGAAACAAACAATTGAATCATACGCTTAAAAAATCTAAGAGTTCAAACCACACACAAACAAGTAACTTTCCGTACTAAAATCACTAGTTGGTGATGAAATCCAACTTAGTAGAGTTTTAACACGAAAAGGGCGGTTGGAACAGTTACCCCGACAACCTGCTTAATGAAACAGACTTGCACAAGTTTCTTCACATAACCATCTCGAGTGAAGAGAACCCCCCAGAGAGTCCAAGTGAGTCTAGTCGACGTCTGTTCCAGGTACAGTGGGATCTTCCCTCCACCGTCACCTTAGGAAAGAATCCTAAAGATTATGGCCTCTAAGGTTACCAATCGAAACAAATATACCTGGGGGAACAGTTTACGATCCGACACACACGCAAGGGCAGAGTAACAAAGCTCAATCCCCTTGAAGGCTCCTTGAACAGAATCCAAGGTTTACCGACAAGTGACCCCTGGCTCCTCGACAATGGTCTATCCGAGGTTTACCGTTTTTAATACGTGTATATCTTCTATCGTTCCCAATGAGGAAGGATTGATTACCCCACTGGCTCAGATATGATCTCGTGCTTAACTCCTTTAAGAGGAGCTTCCCAGAGCATACATGCAACAACTGGAATTCTTCCTACCGCAAGATATATCTACTTGTTTGTTTTATCTACCTTGGAGAGTTAATTACTCCCTACTCCAAGATACTAGCCTAAGCTATGTTGGTGATGAGAGCCCTAAAAATAAAAAGATTACTAGATGAGTTTTAGTTAAGCGTTACTTTTAAGAGCTGTTTCTTAAGTCAAATGGGCGTGGAAATGAAACTTTGTATGATGTGAAGACTCGACCTCCAAAAACACTAAAATGCACCTATGATGATATTCAATTCTTTTTTCTTTCAATGAATTTTCTATCTAAAGAAGAGTTAGAGAATGCAACTTTCAAATTTCTTCTTCAAACATGAAAACTAAGTGAAAGAAACTATTTTGTCTTTTCGTTAAACTATCAAAGCTCACAAGAAAAACTATTTTCTTTTCCAAACAAGAAGCTACAAAACAATTCTCTTTCGAAAGAAATCTACAAAAATTAAAACTATTCAAAATTATGAAGACTAATCTTAAAAAACTAATCTAAATTGAGTAAAAGCTTTTTAGAGTTTTTTTTATGAATGTTTCTCTTAGTTATTCAGCAAACTAAGAATCTATCAAACAGATCAAAAAACACTCAAAATATGTTTTTCAAAACACTCAAAGAATAAATGAAATTCAAAACTTTTAAAACAAGTTCTTTTCGAAGATTTGCAAAGAAATAAAAAAGGCTTAATTTCTCAAACTAGGATGTTTTCACAATGAGGTCGGATTCAATAGACAAAAAGAGATCTTATGTGATCTGAGATACTACAGATTGTCAAAAATTTGAATCACTACAAAGACCAAACAGGAAAAATAATCCAATCGGCAAAAACTTCTAGAAAATCATTCAAAACACTGACACTGTTGGAGTTCATAAACAATGAATTCTTGAAAGACACAATAACTAGTCTGGGCAGAAACCAAAGATCTAAAAAATTAACTAGAAAAAGAAACCTAGAGATTTTTCAAAATTTTTACAGGGTCCGCATGTAAGCAGTGTTTACAGGTGCGGTCCCGCACTGTATTCTATAAAGAACGTGCGAAACTGCCCGCACTGTAACAGTTATGCAGAGTGCGGTCCTAGCAAAAATGATAGAAAAATCCAAAAAACTTCTAAATTTTCAAAAACAGAAAAAATTTAAAGCACCCAGACAGATGTGAATCAATCAAAAACCAGAAAAAGAAACCTTTTCTCAAGTCAAAAATCAAAGAGAACCAAGAACAAACAAAAGTTCTTCCCCAGTATGGTCGCCATTTTGTTGTGTAGATTAATCCATCTTGCGGACAAGACCGATCTCTCTAGTACAAAAGGTAACTAGCAACAAATAGCCAATTATACTAATCTCTCTCTAAGCATATGCAATTTATAAAAACACTATACGGGTGCAAGGCCTACCTTATATCCAATGCTTTGCTTGCTTACTTGATTTTGTTGAAGTCCTTCCCGTGCACTGAAAGAACGTCCTTCGTATATCTGCAATCACAAACAAGGAAAAAGATTAAGCAGCACCTGTATAGACATTATCATAAATCATGCTTATCATAATGATCAAGGAATTTATGAAATAAACCACAAATTGACAGTTTAATGAGAGAAATGAGTATATTTATATTAACTTTAAAGATAGAAAACCTTTACAACCTGTGCCTTGATGTTGTGCAGGTCCTACCGGGGTCCGAAGCAGGAATCTTCTTTACTCTGACAAGCATTGCACTCTTTGAACTAAGACAAATGAGGATAAGTGATTTAACCTCACAGAAAGTCTTAAGTTACTCAAGTCTAAATCTCAACAGCATTTAACTTCAAATCTCATCAGCTTGAACTCCCTTTGAGGCTACCCAAGGCCTCTTTTTATAGTGAAAGAGAGGAGGTTTCTAGTTCCAAATATGAAGGGATAGAATCCTCCTTCAAAGGGATAAGATCCTTACATCAAGGGGTTAGCTCCATTAAGAGAGGGATGCATGAACCAACTTCAAAGCGTATCCATTCCGAAAATTCCCGTCTAGAATCTTCTAGAATTCACCTGGAATTCACTTTTTAATCTTCATTTTCTCGCCTTTTTATGTTTTACAGAAGTCCGCACCCATTACACAAAGAACGTGCGGTATGGTTCCGCATGCAGGCTGAGCTTTAGGTGCGGGACCGCAGGGAATGCATAGAGAAAGTGCGATACCAATTCTTTAGGGGATTTTAAGGATTTTCTTCTGATTTTGAAGCTTGATATGAGGAGCTGGTATATTAGACTTGCAAAAGGAGGAAGTATGAGTAATAATGAGCTCATATGGTCAGCAGAATGTCAAGGTGACAGTTTTCAGTGTAACAGAATGCCAGGGATAGCTGCACCCTCTTCATCGTATCAGTTAATTCTGTGCAGTCCAGACGGGGTCTGCAACAAACCAAAATCAGTACATATCTTCTTCCCCTACCCCCTTGAAGGTACGTAGTCTGAGGTGCGTAGCCATACCATTGTCCGGCGGGGGTAGTGGTATGGGAGATTTCTTACCTTTGTGTTTCCTGGCCGGTGGTGTAGCTGGGGGATCCTACACAGCTGGTTCCTGCAACAGATTATAGGTGGATCTCCCCCCGTCAAGGTTGGTCTGATAGTATTTACCACTACACGTCGCGCTCCCGTCTATATCCGAGGTCATTCAGTCAGTATGACTACACAGAATGATTTTTTCACACAGTAGTATCTTTATCAGTAACAGTAACGTCCACAAAAATTTGCCCCAGAAGCCTTTAAAGAATCGTCGTTCGGCTTCAAAGTATGAGACAAACTAATCAATAGCAAATTTCATCATGAATCCTCCTAGCACACTATCCACCCAGTGATGTATTGTGCATGTGATCGTATTATCAGTATTTTCTAGTTGTTGGATCAGCTCTAAGGTCCACTGAGTGATTTGTTTGTCCTTCCAGCACTTCTGTAATTCTACAAGCCTTGCGAAGCACTCTTGAAGCTCGATCACAAATGTCACAGAGAATATTTCGTAGCTCTCTGTCAGAATGTACCTATTTTTCCACCTTTTCGTCGTTAGCTTCTCACTGCGATTTTCTTTTAACGTGAATTCCTAGATCTGCCATTTGAACCAGTCTTCGATTTCCTTTTTTCAGGCTTTTAGTATTCTCTTGTCATTACCTGATCCCTTTCTCATAATTCTCCAGGTCCCAGCAGCGGAACCATTTGTTGGCTCGAGGGGTCATGACCCAGGTTCGGAGATCAAGGTTTTCCAACAAACCCCTATACTACTGGCCCTTTCGGCAATGACCTACTTTCGCAGGTCAAGGTCTCACCCGAAGTAGTATGGGTGGGTGCTGGAACCAGGTTTCCGCACCCTGAGAAAGGATAGGTAAGGCAAGTAGAGCCGTGTCGCCACTGTGATACCCAGATCACCTTATTCTGCACAGGGCCAAGCAGGTCTTCTATTCGCATCCATGTGCACTAGATATATAATTATATATGATTTTATGACAGTAACATAGCAGTGCATAAAAAAAACAAAACAGATCGAGGTACAAAAACACACTTACACAGATCTTTGCAGCTTAAATACAAAAACGCACAACACAGTAATTACCAATAATTCATACACAGATTACTCACAGATTCAGTTCTCTATCAACCTTTATTATTCATCAATCCTCCCTTACAATTCCCTTCCTAGCCTACGCACACAGCAGCAGGGTCCACACACAGCTAGACTTGGATCTCTATGCACATAGCCAGCAGGAGTCCTTTCCCCAAAACCTAAATAGATAGCTTAAAAAACAATTAGCATTAATAGCTCATTAATTCCTTACCCTACAATACAAAAATGGTCCTCTATTTATAACAATCTAGCCTAGACTTTCCTATGGTCCGCAAACCATGGTTTTCGGACCCTTGGTTTACCCTTTTACCCATTACAACGCTTTTGGGGCTTTGACCCGCCCCAAAACCCCTTCGCTAGATTAAATCTAATCAAAATTATTCAAAATGGACAAATTTCACAGCGTGTAGGAGACGTTGTTCCAACACTATACTCATTAAATTATTAAATAAAGATACATTATTCGCCCAAACGGTTGAATTATAGATTAAGCATATGTTATCCTCCTCAAGCTTGTTAAAAACTGAAGAGGTACTGGTCGAAAAATGACCGGGGAAAATTTGGGAAAGTGAATAGAACTTTTTACAGTAGTAGGTCGCCCTTGAACATGACACTTCACTCCATCACCATGATTGTTTGGGTTGCGTAATCTTCTTGATGGTTCATTCATACATATGGTTCATCATACCTTCACTTTGGTTTTGGGTCAATGTCGCTGCAACTCATCTCAATGTCACCGATATTTTCAAGAGAAGTCACCCAATGAATACTCATCCTTCTTCAATACTTATAAACCTTCATTCTCATGACAGTCATCCCTGAACATTGCTATATCAAGTCATACTTTGTCTCTGAAATTACTAACTCTCGTTTCGCAATAATGTGGCTTCCTATCGATGTCAAATCCTCACCCAGGAAGTTCACTTAGAAACATCATCTACCAGTACCATGAGGTTTGTTACAGCAACAACAAGATCCTCTCTTCTGAACTTTTGACTAAAATATTTTGTTTGATGTTCAACATCAAATCATCTATTGATTGTGAAATTACCTTCAGCTCATCTATAAATTGAGCATAGATCCTAGTGCTTAAGAAGGAAGAAATTTGGTAGAGAAATCATTAGGGGAATTTTGAGGTCTAAAATGGGCCTCCTAAGGAAATTATAAAATAATAGTGGAAATAATAAAATAATATTTGATGACAACATCAAATTTTAGAGGGAAAAAGGAAAAAACTATTTTTTCAACTCTTATTTTCAACTTATCTCCCAAATTGTTTACTCAAATTTCGAGCGGGAGTACTCGTTGGATGAAAAATTTAATTCCTCTTCAAAGGAGTACCCATGTTGCATATTTTCGATGGACTTTTCTACACGAAAAATGAGAAATACATGAAAAATGTGGTTGCAATAACGTGTTTTCATGTATTTCTTATTTTTCGTGTAGCAAAGTCAATTGAAAGTATGCAACATGGGTAAGCCTTGGATGAGAAATTAAATTTTGCATCCAATGAGTACTCTTGCTCAAAATTTGAGTAAAAAATTTGGGAGATAAGTTGAAAATACGAGTTGAAAAAGTAGTTTTTTTATTTTATTATTTTTAAATCTTTTTACCCTTTTACTTAAAAAATGGTGAATCACCCCCCATGGTTGACATCAGCATCTTGAATCCTGTTGGTTCTTATAAAGTTTATTTTGGTTGTACATTTTTCTTAGGAGGCCCATTTTAGACCTCAAAATTCCCCTAATAGTTGTTGGATTCTCAATTAAGTTTTTGATTTCACTATGAAGAGGTTGGGATGATGCTGGAGTTGGTGACATCAAAACAATCGCTGGTTGTAACCTCCCCCTTCTATCCATTAATAAATATTGCTGCTTACTTTCCCACATATGTATCTATATAAGCTTATGTCTTTCATTTTATGGATTCTTATCTAATGTATATGTTTCATGTTTCACTGATTAACGTGAATATCCATCTATATATTGAAATCTCTTTGTTGTTTAGTGTTCATACTTGAAGGAAATATTTTGGAAATCAAGCTTGGATTAGAGCTACAGCAAGAGCGACAAAAGGAGAATAGGAAGCGCTTGGACTCCAAGTAAGTTACTTGATCTATTCTATGTGTCTATTTACTGTTAGGAAAAGTATCTACAAAGTATTTAATCTGTTGTTCTAAATGAGCACCACATTTAGGGAATGTTTTTTATCCGTAATCCATAATTCCGCATAACAAATTGACGACTCTGCTAGGGAATTTTACCTTCATCCTTGGTGTATTTTCCTCTATTTATCCACCCAGTAGAATTTACTCTTCAATATTAGGCTTTTTGAAATTAAAATTTTCATTAGAACTGTGTTAAACAGATTGATTTTTGTTCTCTACTACACCCAACGCACTGTTGAACAGGACACAGTGCTTTTCATAGCATTGTCTCCCACTCAGGGCTGCTTTGCAACCACTATCTCCCCTTAGAGCCTGTGTTGTCCCTAGAGCCAACCAAATTCCCATTTAATTTTTCATTGCATTTACTTTCAACTTTTGTTTTGATGTGTTTTCAATTGCCTGATGCCTCATAGAGACCAGTGACTTTACCTAAATCTCCCTCCTTTGAAATATAAGTCTGTTCAATGTCTCTTTGAAGTGTTTTTCTTTATCATTCAAAAATTAACTCCAAATTATTTTCACTATTGCTTTAGATCCATTTTCTTTTGAAAAGGAAATTTTCGTTAAGTTCTTCGTTTCCTATAGGAGAAATTGTAGTTCTATTCTTAATTTTT
Source organism: Pinus albicaulis (assembly GCA_034641835.2). Taxonomy (NCBI): domain Eukaryota; kingdom Viridiplantae; phylum Streptophyta; class Pinopsida; order Pinales; family Pinaceae; genus Pinus; species Pinus albicaulis. The sequence goes on along the minus strand of CM076579.1, from coordinate 1,073,733,405 downwards.
CCTAAAAGAGAAATTGTTGTTCAATTCATCATTTGTCAAAGAAAAAAGCATTTTTTTTATTGATATGATGCATTTAGTTTCCTTTTCTGCATTCACATTAAAGGGATTGAAAATAAAAACCTGCATTTGCATGTAGTGGATTATGTGTTTTTCATAGGAAGAAATTAGGAAAATTTGCATATTAGTTTGTGTTATTTGTTGTTTTCTCTGAACACTGATTGCTTTTTCCCTCTAGTAGCTAGGATTTTCATTGAAGAAACTAAAATTGAAAAGTTTGCTTATCATTTTAGTTTTCATTTTAGGAATTTCCATTACATCATCGTGGTGAACCTTGAAAGGAAAATTGATAAACAATATCAGATTAAAATTTACATCAATTTACCTAACAAAGTATTGGAACCATAACAATAAAATTTAGAAGGTCTAGGCTAGAGACATGTTCCGACGTCGTAAAACATAGTAGCTATCATTAAATTTCTGCGATACATTCTGAGTGTGATACCTCACTCCACGTACGTAAGTATATCGTAGCTCATCCACATACCTTGGGGTATATCGGGATGTGTTATAGTACGAAAATTATAAAGGGGTTCTCTCACTGTGCGATTTTGCATTACACTGCGCTAATACGGACTTGGGCCTCCACGTACCTTCGAGTGTATTTGGGAGGACAAATTTAGGTTGCTATCCATCCATAGTGAAGCGAGATGACTACCTTGTAAATTGTGATACACCGAACATAGCATTCAAGGAGATTTCCTGACCATACTTCTTGGTTCGCCAGGAGGTATTCTGCAATTCATAGTTTCTTGGTAAACCTTTTGCCTAGAATTACCCTTTTATTTTGTTTATTTTTTAATTGGTTAAAATAAATCAATCATCGTGGAAGAAAAAAATCCTTTTCCCTGTCATTTTCTTAGATTAGCATTGAAACCACCTTTACCACTGGAAGTTACTCTTGGTTAGCGAAGGCGACATCACTCTACCGAAACCAGTACTATCAATACCTTTGGTGAAGCATCATTTTCCCATATACCAGAGTCAGCACAAGTTGTTTCTAGAAATCCTGGTTTGTCTACTGTTGTCGAGATGGATTCATCACAACTACCCATGGTCACGATCCATCCAATCATTGAGACCATACCTCCTGAACCCAACATTTTTCAGCAGGAAGTTGATCTAGATCCTATCTCTTATTTTCCATAACACTGGATCCCGAAGCCGAATGACCGAAAGTTGTTCCTGCATTGGTCATTCCACAATTTTCTGTAGCCATTGAGTCTCCCATATCACACATTCAACCTCTTAGATATATTTTGGGCCTGATGGAGAAATACTTCCACTTGGTTTGATTTCGATTGAAAAAATACCACAAGAAGAAACAGCTTTAACTCCAACCCATTTTGGGGAGGATATTTTCTTGTACGAGTCTTTTCCTTAATCACCTCCCTCTGCTTTTGTTGATCCTTTGCCTATCCAAATTCTCATCATTTCAAAAGGGTACACATTTGGTCAAGTAACCATGCCTGAACCAACATCTTCGGTTGGGCCATCTGTTCCAATTGCGTTAGCACCTACTCTTTCTACCCCGTCAATGTTCACAAGTTCACCAAAGTAATATTTTCATGGTGGCCCTTTGGTCCCATCAGGTTATAAATCGTTATCTACAATTTTCTCTGGTACATCTTCAAATATATGGACTTCAACAATGTCATCGTCTAGTATTCTAACTGGTAAACCTATACTGAGTATTGAACGGCTTGATCCTTTATATCCATCAACAGGGCAATATCAAGCTGGTCCATCTGGGTCTATTCCATCCAGTACCATCTCAACCGAACTCCTTGCATTTGGAGAAAAATATTTTCCGTCTTATTATCCTCCTCATGCTGGGGGGAAACTTTTGGTCACCCACTTCAACAGTACTCTATCATTTTTTGGTCAACCTAATGTCGAGATGAATTTTTTTCAATGGTAACCCACTCTGCCTATCCAACTACAAACGGTTGGATACTCGTATCAACCAGTTAAACCTGTTGCACCCACATTCATTCCACTTTTTAATTCATCTTTACCCTTGTTACAGACACAAACTATTGTACAACGACCCTTTCAGGTTGGTCCTTCAACTCAATACCCTCAAGTATTGGGCCCTCAGACTCCAACTCCTTTAGCCAATATAAAACAACAACATGTACTCAGAATAATCTATTCACAAGCTGGATTACCATATTATGGGAAGCAACAAAAACAACGAGGTTATACTTATCCTCAATCGAAACTAGGTTATCCTAATTTGGGTTATAACATTGATGGACATACCCCTTGGCAGCCTCAGGCGTAAATGCCTCAACCCTCATTTCAACAAGTATCGTACCCAGGTTTTGGTCAACAGAATCCTCGAGAATTTTCCTATCAAAAAAACCCCTATCTAGGTTACAAGCATCTGATTACTTATGCTGGTGCATAAAGGTCTGTTTCCCAAGAAATTCTATCATACCCTCGCTATGCTCAACCTAACCTTAATCGACAGTTTCCCTTTGTTGCAACTTTAGAGTTACCAAATTTAAATTGGCTAACCAATGATCCAATCAACTATACTCCTTGGTGGCCGATGATACCTCACAAATTACCCTCGGATATTCCTAAGTTAAATGGAAATCCTAGGGAAGACCTGTCGACTCATGTTATGACTTATCATTTGTGGTGTTCATCAAACTCCCTGAATGATGACTATGTTCGACTACGTCTTTTCCAGCGTACGCTCATGGGTCCAGTTGCAAAATGGTACATTGAGTTACCTAGAGATTCTTTTGATAATTTCACTGCCCTAGCTACTGCCTTTTTGACTCAATTCCACTTACCCAAACGATATGAAACTGGAATGGAACTCTTGACTAATTTTAAACAGACTAATACTACTCACATTTCTGAGTATATTCATGAGTGGTGTCGTCATCGTAGAATGGTTAAGACATTTTTTCCTGGTCAGCTCCTTAATTAGTGGTTCATTAAGTCCATGTTACCATTTATAACTGAGAATGTGGCTAAAGGAGGCATCGTCACTGAGGAGCAGGTCATTGCTCATGCCCGATATTTAGACTTCATTTATACTCATTCTCTCATGCTCTATGAAAAAATTCCAAACGCACCGCGATCTAATTTTATCGTTCCTCCTGAATTAAACGACTCTCATGCCAGAGATGGTATGATTGGTACTGCAAGAACACATCATACTACTACATCTGATCATGCACCTTCTTCCAAAATCAATGTTTTATCATTTGGCAAAGGCAAAAGTGACAAGCAACTCGAAAGTAAGAAAAAGGGGAAATAAAAGAAAAAGCAAACTTCTAGCCCGCGGGAAATATCATCTGATCAATCATCTAGAAATAGGAAACCTCATTATCCATGCATAATTTGTAATGAGGAACATTTTGTTTGGGATTTTACTCACTGTAATGAAGTTTCAAAAATGGTTAAGACTTCACATGTGTCAGCTGTGTTGACAGATCTGTTTCTGAATCCAGACACCAATTTGGTTGCTATGGATTCAACTTCTATTTCCAAAGTGCTTATCTTACCTGTCACAAAACCTACAATAGATATTTTGGTTTCAACGCATAATAAATATTATGGCAGTAAAGCTACTGACCAACCTACTACCATGACCACTAATCCTTCTACAAATCAGTATTGCCTACTGCTATTCCTGAATTGATAATCAAGCCACCGAAGGGAGTTGTTCATAAATCAACATATAATCCTCGAGAAAGAGCTACCCAAAATTATAATATAGTTGAATATTTGGCTCAATCCCCTTCAGCTATGTCAGCTCTTCAGGTATTACAAAATTGTCCCTCCCAGAAACAGGCTTTATTGTCAGCTATTGGTGGAATTGATCCAATTGATTCTAATATCGTAGTCTTTGATCATACAGGCTATGTGCCGCAACTACCAAAAGAATTGGCATTCTCCATACAACTAAATGTTCTCGATAACCTTGTTTATGAGGGAGTATCTACGTGCATTATGTCTCTAAACTTTTGGAATTCACTTGGCTCATCGCACCTATCTCAATCATCAACGAGGTTGAAGGCTTTTGATGGAAGTACATATAAACCTTGTGGTATTATTAATACCTAAATGTAGAACTAAGGGGGAAAAAAGTCGATGTTGATGTCAAGTTTGTTGACCGACCCCTTGACTATAATATTCTGCTTGGAAAGCCATGGGTATATTCTATGACTGCAATTGTTTCTACATATTTTAGAATGATTTCCTTCCCACATAAAGGTACTATCACAGTCACAAATCAACTATCCTTCTTTGCCTCATCCTCACATGTAACTGGAAGTGTTTTGTTCGTTCACGCACCCCAACTTGCACTTCAGAACATTGGTGTAGGACTCTTAAAGGATTCCACTCTCATGGGAACCTTTGCATTATCACCACCTACGATGTCGGCATAAATTGCAAGTATAGAGAATTGCTACATGATCTCTTCCACTCCATCTGGCTTAAGGAGGAGTACGGGTGATTCTAAAATTGTTATGTTGGATGATTTTTTGCCACCCAGCCCTATTGAGCTGGCATAGAAATCAATCTATCTGGCTTGGGCGACGAATCTGAAATCATCGTCGCAGATTGTTTGGGTTGATAATTCCTTAGATTTTGGTACTCCATCTGATCCTTTTTCCTTAACTTTCTTGACATGAGAATATTTTGGAAACCATGATGTCAAAAGGAGAACCATGGGAATATTGTCATCATATTTCCCATCTTCCTGATTATGAAGATAATCTTCACAAAATATATCACCCATCAATCCAAAATTTCTTTCTAGATTATTTAGTTATTAATGCAATCGATTATGAGCGAAATTTGTCAAATATTGAGGAAACTATTTCTATCGATATTTCGACCAAACCTAGCGTGGTAGAAAATATTCATGTTTCCATGTCTTGTTCTCCGTCAGAACTTGAAACATATCGCTCTCTATTTCATGAATTTTGGGATATCTTTTATTGGTCTTATGAGGAGATGCGAGTTATTGACACTAGTATCATTGAACACACTATTAATATGTACCCTGATGTCAAGCTGGTGCGTCAATGCCTTCATCCTATTCATCTGAAGAAGGTCGTTGCCATTAAATAAGAAGTTGAAAAACTTTTGCATGCTGGTTTCATATACCCTGTTATGCTAACTAAGGGGGTTTCCAACATCGTTCCTGTCATGAAAACACAAGGAACCATCAGAGTGTGCATCAATAATCTTGCTTTTCCAAAATACAACTATCCTAATCCCTTTATCGACCAGATTATTAACGATTATGCTAGATGTAAAATATTTTTGTTCATGGATGGATTTTTCGGCTACAATCAAATCAATATTCACCCAGAGGATCAACATAAGACAACATTCATCTGTCGCTCGAGCATATATGCTTATAGGAAACTACCATTTGGTTTAAAGAAAATCGGGGCTACCTTTCAAAGAGCAATAGATTATCCTTTCAATTACATCAAACACATTATTGAACCCTATCTAGATTATTTACCCGCACATTCATGAAATTGGATTCATCACCCGATGCATTTGAGAGCCATCTTTTTGTGATGCTGACACTACAAAACATGCCTAAATCCACATAAATGTGTGTTTTGTGTTGGGTCTGGTCGTTTTCTTGGATTCGTAGTCTCAAAAGAAGGAATTTGAATCTACCCATTGAAGGTCTAGGCCATTCTTGATTTTCCTACGCCATCAAATTTACTTCAGATATAGAAAATTCAAGGAAAGGCTAACTTCCTAAGGAGGTTGATACCCAAGTATGCTGAAATAGGTAAAGGATTTACTCAACTCTTGAAAAGTGGGTTCCCTTCCATTGGGACCAAGTTGCACAAGCTTCTTTTGATGTTGTCAAGGATACTTTTGTTCGGGCATCATTAATGTATCCCCCCAATTATCAGAATGATTATTTCTAATATATTGCCGTGGCTAATATGACCATTGCTATGGTATTGGTCCAAATAGAAAATGGGATAGAAAATCTGATCTATTATTTGAGTCATAACCTCAATGATATGGAATTCAAGTATTCATACGTATAAAAGCTTGCCTTGGCAGTTGTTCAAGTTGTCCAAAGATTTCACCACTATATCCTATTCCGGAAGACCATTTTTGTTTCGGATTGCAACCCCATGACTTATATATTATCACGTCAATTTTTGGGGGGAAAGTATTCAAAATGGATTGTTGTTTTGCAGTAATTTGATTTGGAATTCATCAAATCCAAGTCAAATAAGTCTTTAGTTTTGGTTGAGATTCTCTGTGACCTTCCATCTCACAGTACTGCTACTATGTTGCAACCATCAATTCCTAATGAGTCTTTGTTTCTGATCGGATGATCTGATCCTTGGTATGGATATTTTATCATTTATCTCCAAACCCAAACTTTTCGGCATGATACCTCTCACTCTGAGCAACAACGTATTCGATAACAAACCAAATATTATTTGATCGTCAATGATACACTTTATTGTTGTGGTATCGATACAATTTTAAGAAGGTGCCTCACTCATAAAGAGGTCGAAAAGGTTTTAAATTATTTTCATGCTAGGGCTTGTGGTGGACATTTATCTAGAAATGCTACCATGTAGAAGATACTCCACACTGGTTACTTTTGGCCTACCACATTTCGCGACTGCATCCTCACAGTCAGAATTTGTCATGCATACCATATTTTTTATCGTAAAATCCACAAACCGCCAATGCCAATGCATCTTATTGTCTCTGTGGGACCATTTTCTAAATGGGGTATTGAATTCATGACCTGTAACCCTCATTCGTCTGAGGGGCATGGTTATATTATTGTCGCAGTAGACTACTTTACCAAATGGGTCGAAGAGATGCCTACCTTCAACAACATAGGACAGACAGCTAGATTGTTTTTCTTTAATCATGTTATTGTATGGTTTGGGGTCCCACAGGCTATAGTTACAGATCATGGGAAGCATTTTTGCAACCACATGATGACTTAATTGACTACCAAGTTAGGATTTTCACATGATAATTCTACTCCTTATTATCCACAATCAAATGGATAAGTCGAAGCTATCAACAAGATTCTTAAATGTATGCTTCAACAAATGATAGGAGTTTGTAAGAGAAAGTAGCATTTGATCCTATACTTAGCCTTGTGGGCGTACCGAACCTCAATTAGAAACACAACCAAATTTACTCATTTTTAATTGGTGTATGTTCTAGAAGTTATCTTGCTAATCCAATGTGAAATACCATCGTTAAAACTCGCAATCAACTTGTTATTTGACACCTTAGAAGAAGAAGCATGTCTTTCTAACCTCATCCATCTTGATGAAATGTGTAGTGAAGCCTAATTAGCCAATGAAGAGCATAAGAGACGTATAAAGGCGCAATACGACAAAAATGTCCAGCCTCGCATTTTCTTTGAGGGCGACTTGGTCCTTCTTTATAATCAAGAAGCTAATGTCATAAGTACAGGGAAATTTGAGCCATTATTTCATGGCCTCTATATTGTCAAAAGATTTCTTACTAAAGGTGCCTACGAGTTGGTGGATTACAATGGAATTCCGTTGGCGCAACCCTGAAATATGTTGTATCTGAAACTTTACTATGCTTAATCATTAGCGTAGTGATTTTTTGTATTATATTGTAAATATATATATGTTGTTGATTTGCATTCACTATCTTAGTTTTTTTTAAATTTTTCTCTATATTGATAACCAATTTACATTTCATCGTAGATGTCTGAATCTTTGGGACCATTTTTTGGATATGTTGATGGTGTTAGTCGAATTACATAGAATCTATCCTCTCCAACGTGGGCCATTTTCACTCCAAACAGTGATTCAGTGAGTTTTCAAGGGATTTGTATTGGTAGATCAACAAACAATATCACTCAGTATAGCATGTTGATCGAACTTCTCTCTGATGCCATTTTATTTGGTATTAACCCCATCATCATAAGTTTAGACTCACAACTTGTGGTATTACAGCTTACTAGTGTTTATACTGTTAGAAATCCAACACTGCATCATTTGTTCCAAAGAGTTCAAATTTTGGAAAGACACTTTGATTTTATTCAATATCAACACATTTCTGGAATTTTGAACACATTGACTAATTCTTTGGCTAATCAATTTTTAGACAGACATTTGCAACACATGTAAAGAAAGAATTCACATAATTGAATAGGATTGTACAATAAACATAGGAAAACACTGAAATAAAATAGATATATAGTTATAGGTTTTTATTAAAAATGTGCCCAAGACACATTGGTCATCTGACCTCAAAATGTATGCAACATGCCAAAAGTAAAACTAGTGATGCTCATGGTAACATGTTGTAGATCTAGTTATCCTACGCAGTAAGCGCATCCAGCGGTTAGGAACACCTATATTGTGGCACTGCAGTCACATGGGTAAATATTCAATCTGGAAATCTGGAATCCCGAAGGTCAATCCCTCTATGTTTTGTCAAAGCTCAGTCAGAATCTCAGCCATGTATAAATCCTGAAGCTTTTTTCTCCTGACAACCCTCACTGCTGGCTCACCAGCTCCATGCTCTAGTTCCTCCACCGGTTGAACTCAACAAGAATCTACATTACATTAAAACTTTAGTTTAGTCTTGGGAAAAAAAACAAATACAAAAAAATTGTATAAACCTTTAAAAAATCAAAAACATGGTCAAACAATTCTTAACTATTGCACCCCACTAAGCGCCTTCTGGTAAGGTTAAGTCTGGATCTCCTCAAAAATTGACGCCTGCATATGCATACTCATCAATGGCAACAACCTGTTTCCTGAACCAGGAAAAGAATGTAGTCAAGAACACAATGGTCGATTGGCCTACATGCCTACCCATTATTTCTACCCATCTCTACATTCTCAGATCTCTAGGGTTAGACACACCTAGTGTCACATGTTAAGGTTGTATCAATGGAATCCGCTCTAAGGCAAATGAAATGAGGATCAAACCATAACTGAATTTCTTCTTCCTTCCTCCAATTTCCTTGTTCAGTTTTTCCTTTATTTGGGAAAGTACAACTTCAAACCAGTTGAAGACTGTTGGCTCCATGCACTCTAGCGCATACTGCATATATGATCTATTTGCTACATGTAGTGTAACGACATCGACAAGTTTTGTGATCATAAAAAGAATGGTTCTCAAAGGCAAATATAAAACGTCACGGATGTTTATTTTCCCCTATTTTCTTGGCTCTACCCCTGGATAGCAATACTGCAAAACATAGTCTCACTCTGTCTCTCATCCAAGATCAGACCCTGAGAGGGAAAAGTGCAAGCCTCTCATCAAAAAACCTGTGAGCAAGTATACATCCTCCACTATAATAGGAACAACTTTTTTCCTAATGTTAAATGCCTCAATAGCCAGATCCCATGCTCAAAATAGGAACTCCAAGGGTCCTATTTGTTGCCTCATCCTTGACAAGCGGAAGTACTTTAAGAACCCACAATATCTTAGGGCTCTTACTATACCTAGATAATTTAGGGCAACCATATTCTATTCTTCATGCTCTCTTTCTCTCCAAGTAATCATCATTATAGTACGATGAAATCATGAAGCATAACCATAAGACTTATTAGACTCCTTTTAATGAAAAAAATTAGACAAATTTTGGGCGTAGTGAAAGAATAAAAAATGGGAATTGTGCCCAACGCAGTCTTGAACAAGGGACAATGCATTGCATATGCAGCTAAACTTCAGTTTAGGTGCTCCGCAATGCACTTTTTGATTCTCAAGGGTGATTTTCCCTCTTTGGAAGAAGAATTTACCCTAAGGGGAAAAATCCCTAAAATTTTGCAATGAAAGGAAATTAATTGACTACTGAAAGAAATAGAGAGTTCATGACACTAACCTAGATGAAACAGTGATGAAAAATATCCACAAAGTAGATCGCAATCAATAGCTAAATTTCGGGAGAAAAAACAGGTTCAGAGCTCCAAAATACAAATGGTTTTACAACTGATGAACTAATTAGTCATGCAAATTTATTTCGAGAATGATTTGACCACAAAGCATACTTTTATGCTTATTTTTCGAGCTTTGTTAAAAATGAAAAAGGACTTGAAGCAAACTTTTATCTCTTTTTCAAGCTTCTATAACAGTGAAGATGGAACCCTTGGAGTCTTCTTTTAGCTCTTTTCAAACTCCAATAATGTGAAAATATTGTTGAGAATTTGTCTTTTCGATCTCGTAAAAGTAAATGAATTGATATCTACTCAGTATAAGTTTAACCCTTTTCCGGACTGAGATAGATTATTTACGAAAAAGAAATACCTTAGTCAAACATGAATAAAGAGGTTCTTTTAGATATTATTTTACACTTTTTCGGATTTGATTGACAAATTTATGAAAAAGTACTTATGGAGTTTTATGTCGTCCTCTTTTTTAAACTTTCTAAATATGAAAAAGGATCGGGATGTCACTGTTGTTAGGCTAGTTAAAACATAAAATAGCGATGGGCATGTCTATCATGGAAAGAATTGAGTTCAATTCATCGCTAGACTCATTAAATTATTAAATAGAGATTCATTATTCACCCGACGAGTTGAATTATAGATCAAGCATATGTTATCCTCCTCAAGATTGTTAAAAAATAAAGAGGTATTGATTGACAAATGACCGGAGAAAATTCAGGAAAGTGAACAGAAATTTTTATGGTAGCAGGTCGCTCTTGAACATGACACTTCACTCCATCACCGTGACTATTTTGGTTGGGTAATATTCTTGACGGTTCATTCATACCTATGTTTCATCATACCTTCACTTTAGTTTTGGGTCAATGCTACCAACTCATCTCAGTGTTGTTGATATGTTCGAGAGAAGTCATCCAATGAATACTCATCCTTCTGCAATACTCATAAACCTTCATTCTCATAACAGTCATCCATGGACATCGCTTTATCAAGTCATAGTTTTTCTCTGAAATTAGTAACTCCTATTTTGTATAAAGTGGCTTCCTATCGATTTCAAATCATCATCCAAGAAGTTCACTTAGAAACATCATTTTCTAGTACCATGAGGCTTGTTACAGCATCAACAAGATCCTCGCTTCCAAACTTTTGACCGAAATATTTTGTTTGGAATTCAACATCAAATCATCTTTTAAGCCTTACAAAATGTATTGTAGTACCTTGAGGGACATTAACATCAATGGTGGTTCTCTCGCATTTGTTAAAAGCTCAAATAATTGGCTAGTAATCAAACGTTTTCTTACCATGTTCGACTACAAATCATATATTCGCATGGCTAGACTTGTAGCTGAATGATGGAGGGAACGCAATAAGAAGACCCTCGATCTAGTTTCATCCATCCAGGCTACGATTCCAAGATTTTTGTACACACCATCTGTACGGTGACCTTACATACAGATCGGCATCCAAACATTGGCCTTTATCTTTAGCCATGTCTGTATTGGGAAACATTCCAATGTAGATGACTTTCTGCACTATGTACATGTTATTAGATAGTTTCTATGTTGAGCATGGGAATGCCCTCCCTCAGTAATTCATGATCAAGAGAATATATTATGATGTAATGTATTGTAAGATTGATGCAGGTTGCCACTCCACTTCAGCTCCGTCCCATCACATTGTAAAGCATCTCATTCAAAAAAAAAAATTGTTATTATTATTATAACTTCATGCTTTAGGGGGGAATTTGTTATAGGTAAATTTGGGCACCATTCCCAATGACCTGGTTAACTGGACATCATCCCCATAACCAATGAATAGGGTCTATCATCCCCTATCATTTCATTTTCTACATGCCCTAAGACAAAGAACAAATAAAAATCATTCATGACTTCCATTCCAAGGTTTCCAAGATTTGAAGTACATGTTATATCACCTATGATCTCACCAACGCAGTCCTTCAAGGGATTAACAGCGTTGCATATGCAGTTACCTCCTTTCAAGCGTGCTCTGCAAAGCACTTCCCAACACTCAAGGGTGGGTTGGTCAATTGTGAGAAAAATTCTCATTGTTTCGGAATCTCCACTTGGAAAATACCTTCTACAATAATGCATATGTGTCAAACTTTGAATCCATGTGTCCATTCAACACCTCTGAGCTTGGGCACATGTCTTTCCTATTATTATAATTCCATTAATTATGAAACTACCCTCAGCTCATCTATAAATTGAGCACATATCCTAGTGCTTGAGAAGGAAGAAATTTGGTAGAGAAATGTTGTTGGATTCTCATTTGAGTGTTTGATTTTAGTGATATGCTATTGGAGAGATGTTCATTGTGATGAGGCTGGAATGATGCTCGAGTTGGTGACATCAAAATAATCGTTGGTTGTAACCACCCCTTTCTATCCATTAATAAAGATTGCTACTTACTTTCCCACATATGTATCTATATAAGCTTATGTCTTTCATATTATGGATTCTTATATGATGTATATGTTTCATATTTCATTGATTTAACTCATTAACGTGAATAGCCATCTGTATATTGCAATATCTTTATTGTTTAGTGTTCATACTTGCAGGAAATATTTCAGAAATGAAGCTTGAATTGAAGCTATGACAAGAGCAACAGAAGGATAATAGGAAGTGCTTGGACTCCAAGTAGGTTTCTTGATCTATTCTACGTGTCTATTTACTGTTAGGAAAAGTATCTGCAAAGTCTTTAATCTGTTGTTCTAAATGAGCACCACATTTAGGGAATGTGTTTTATCCGTAATCCATAATTCCGCATAACAAATTGGTGACTCCATTGGGGAGTTTACCCTTCATCCTTGGCTTGATTTCCTATTTTTATCAACCCAGTAGCATTTACTCTTAAAGATTAGGCTCTTTGAAATTAAAAATTTCATTAGAAGTGTGTTAAACAACTTGAGTTTTGTTCTCTGCTGCGCCCAATGCACTATTGAACAGGACAAAGTGCTTTTTATAGAATTTTCTCCCACTCAGGGGTGCTTTGCAATGCACTGTCTCCCATTATAGATTGTGTTGCCCCTTAGAGCCATCCAAATTCCTGTTGAATTTGTCATTGCATTTTCTTTCAACCTTTTTTTTTATGTGTTTTCAATTGCCTGGTGCCTCATAGAGACCAGTGACTTTACCTAAATATTCCTCCTTTGAAAGATAAGTTTGTTCAATGTCTCTTTAAAGTGTTTTTCTTTATCATTGAAAAATTAAATTCAAAGTATTTTCACTATTGCATTAAATCCATTTTCTTTTGAAAATAAAATTGTCGTTAAATTCTTCGTTTCCTATAGGATAAATTGTAGTTCTATTCTTCGTTTTTCCTAAAAGACAAATTGTTGTTCAATTCTTCATTTCTCAAAGAAAAAATAATTTGATTTTTTCGATTTGATGCATTTAGTTTCCTTTTCTGCATTCACATTAAAGGGACTGAAAAAAAAAAACCTGCATTTTCATATAGTGGATTGTGTGTTTTTCATAGGAACAAATTAGGAAAAGTTGCATATTAGTTTGTGCTCTTTGTTGTTTTCTCTCAAAACTGATTGCTCTTTGTTACACATCATTTTATCACCGTCCCTGCAATCCCCATCCCGCACATTGAAGGAATACTTTTGTGAATTACATGAAGTGTCAAGCCTTGCAAAAAGTATCATTGCATCCCTTGCCATGAGGAGAACATTTCCTCTGTTGACTTTTTCTTGAACAGACCATCAAAAGAACATGATTTTGGGTTAGCGCCGGTAAACCGTTATGGCCTCGCGCCGATGAAGGAAATTAACACTGAGCCCTGTGCCCATTGGCACTCTGTCCCAGTGAGCTGCCCACGCCAAGCTATTTTTGGAATCTTTTTTAAATATAGAGGTGAAGTTTCCATGCTAACTACTTCGTGAGCGAGGCAGCTTGGGTTGTTCGATTGCATAACCACGAACACCTTCCTTTGGCCTCTTGTTTCCACCTTTTGGGGGAACCTTCCAAAGGATAAGGCCTCCCTTCCATCATTTTATGGATACCAACCTCATCCTCTCCCTCTATAAATAAATCTATCTCAAATTCATACAGCTAGCAGAAGAGGAATTGTTGAACACTTTGGTGAAACAGTTTGATATAGCTGGTGAGATAGAGAAGAGAGAGAGGCCCTTGTAGAGAGAGAGCTTAAGTTTTGCCTCACCACATCAAAATTCCCTGATGAATGCTCGAGATGCGCTTCGACTGGACCCGCTGAAGGAGGCTACGACATCAAGGCTCCGCTTGTAATCTCTTTCTTTCTCTTAATATATATATGACTGATGTTTTGGTTCCTATCTTGTGTTGATGTGATTTATTTTACGCAATATGTTTAATCTTCCTTAACTGATTAGCTAGTTATCAATGCAATTATTATTATGTATGTTGCTTTTTTCCTTTGACCTTTGTGCAGGCACCCGAATACCATTGTTGAAGGATCCTGACATGTTGGGACAAGGATCGAGAGAATTTTTCTGTAGCTACAACAACCACATTTGATTACATGTAGGAATACCTATCCCAACCTGTTTCATTCGTTAACTAGGAACCAACACATTAGCATGTCCTCTTGCTACTAGACCCACCCTAGGGCTAGAGGGATCGCCTCTGTCCGCAGAGGGGATTTACCTACACAACAAGTTGGCGACTCCACTGGGGATAATGTGTGTTTATCGTCTTGGTGTTTGTTGAGAGTTTGACTTGTTGAGTCGACTTTGGTCATTTGATTGTTTTTCTGCCTTGCTTGACTTTCCTGACTATTTGGAATCCTCCTATTTAGTTCCAGAGTGTCAAGTCTGACCTCTGCTCACTGGTTTTCTCCTTTTCCTATAGTTTTCTAGCTTGGTCTGTTTCTTCTTTGAACAGTCACGCCAATTTGCGCTTATTGCTTTTGTTACAGGTGAGCCAACCCCTGTTAGGCATGGATTACAGCCTAACAGTCACACCGAATTCTGTAGAATTTGGTTTGACCTTCTTCCTGAGTTTTTTTCAGTATTTCTTGACTCTGGACTGATATTTTGCCTTGCAATTTGTCTTTTAAAGTTGTTTTGACTTTATAGCCTCAGCCTTCTAATCTATTTTTCCATTCTCTTATCGGTGAAGTTTTGTAGCGCTAGGGTTTCTAGGTGTCTTGTGTTGTTTGCTCGGCCTTCTCCTCACAGAGCTTTCTGAGCTGGATTTAAGTCACTTTGATCTTTGTCATTTCAATTTGCTGGTCGATTGCGTTAGTCTTTCTCGATTCTTCGTGTCTTTGGTTTGTTGGATGATAATTTTTGTTTTCGTTTAACTCTCCATTTCATCACTTTGGGCATAGATCACATTGCTCATTTGGACCATTTTGAAAGATTTTTGTTTTCTTGGAAGAGTGCATCCTTGTTTTGAGCGTGTTTTATGTTTGTATTGCATTTTATTTATTCGTTTTAGATCCTTACATTCGTAGTTCTAAAAACTAGTGTTTGCTTTGAGTTTTAGTGCATATTGCATTGTGTGCTTTATTCATCTAAAAGCAAAACAAAAAATATTGGATTTTTTCGATTGGATTGAAAATGAAAAGATCTTTTGCATAACTAGCTCTTAGTGAACTAGGAAAGAGTTTTTGTTTTCTCGATTGGTTGTATTAGATGCATTAGTGAAATTATTCTTGTGTTTTCATTGATTTCTACTTTGTTCAAGATTCATATCCTTCTCTTAGTTAGCATTCATCGAATAGAAATGATGTTCTTTCGCATGTAGTATGCATTTAGGAATTCAAGATCACATTCGATAGGGCCTTGAAATTGAAACACTAATTCAAGATCAACCTTAAAATAAATTCAATCAATCTAAGGAAACATTGAAACCTAACGTTAATATTTTAGAGGTCTAGGCTAGTGATGTGTTCCGACGTCGTTAAACCTAGTAGCTCTCATTCACCACCTGGCTTTAAACAGCGCTAGTACAGACTTGTGCTCCCTGTACCATCGTGTATATAAAGGGAGACCCTCATAGGTTCAAATCCTTTATATATAGGAAGCCGATTCTACCGCCTTGTAACCATGATACACCGAACACATCATTCGGGGAGACTACCTGCACGTACGTTAAGTCCTTGGTCATTCTTCTTTCATTTGATCACCAAGGTGTATATGGAAGTTCAAGGAAACTTGGTACACCCTCTTGCCTAGATTACCTGAGTAGTCATTTCAATCTTTTCGTGACTCCTTAAAAAGTGAAAATATCATCAAGAACTTGTCCTTTCATGCTCGTTCAATCTGGAAGTGACTAGAGTCATATTTTTCTTGTTTCTCGACTCTTAAAACATGAAACAACAAAGTTTCATTTCAATGTCATAAAATTAACTTCCTACGATCACACACTCGTTAAAAGTTTTATGCTTGTCTTGTTTTTGTAGTTCCTTAGAGTTTTACCTTGAAGCCTTGAATAGGCTATCTCGTTTTTCTTCCTATTTTGAAATATTGTCACAGTGGCGGAACCACCAGTTTCTTTGTCTTATCCACTGCCTCCTAGTGGTGGTCATTTTCCTGAAATTTCTTTGGAAATACCTCAGTCCACTAGGTCTGCCGAGTTTTTGCAGCCTATTCTCTCGAGTGTCTTACCTCTCGCTACCCGGTCTCCTCCTGAAGGGTCGGTTGATTTCAATTGGCCACCTCAGGGTGCTTGTTCTAGCATTGGGAGTAAGGAACAATTCCCTCCTCTCACTTCATTATCACCGTTATTAGCTACTGCTATACCCCCTAGTCCTCGTAGTCTTTTCGACGATCTTACGAACTCGTCAGATATGGATTCTTCCAGTCCTGTTGGCACTGAAGAGCTGCATGCTTATACAGGGGAATATCAGATTTTCCAAGAAGAGTACCCATATGTATCCAGTCAACCTTCCCCCCAATCGGTGTCTCTCCCACCCAGTTATCATACTTTGGGTCAGATCATATCTGGTGTGGCATCCGTGGAATAGTCCAGTATAGTGGCTCTCGCTAGAAGCTCTATTTCTCCTACATTAGGAATGTCGCCTTCAACACCAATCCCGTCATCCACTGTTACATATGTCTCAGTCTAACCTATCGTTTGTGTGGCTTCGCCTGCATCGGTTGTTAGCACGACTCCGTCGTCAGGGTCTGTTGTTGTTCGTAGGTCTATCTTTATCAATCACACATTGTCTATTAGGCCTGCCATGAGTGGATCACATCCTCGCACTGTGGAAACCCTGTCTACTTATACCACGCCTGTGGTTTCTACTTATACATTTGATGACTATCTATTGGATATTTAGCAATGGTATGCTCCCTCTCCTAATTCTCAGCCGCAGAGTTCCACACCTCAGGGTTCTCCGTAGCCACAAGCTCCTGGAAATCCTCCCCATAATTATGATGTCTACAGTAATATTCTATATTTTCCTCCCATCTATCCTAATCAAGTTTTTTATTTCCCTCAGGAAAATCGCTATCAGACCGTTGCTCATGAAGGGCCATTATTACAACGAAAACCCTCAGATCTACAAGGACAACCCTTACAGGGACAACCTTTGGTCTAGTAGGGGCAACCATTTGGTCCTCAGGGACAATCTTACGGTCTGCAAGGACAACCCTTACACGGAAAACCTTCGGTCCAATAAGGACAATGCTGCGGTCCACCTGGTCAACCTCAGTTTCAACCAGGAGCATCTTATGTTCCTTGGGGGAAAATGTATCCACCACAGGGAAAACCTTTCATGCAACAGTAGCAACCTTACGTTCCACAAGGCCAAGCTTTTGTATATCAAGGAAAACCCTACAGTACTGCTCTCAGTAAACCTAGTTTTCAAGGGCAACCTGGTCTATCTCAACCATCGGGCCAACCTCTTCCACAAGGGCAACCCGGTGGCCCTTAGTATCCAAGCCAACCTGCTCTACAAGGACAACCTGCCCAACCTTAGCAGCTGATCTAAACAGCTCAACCCGCTCAGCAGTTGATTAAACATGTTCAACCTGCTCAAAATTCAGTTCAACCTGTTCATCCAGCTCAGCAGCCCGTTCGACCTCAAGGCGCTACTTACCCTCCTCAAGGTCGATTTCAGGCAGTATATAGTGCGCCCCAAGGTTTCACTTATTACCCTCAAAGTCAATCCCAAATGGTGTATAATCCACCTCAAGGAAATTCTTACATTCCGCAGCAGAATCCATATGTTGCTCAGCAAGGACCTCAGTGATATGCTCAGAATCAGTATCTCGGTCCTCAACCCCAGTATGGGTAGAACTATCAAGATTATAACCCCTATGGGCAGAATCCTCTGGGACAAAACATGTGGGGGAAGAATTTCTCCCAACCAGGGTGGAATGCTAAAATTGGTCCTTATCAATGACCTCCAATTCCTTTTAATCCTCAATTGTCGTTTCTTGCTACGTTGGAATTTCTTGATGTGTCAAATTTGACGAACGATCCAATCCTTCATAACCTGTATTGGCCTCCAGTTCCAACCAAAATTCCTGGTGATTGTCCTAAGTTTGAGGGTATGTCCAGAGAAGACCCCCAAGCACACGTTATGACATACCATCTTTGGTGTTCCTCTAATTCTTGGGTTAACGATCCTATCCGACTCCATCTTTTCCAACGAACTCTTACTGGTGTCGCTGCCAACTGGTACATCGAGTTATCTCATGGCATCTTTCAGGATTTCAATTCTTTGGCCATGGCGTTTCTCACGCACTTTTAGTTACTGGTTTGGTATGAAATCAGGATGCACCTCCTCACATCCTTGAAGAAAGATCGAGCTACACATATCTCAGATCATATTCATGAATGGAGACACCGTTGTCGTCTGATGAAGTTTGAGATTCCTAATCAGCTCCTAACTGATTGGTTTACTACCTCTTTCATTAGTCTTATTTCTAAGGACATTGATATGGGGGCATGCATCACTGAGGAACAAGCCATTGCTCGTGCTCAGTACCTTGATCTTGTGTACTCTTAGTCTGGCATGTTGTACGATCTCTTGCCTGATGCTCCTAGACCTAGAACTTCCAAATCACCGATGACACCATCTGTCGATAGTATCATCGGTTTTGTGTCTTAGACTTCTCGGAATTCTTCTCCTCCAAATCTTGGGAAGAAAAAATCTACTCCTTCCAATGGTACTAATTCTCATCCAACCTCAAATTTTGGTAAAACCGCGGAAGTTAATGTCGTTCAAGTCAATCCAGCAGATAAAAATTCCAAGGGAAAAAATAAGGGTAAAGGTAAGGGAAAAGTCGATATCCGAAATAGGATTCTCATAAATTTCGTGTTGATGATGGTTCACAGCATAAATCGAAGTATCCTTACTTGATTTGTGACGAAGAGAATTACACTAAGGATTGTCCTCGACAGGCCGAAGTGAGTCGATTGCTCAAAGGCACCCAAGGAACTTTGACCGTTCTCAAAGAACCCTTTCCATCACAGTAGACTCCATTGGTAGAGCAACCTCAGCCCTCTACCCCATTTGGCTCTCAGGTTTTCATGATGAACAGTTCTCCATCAGTTTCTATAGCTACCTGGTCGAAAGATTATACCGAACCGCATTAGGAAGCGGGGAAAGAGATCATTGATGGTCCTCCTCCTCTACCTGCTTTTGGCCCTTATTAGATTGAAAAGCCTAGTACTGAGCATGTTGTATGGCCACCTTCCAAAGGTGTACTCTGTAAGTATTCTTACAGTCCTAACACCCGTCCTGCTCAACATTACAGTATTGTTGAGGATTTGGCTCAGGCACCATCAGTGATGTCTGCATTAGAATTAATTCAGAGTTGTCTGTCTCAATAGAAGGCTTTGCTATCTTTGATCGGTGGGGTTGATCCTGCTAACTCGAGCCTTATCACATTCAACTTGGAGAATTTCGTCCCACGTCTCCCTCACCAGCTTGCATTCATCATACAACTTGGCATTAATGGACTAAATATCCATCGAGCGGTCGTGGAAGAGGGTGAGTCTACATGCATCATGTCATCTGCCTGCTCGAAAGCTATTGATTCTCCAACTTTGAATTCATCTCCAAATGATCTAGAAGCGTTTGATGGAAGGGAACCTAAACCTCTTGCAGTTCTCGCTAGTTTACCGATTAACTTAGAAGCGAAGACGGTCAACATCAAGGTTGAAGTAGTTGATGCCAAGCTCAATTAAAATCTTCTCCTCAGTCGTAGTTGGACCCATGCCATGTTGTGCGTTCTATCCACTCTCTTTCGTGTTTTTCAATTTCCGCACGAAGGAAAGATAGTTACTTTCGATCAGTTATCATTCTTCACTTCTTCTTCCAAAAACAATGTTACGTATGTAGATCAAATTCCTACGCCTTATGAGGGCGTAGGGACAGGTCTTTTCAAATATCCTACCCTCATGGTTATTTTTCCTCTTGCACCACCCAACACTATTTATATTAATATTATCTCCCGGTCTGACGATCCATGGATCATTTCTTCGCTTGAGAAGATTGATTCATTTGGATATTCGATACCGTTTAGTCTGATCAACATTGACTATTGTGAACATATTTCGGCTTCGGACCTTTTGCCTCTTCATCATGCTCCTTTGGGCATGTCTCTTGATACTTATTCTCAATCCCCTTAACTAGGAAATTCGGATTCGCCCAATCCCTTGAAAGAGATAATTCCCCCCGATGAAGCCATCATGGAAACTATGTCTTTTGAGGATCCTCCTTGGGATGATAGTCATCATCGTTCCTTGTTCATGCCTAGCCTTAGGGCCATGTCTACATGTCTTGAGAGTTTTTCTTCTTAGGTTCCTTCTCCTTCACTTCAAACGCTTATTCTAACACACGAATTTTTTACAGAAGGTAACTTGAGTAATATCACACAAATGATGCCTATATACATTTATGTCAAATCGAGGATTGTCGATAACATCCATATTTGGGTCACATGTTCTTCAGATAAGGTTCAGGTCTATACTAGCCTTTTCCACGAGTTTCGCGACGTCATTGCATGGTCTTATGAAGAGATGCAAGGCATCAATCCAAGTATAGTGGTGCATGAGATTCCTACCTATCTTGGTGCGAAGCCTATTCACCAGCGTCTTCCTCCTGTACACCCTAGAAAGGCTACCGCTATTATGGGGGAAGTTGAAAAAATTATTAAAGCTGGTTTTATCTATCCGACTCCTTTGACATAATGGGTTTCCAATATTGTGCTTGTAGATAAGAAACAGGGTACCATTTGTGTTTGTGTTGATTACCATGATATTAACCGTGCTTGCCCTAAGGATAATTATCCTACTCTCTTTATTGATCAAATCATTGATGATTGTCCTAGGAGTGAGATTTTTTCCCTTATGGACGGGTTTTCTCGCTATAACCAGATTAACATTCTTTTGACTAATCAACATAAGACTGCCTTCATATGTCCTTGGGGTACTTTCACTTATAAAAATCTCTCTTTCAATTTGAAAAAATTTGGGGCTACATTTCAGAGAGCAATGTCATATGCTTTCAACGATATCGAGCACATTGTTCAACCTTATCTGGATGCCCTTCCAGCTCATTCAGTTAAGTGTAAAGACCATCCGGACCATCTCCATCATATTTTTCTTCACTGTCGACGCTATAACATCAGGTTGAATCCGCATAAGTGTGTCTTCTGCGTTAACTCTGATAGACTCTTAGGGTTTATCATTTTCAAAGACGGGATTCGTCTTGACCCGCTCAAAGTTGAGGCTATCATTAATCTCCCCTCTCCATCCTCATTACATCAGCTACAGAGTCTTCAGGGGAAGGCTAACTTCTTAAGTCATTTTATACATAACTATGTCGAAGTGGCTAAAGGATTTACGCAATTACTAAAGTAGGGCGTCCTGTTCCTTTGGGATGAGATCACCCAGAAGTCCTTCGATGCGTTGAATGCATTTCTTTTCAATGCTCCTCTATTGCGTCCTACGAATTATCATCATGATTATTCCCTCTATTTGGTCACCGCTTTTAGAAAAATTTCCATTGTTTTGGTACAAGAAGATGATGATGGTGGCGAGCATGTCATTTACTATCTATCTCATAAACTTCTCGATACTGAAACACGATATTCACATGTCAAGAAGTTGGTGTTGGATGTTGTTCAAGTTGTTCAGCATTTTTTTCACTACATTCTGTTGCGTACTGTGACTGTGATTTCTGACTACAACCCTATGACCTACATATTATCTCATCCCTTGCTGGGGGGCAAGTACTCAAAGTGGATTGTCATCCTCCAAGAGTTAAATTTGGATTTCAATACTCCCAAAATTTGGATTTCACTACTCCCAAGTCGAAGAAGTCATTAGTCTTCACCAATTTAATCTGCTCTCTCCCTTCCGACTCCGCACCGTCTGGTTCCTAGGAATGCGTTTTGGACGACACACTTTTTCTAATTAGCACCCTCGATCCTTGATACAATGACATCATCATATATCTTCAGAATTCTACCTTCCAATCTGAGTTGATGAAGGATGCTCGTCGACGCATCCATCATCAATCGCAACCCTATCGTATAGTCGAAGATGCACTCTACTGCATCGGAGTTGATTCCATTCTCCACCGATGTTTGACTCTCGAGGGACTCAAAAATCCCTGAATGATTGTCACAGTGGTGCCTATGGCAGTCACATGTTTGGTTATGCTACTGCACAGAAAATCCTTTGTGTTGGGTATTTCTGGCCCACCATCTTTAAAGACTGCATTTTTGTTGTCCATGAGTGTCAAGATTACTAGATCTATCAACGCAAGATGGGTGCGCCGCCTTCCCATCTTCACCATGTCATTACTGTTGATCCCTTTACGAAGTGGGGCATATATTTTATGACGTGTATCCCTCACTTGGCCTGGGGGCATGCTTATATCATTGTAGTCGTTGACTACTTCACCAAATGGGCCGAAGCAATGCCTACACTTATGGCTGACGGTAAGACAGCATCTTAATTTATATTCAATCATATCATTTCTAGGTTTGGTGTCCCTCAAGCCATTGTTACCGATCATGGTTCCCCTTTTCGGCATTACATGGTGGTGGATTTGACTTCAAAGTTGGGTCTGCGTCACGACAGCTCAACACCGTACTATCCTCAGGCCAATGGCTAGGTTGAAGCCATGAATAAGGTTCTTGTCACTATGCTTCAACGTACGATTGGGATGCACAAATCAAACTCGCACCTCATGTTATTTTTGTCTCTTTGGGCATACTGAACCTTAGTTAAGGATGCGATTGGATTCACTCCATTTCATCTTGTTTACGTTTTGGAAGCTACCCTTCTGATTGAATGTGAAATACCTTCGCTCAAGCTAGTTGTTGAATTGATGTCGAACACTTCGCTAGAAGAAGAGCGTCTTCTCTACTTAGAAAGGATGGATGAAACTCGCCACTTTTCTGCTCTGGTAATTGAAGCACAGAAAAAGCGGGTTAAAGCCCATTTTGACCAGTAATTTTCCCCTTGTTCCTTCATAGAAGGAGACCTCGTCCTCCTGTATGTCCAAGCTCACGATAAGCTGGGGCTAAGAAAATTTCCACCCATGTGCCATGGGCCCTACATTGTTAAACATGTTTTGTGGAATGGGGCATATGAGCTTATTAATTACGAAGTTCATCCTTTGGATCAAGCCAGTAATGGTTTATATCTTAAAAATTACTATGTGTGATTCATTCATGCACGTTTTGTGTACATAGGTGTTCTTTCCATTTTTTGTACATTTTTGGCTTGGTGTGCTTTGCGAGCGTTTTCCTGCTTATTGGATTGTTTCTTATTGTGCAGATGTCTATTACCCCTTATGTTGGTTTCGTGGATGGTGCTTCCCGCAGTGCCCAAAACCTGTCTTCAGCAGCCTGGGTGATTTATGATCCTGCTAGTGAGCTGATAGACCTTCAAGGTATCTATCTAGGATGAACTACAAACAATGTCGTTGAATATAGTGTTGTTATTGACCTATTAACCGAGGTAATTACCCTCGACATTCGTGCATTGATTGTTAACCTAGACTCACAGCTTGTTGTTCTTCAACTTAATGGACATTATTCAGTTAGAAACCCTACACATCTTAAGGTTGTATTTGCATGTTCGTTTACTAGAAAGAAATTTTGATTACATTACATATCAACATATTCCTAGACGAATGAATGCATTAACTAATACAGTAGCTAACATTGTATTAGATAGACATTTGTATAATTTGTAAAAATCATCATCGCATGACAACATCCATACAGGAATATATATATATATCCAATGTTTGCATATAATATATATATATATATCCAATGTTTGCATCCGTGTGCATCATAAGTTCAAAAAATATGTGTTTTTCGGTTACATCCTGAGACATCATGTCTCTAAAAAATATGCGGAAATAAAACCTAGGTATCTACTCGGCATGATGCTCATGATAACACGTCACCACCCGTATGTTAAACCCTTGGTTAAACTGAGAGGGGGGGTGAATCAGTTTAATGCAGTAAAGGTCTTGTAAAACTTTCTTTTACACTTATTTACATCTTCATTTTGTGATCAACTTAATATAAAATGGGACAACAATATTAATAAGTGAGCAGCAGGTATTAAGAAGATTAATTATAGAATATCAACACATAATCATCATGCACATAGACAACAGATATAAGTGGAAACCCATAAGAGAAAACCACAACTTATTATTGTTGTGATGCAAAGGCAAGCTCAAACTCCCTCTCACCACTAATTTTCTGTAGGCTCCAACCTACAGGAGGTTGCTACCTCAATTCTGCAAGCTACAACATGCAAGGAAGCTCCAACTCCCATCTATTTTCTACATGCTACAACCTATAGGAGGCTCCTACCTCATCCAGCTACAACTAGACATCTATCAAGCTACAACTTGATATGGAAGCACCAACTTCCTCACACTACTATGAAAACAGATGCTGATTTACCTGGATATCAGCTCTATTATATTCCTTCTTCACTGTTTTCCTCCACCCTTCATATCTGCCTTTATCCCTGGATCTTCACAGCTTCTCTATATGTTCCTTCTTCTTCTTACTCTTTCTCACTTCTTTCTTCATTCTATTAACCCTTATGCATATGCTGGTAACATTATTTATAGATATCACCTCATAACTATTTGCATTCCACAGGGAATTTGAAATGAACAGGTATAACTCTTTGCCTTCCCCCTTCTCATTTTCCTGTCCAGCACATTCATAATAGTATAAAAAAATGTATACATTTGTGTATTATATAGGAGTTTTGTTTTCCTATGGAGACTTTCCTTTGCATCACATACAATAGAAATAATTAAATAATTTACATTTACAGATACAATAATACATTTCACTCAGCCCTTTCAGCTCTTGGTTCGCCATACATTTGTCTTTTCTGCTGCTGTCACTGTCTTTTCAGTTTCTATTATTATAGTCTAGCTCTGCTACATAACTACTCATTTTGTCTGACTTGACCCATTAGATTGCATTTATAACAGTGTCATCATATCTCCTTTTGCCCGACCATGCCTCTTTTTCTCGTGCCCACAACGTTCAACCTTCACCACTCTTCTAAACATCCGGTTCTGCCTTTTTCTCTGTGTCGGGTCCTTACCCGAGCCTTTCTACCTGCGTTCATACTTTCCTTTTTGTTTTACGTTATAATCCTCCTTTTTCTCTCCGAAACGATTTACAAAGGAAAATCCACATACTCCTGGACTTGAAATCTCTTAAATAAAGGTTCTGAGCTGCATCGCATTCGGCTCCTTTATCACACTTTATCCTGAGCTTGCGATGAGCGATATGTGATCGGGTCCCACTTGACTTTATCACTACTTCGCATCGCAACTCACATGACTTCTAATATTGTGCGATATCTCTCCTAAGTTTGCGATCTGCGATATGCAATGAACTTCGCATCGCCTCCATTGCATCGCATTCATTGATCGCATCGCAAGTTCTATAACTTACGAATTCTTATCACATAAGCATTGCTGATGTGTGATATTGCATTGTGCCACCACATGTCCCTTTGCATCGGCACATTGCATCACTTCTATCCATCACATTGCAAATTTCTCTTATGATCTTCATCCCTCTAATCTTTCGATTTGTGATATGCGGGCCAGGTCCACGTCATCTCCATTTCATCATGCCACGTCATCGCCATGTCACTGCCACGTCATCTTGCCATGTCATCTTGATTGATTTGCAATTTGTGGGGTCAATTCCATGTCAGCTGCCACGTCACTTGCCACGTCATTCCCATGTCATCACATCGCACTTCGCATTTTCTATGACCACTGTGTTTGTGCGATTTTTTGCTGCCCCAATTGCGATATGCGATCGCATAGCATCGCATCTCCTTTAATCTCATCTGTTTGTTTACGTTTTCTCGCTCTGTGACACTGGTCCCACACCTTTTATCATTCTGCTCTTTATATATTGTTTTCTTTAAAACAAATCATGTCAACAAAATGTATTGGCCGAACAATATGTATGGCACTGGACCTCAAAAAAGTGCACGAATTATTAAATTACATTCACGGTACTGTGGAGGCTCTCCTCGATACAGAAAGATCATCGGGCTTGTGCTACTGTAGTGAATGACAGTCGTCGATTCTGTGGTCAACGCTCGATGGGCGGGTCAACTACGAAGGCACCCCCTTGGGTTAATCATCGGACTGTTTGTGGCCCCCGCGGTACCGTTGATCCCAAATCAATGTTAGCTGCGCTCATACAAGGTTTAGATTTTGTTGTTGCCTTCGCTGGTCCCACACCTTTGTTAACCCCTACGCAACATCGGGTGTGAACACCGTTGGATCTCAATTGTTGATGATCGAACGGTTATTGTGTTCAATTAACCCCGGTGACTTATCGCTCAAAATTCACGCGAAACTGGCGGTTTCACGCCCGTGATGTGTCACAGTCTTATTTGATCACGTTCAATTTCAATAAAACCACTTACCACTCAAAGGTTGCGCGAAAAACATCTGTTGTTTTTCAAAATTTCCTTCACTATTCACTGTGATGCTACTCACAATTCTGCTGCGCCGTTGACTCCTACTTCCACATCTGATTTATTTCGTTACACCTCCTCTGTATACTTGTTCAAACAAACCATCGATTCATTTCACTGCACTATGACTTCTCCTTTACTCCATAGTTCTACTTTCACGATATCAACTAGTCTTCAAACCCTCTATGGCATTCATTCCATGCTTGGTTTAACCTCTATATTCAATTTCTGTGGTTCTTATCCATCGTTTTCCATTACAGTAAAAACCCCAAATGGGCAGCCACAACCCACTGATACATTAAACCCTATGTGACATCTCTACAACAATTCCATCTGAATCTAATCTGCTCCCTTATCTTGGTGTTTCTCCTTTGTGCTCCTTTGCCATCAATGACAATATTTCCAACAATCTCCCCCTTTGGCATTGATGGCAACATAACCACCAATACTCCTTCAGGACTTCCTCCCCCTTTCATTCTGAGAAGTATCTTGTCTTTCATCTTCTGCCTGATTTATAGAAGACCCTTTCTTCTTTTTCTTGCTTTTCCTCCCCCTTTGACATCAATGACAAAGGGTTGCACTTTTCCCAGTGTTGCACCTCCACTTGTGCTTTTCTTGTCATCCACACAGCTGGCCCAATCTACATCTGTGTATGCTGTCAATGTGAAGCTTTTTCTTTTTGGATACCATAGGCCATAATGTGAAGTACCTTGTAGATATCTAAAAATTCTCTTCATTGCAAGTAACTGATTTTGTTTTGGTGATGCTTGATATCTTGCCACAAGTCCTACTGCCAACATAATGTATGGTCTAGAAGCAGTTAGGTATAGCAGACTTCCTATCATGGATCTGCAAAGTTTTTGATCTACATCTGTTGATCCATCATTAGCACATAGTTTGCATCCAGTGATCATGGGAGTTGACACAGGTTTGCAATCTTCCATTTGGAACCTTTTCAACATTTCTCTTAAGTATTTTTCTTGTGAAATGAATATTCATGTGTTATTTTGTTGAATTTAAAGTCCTAAATAGAAGGTGAGCTCTCCAATCATTGACTTTTCAAACTCTAATTTCATTTCTTCAACAAATCCTTTTGCTAACTCATCTTTGTTGCTTCCAAACATGATGTCATCTACATACACTACTACAATTAAGAGTTCATTTTCATTAGCCTTTATGTACAAATTTCTATCTACTCCTCCTTTCTTGAATCCTTGTTTTTGTAAGTATTTGTCTAGCCTTGAATACCATGCACGAGGAGCTTGTTTTAGACCATACAAGTCTTTCTTTAATCTGCACACATAGTCATGTTTATCTGTTAATGAGAATCCTTCAGGTTGTTCCATGTAGACTTCTTCCTCTAGATCTCCATTCAGGAAGGAAAACTTCACATCCATTTGATATACCTTGAAATAATGATAGCATGCAAAGGCCAAAAACATTCTGATTGCTTCCATTCTGGCTACAGGGGCAAAGGTTTCATCATAATCAAGTCCTTCAATTTGAGAGTATCCCTTGCATACAAGTCTGGCTTTATTTCTGATTACCTGACCTTGTTCATTCATCTTATTCTTGAATATCCATTTTGTGCCAATGAAATTTTTCCCAGTGGGTCTTGGAATTAATTCCCAGATATTGTTCTTCTCAATTTGGTCTAGTTCTTCATTCATAGCATTTACCCAGTTTTTTTCTTTGCTGGCTTCTTCGAACTTCTTTGGCTCTATTTAAGATAGCATGGCTAGGTATACTTCTTCTATCTGTTCAGCAAGTTGTCTTTTTGTTTGGATTCCCACACTCTTGTCCCCAATGATTTGATCTTCTGGATGGTTTTTTTGAGTGTGTCTTGAGGGACCTTTTGAGTTTAATTCAGTATCTTCTGTTGTCTGGTTCAATTCATGATTATCTTGGTTCTCTTCTTCATGATCATCTAGACGATTGCCGCATCTTGTGCTTCTTGTTCAATTTGGTAGATATTTGTCGAATATTACATCAATGCTTTCCACAATATTGTGTAGTCTTTTGTTGTAGCACCTGTAACCCTTACTCTTGGATGCATATCCTAAAAATATTCCTTCATCAACTCTTGCATCAAAATTCCCTAGTTTTTCATCAGTATTTTTTATGAAGCACTTGCTTCCAAATACTCTAAAGTGCTTGATTGATGTTGGTTTACCATGCCATAACTCGTAAGGAGTCTTATGGCAATTTGGTCTTAGATGAGCTTTGTTAAGAATATGAAAATCTTTGTTTAATACTTCTGCCCAATAGGTTTGGGGAATGTTACTTTCTTGCATCATGGCTCTTGCAATTTGTTGTACTGACCTGTTTTCTCTTTCTGCCACTCCATTCTGTTGAGGTGTACCTGCAATTGTAAATTGTTGTTTTATCCCATGTTCATTTCATAGGTCTGCAAAATCATAGTCTGTGAATTCACCTCCTCTATCTGATCTGATGCATTTTATCTTGCATCATGTTTGATTCTCGGCCAATGCCTTGAATATCTTGAATTTCTCAATTTATTCAGATTTATATTTGAGAAATTCCACCCACGTCAATCTGGTAAAATCATCTATTATTAACATGAAATAAGATTCTCCACCTGGTGCATTAGTTCTTGAAGGTCCACACAGGTCCATGTGTACAAGCTGAAGTGGCCTACTTGTAGATAGTTCATCTTTGGTCTTGAAAGATGTTTGGGTCTGTTTTCCCAATTGACAGGATTTACATATGGTATTTGGAGGCTTATTTATTGCTGGCATATCTCTGATTGCATTCTTCTTGCTCAGACTGATGATGTGGTCAAAGTTTAGTTGTCCCAGTCTTTTATGCCATAACCATGATTCATAAATTTTGCTTATGTAGCATGCTTCATTCTATTCTTCCACTATATAGACATTACTTTCTGTTCTAACACCTTTGATCAAGGCCTTTCCTGTGGTATTTGATCTTACCTCACAATCTTGGGCTCTGAAAAGGACTTCACAGCCGTTATCACACATTTGACTGACACTTAGCACATTGGCTTTCAGCCCATCCACAAATAGTACATCTTGAGCCTTTCCTCTTCCATTATTCAGACTGACTGAGCCTTTTCCTTTGATTTTCCCTTCTTTATCATTGCTGAATGTTACATTTCTAGATTTCTTTTCATCAAAGGTTACAAAATTGCTTCAATCTCCAGTCATATGCTATGAGCATCCACTATCCATATACCATTGGCTTTTCTAATCTTGAGCTATTAGAGCCAAGTCACACTTATTCAACTTCTTTTTCCACTGTAGGAAGTTATTTGTTTGGCACCTTTTCTAAGAAAATGGACCACATTCTTTGAGAGGAAATTTGGAAGACATGTGTCTGATTTTATGGAATACAAAGAATTTGACTATATTTTTAAAAGGATTATGTGGCGAGTGAACTCTCCATTGTTCATAAATCTCCTTGGGGTTTTGAACATCAATCTTTATCCATATGTTCTGTACTCCATGGCTTTACGGCCGAACCCCTTACAAAAAAAACAATACCCATGAAAACGATTAGTGTACCTGGTGAAGGGTTGTTCTCTCCATTTGTTTTCTTGAGGTAGTCTTTTCAATTTCTGCATCCTTTGGCTGATTGAAATCGATTATCTTTGTCTGACAGTATGCAGCAATATGTCCCAGTTTGTGGAGGACAAAACAAATGATATTTATCATAGGAGGAAAGAATCTCTTTTGACATCTTCCGAATTTATTCAATTCATATTCGGGATTGTAAGAGCCTTTTTCAGCTGATTGTTTCTTTGTCTCTTGATGTTGCTGATTGTTTCTGTTTGTTTCATCACACACCAAGTATTTGTTGGTTTCTGCTTTTGTTGTTCCTTTTTTATCTGCTTCATTGTCCTTTACAAATTTTACAAAAATGATATTCCTGATATCTTCTACCTTGGACTTACTGGTTTCTCCATCATATCTTATCCCAGCCTTGATGAGAGGAGACCTTTGAGCATTTAGAATCTTGTCCAACTGTTCAGTGCTTGCCATTCGAGGAGTGTTCATTGACAATTCCCTTTGGGTGTTTTCTAGTTTCTTTCTCAAGCATACCACTTCTTCTTCCAATTTCTCTTGCTCCAGATGTTTATCTTTAATTTTCTTTAGCAGAATGTCTTCCACCTTCTTAGCTTCTTCAATTTATACTTTCACTTGAATGAAATATTCTAAATTTGGTTCCTCTTTTACACATTTGAGGAGAATGTCTTTCTGTTTTCTGCACTTGAGTTTAATTCCGTCTATTTCCTCTAGCGCACTTCTTAGCTCTCCCTCAAGATATACCTCACCTTCTTCCTCATCTTCTAGAAAGAATCCTTCAGATTCTTCTTTGGCCATCAACACAAATTTAGAGGTTCCTTCTTCATTTTAGGATTCATATGAGTTTTCAGATGCACTGCTATCTTTCTGAGCATAAAATGATCTTCTATTGAATCTCTTCCCTTTCTTCCAGTTATTTGTTTTGGTTTTCTCTGTCTCTTGAGTCTGATTCTTTGTTTTCTTATGAGGACACTTAGATGCATAGTGCCCAACTCTTCCATAGTTAAAGCATTTAAATGGAAGTTTACCTTTATACTTGCCTGAGCCTCTATCCAATATCCTGAAAAATTTGGCCTCTTCTTCATCAGAGCAGGAGCATGTATCTTCTCTTTCCTCTTTCCTCTTCTCTACCTTAACGGTTGCCTCCCTCACTTTTGACTTCCTCTGTGGAAGTCTCATCTCATAGGTTGTTAAGTTTCCAAGTAATTGGTTCATGGTCAATGTTTCCCAATCCGTTGTTTCTTCTATGGCATAAACCTTGGGGTTAAAACTAGATGGTAAAGATCTCAATATATTTTGAACAATTACACATTCTCTAATGGTTTCTCCTAGAGCTTTCATGTTATTCACAATTTCTGCAACCTTTAAGAATAAGCTGGCAACATCTTCTTCTTCATTCATTTTTATATTTTCAAATTGAGTTCTATAGACCTGCAGCTTGGCGGCCTTCACCTTTTTATCTCCCTCATGGATAATTTCTAATGTATCCCATATTTATTTGGTAGTCTTGTTGTGCATTACTTTGATAAATTCTGCCTCACACAAACCACTTAAGAGAGCATTCATGGCTTTTGCATTAGCTAAAAAATCTAGTTTGGCATCTTTCTCTGAGTCAGACTCGTTTGGGGCATATCCCAATTCCATAGCAGCCCAAACTTCTATTCCTAGAGACATTATGTACGTCCTCATTCTTATTTTCCAGAAGGCATAATTTGTACCAGTAAACAAAGGGGCTTTATTTGTTGAGCATCCTTCTAGACTAGCCATCTTGGGGACCTAGGATCTCCTTCCAGTTGTGAAACTGATACAAAAGGAACTTGGCTCTGATACCAATTGTTAAACCCTTGGTTAAACTGAGAGAGGGGGTGAATCAGTTTAATGTAGTCAAGGTCTTGTAAAACTTTCTTTTACACTTATTTACATCTTCATTTTGTGATCAACTTAATATACAATGGGAAAACAATCTTAATAAGTGAGCAACAGGTTTTAAGCAGATTAAATACAGAATATAAACACATAATCATCATGCACATAGAAAACAGATATAAGTGGAAACCCATAAGGGAGAAAACCACATCTTATTATTGTTGTGATGCAAAGGCAAGCTCCAACTCCCTCTCAATGCTGATTTTTTGTAGGCTCCAACCTACAGGAGGCTGCTACCTCAATTCTGCAAGCTACAACTTGCAAGGAAGCTCCAACTCCCATCTATTTTCTGCAAGCTACAACCTACAGGAGGCTCCTACCTTAGCCAACTACAACTGGACATCTATCAAGCTACAACTTGATATGGAAGCACCAATTTCCTCACACTACTATGAAAACACATGCTGATTTACTTGGATATCATCTCTGTTATATTCCTTCTTCACTGTTGTCCTCCACCCTTCATATCTGCCTTTATCCCTGGATCCTCACAGCTTCTCCGTCTGCTGCTTCTTCTTCTTACTCTTTCTCACTTATTTCTTCATTCTATTAACCCTTATGCATATGTTGGTAAGAAAATTTATAGAGATCACCTCATAAATATTTGCATTACACTGGGAATTTTAAATGAACAGGTATGACTCTTTTCCTTTCCCCTTCTCATTTTCTTGTCCAGCACATTCAGAATAGTATAATAGAATGTATACATTTGTGTATTACAGTGGAGTTTTGTTTTGCCTATGGAGATTTGCCTTTGCATCACATACAATAAAAATAATTAAATCATTTACATTTACAGATACAATAATACATTTCACTCAGCCCTTTCAGCTCTTGGTTCGCCATACATTTGTCTTTTCTGTTGCTGTCACTGTCTTTTCAGTTTCTGCTATTATAGTCTAGCTCTGCTGCATAACTTCTCATTTTGTCGGACTTGACCCATTCTATTGCGTTTCTAACAGTGTCATCATATCTCCTTTTGCCCGAACATGCCTCTTTTTCCCATGCCCACAACGTTCAACCTTCACTGCTCTTCTAACCATTCAGTTCTGCCTTTTTCTCTGTGTCGAGTCCTTACCCGAGCCTTTCTACCCACGTTCATAATTTCCTTTTTGTTTTACGTTATAATCCTCCTTTTTCTCTCCGAAACGATTTACAAAGGAAAATCCACATACTCCCAGACTTGAAATCTCTTAAATAATGGTTCTGAGCTGCATCGCATCTGGCTCCTTTATCGCACTTTGTCTTGAGCTTGCGATGAACGATATGCGATCGGGTCCCACTTGACTTTATCGCTACTTCGCATCGCAACTCACATGACTTATAAAATTGTGCGATATCTCTCTTGAGCTTTACGATCTGCGATATGCGATGAACTTTGCATCACCTCCATTGGATCGCATTCATCAATCGCATCGCAAGTTCTATAACTTACGAATTATTATCACAAAAACATCACCGATGTGAGATATTGCGTTGTGCTGCCACGTTTCCCTTCGCATCGGCACATCGCATCACTTATATCCATCGCATCGCAACTTCTGTCTTACGATATTCATCCCTCCGATCTTGCGATTTGCAATATGCGAGCCAGGTCCATGTCATCTCCATGTAATTGTGCCACGTCATCTCCACGTCACTGCCATGTCATCTTGCCACGTCTTCTTGATTTATTTTCGATTTTTCGGGTCAGGTCCACATCAGCTGCCACGTCATCACATCGCACTTCGCATTTTCTGTGACCACTGTGTTTGTGCGATTTTTTCTTGCCCCGATTGCGATATGCAATCACATCGCGTTGCATCTCCTTTAATCTCATCCGTTTGTTTACGTTGTCCTACTCTATGATGTTGGTCCCACACCTTTTATCATTCCGCTCTTTATATATTGTTTTCTTTAAAACAAAGCATGTCAACAAAATGTATTGGCCCCACAATATGTATGGCACCAGACCTCAAAAAGGCGCTCGAATTATTAAATTAGATTCATGGTACTGTGGAGGCTCTCCTCGGTACGGAAATATCATCAGGCTTGTGCTACCACAGTGAATGACAGTCGTCGATTATGCGGTCAACGCCCGATGGGCGAGTCAACTGTGGAGGCACCCCCTTGGGTTAATCATTGGACTGTTTGTGCCCCCCGCAGTACCATTGATCCTAGATCAACATTAACTGCGCTCATATAAGGTTTAGCCTTTGCTGTTGCCTTCACTGGTCCCACACCTTTGTTAACCACTGTGCAACTTCAGGTGCAAATACCATCGGATCTCAATTGTTGATGATTGAACGAATATCGCGTTCAATTAACCTCGGCGAGTTATCGCTCAAAATTCATGCGAAACTGGTAGTTTCACGCCCGTGACGTGTCATTGTCGTATTTGATCACGTTCAATTTCAGTGAAACCACTTACCACTCAAAGGCTACCCGAAAACCATCTGTTTTTTTCCAAAACTGCCTTCATTGTTCACTGTGATGCTACTCACAGTTCTGCTGCGCCGTTGACTCCTAATTCCACATCTAATTTCTTTCGTTACACTTCCTCCATATACTTGTTCAAACAAACCATCGATTCATTTCATTACACTATGACTTCTCCTTTACTCCATCATTCTGCTTTCACGATATCAACCAGTGTTCAAACCCTCTCTGGCATTCATTCCACGCATGGTTTAACCTCTATATTCAATTTCTGTGGTTCTTATCCATCATTTTCCATTACAGTAAAAACCCCAAATGGGCAGCCGCAACCCACTGATACATTAAACCCTGTGTGACATCTCTACAACAATTCCATTTGAATCTTATCTTCTCGCTTGTCTTGGTGCTGCTCCTTTGTGCTCCTTTGCCATCAATCACAATATTTCCAACACCGTACAAGATGCCTCAGCAAGCGGTTAACTCGGTTTGACACCCCTGCAGTGTGTCTGTGCTATGCACAAGGAACATCATCGAATTGTACATAGTCTGAGATCCCATGGGATATTCCCTCCAAGTTGCTTATGATTTCCTCCTCCTTGGCTCCCTTACCATGAGGAGCAATATCAAAATTGCGAGGGATCTACCTCGCTATCGGGGACATACCTGCAGGTCTCTTTGGGCCAACATCTGCAATTACATGGATTTAATGTCAAAACATACATAAGAAAAAAAATCATAGTACTCATGAAAACAAAAAATGAGTCTTACCCAGTACTTCATCCCAATCCTCTCCTTCTAGGAATGGAAGATCTACATTACCGTTGATATATGTGCCAGGGTAGGGCCAATCCTCCATGACGATTAGTTGTCGACAAAGCCACTCAAAAAACTCCGGTCTCCACGAAATCTATTGACTGCCCCTTGACCTTGGCATCAAAGCTACCTAATGGGAAATCCGTGGCTCCTGTGTTGTAGGTGTCGGAACTATCACCTCCCGATGCTGAAATATTGGTAGTCGTTCCAAGATGAAAGATACCAGAATGGACCCATAACTGAACTCCTTCATCTTGGTTTTCTTGCACTTTGTCAGTTGACACATCATGTTGATTTTCATTTCCTTTGCCCAGTTGTAGAAGGTCAGTGCCCTGCAATCTACAACAAGAAGTATTTGTGTCTTTGTGGCCTCATGCAGCACCTACGATCCTGTAGCTTGTGTGATGGTGTGCAGCACTACCTTTAGTGCCATGTCCAAAATAGTTTGGATATCCACTTTTCCGCTTCCCGATCCTTTCCTTGCCCCTGGGCACACCCTATCGATAACCATACTCATGTTCTCCATTGAGGGATGGGTGTCGGTCAAGATTGGTACTTCCCCCCTCCACGACAATCCGGTTATGAAATAAACATCTAAGACTTCAATCTCAATTTTCTGATCATGAATGATAAATTTTTCCTAATCAACGTCCCAAACATTGATCAAGTACTTCAGCAGCTCTGGTTGAGATCTGATACATGGTGTCATGAAGAATTTCTTGAGCCTGCAAGCTCTGAGATCTTCCATGCATTTTTCATTTTCCACGGCTAGTTCATCTTCTTCACCATGTTCTCATTCTTTCCATTCAATCAACATTTTTCCGCTTCACACCTGCAAAAATATTCATATAACTTTCATTAGCGAAATTCTAAGCTTCTAAAACATTAATTTGGGCCTCCTTGTCTACAGTTAAAAGCTAAAGTTGATTGTCGCGGTTGGCGCAACTATTTTAGAAACATTCGCACCAAATGGCACGCCCTAATTCAGATTTTAGGATGATTAGTGCGGGTCCATGCCTAATACCTGCGCTAATTCTCGCGCCCTAGTTTTTGTAAATTCCCCTGTAAATTCACACATGTGGGGTTGCAAGTAATGAAACTATAATCAAAATGCAGGGAAAGATGTTATCTCTTACCTGGAACTAACAGATTTGAGATTGGTCTTCTGGATTGCCCGCTATCGTCACCCCAAAATCGTAGTACAAAAAGGGTAACATTTTCTCACAAGAGGTAAAAGTGAAAAGTAATTATTTTTTACTATTTTTGGCATTTTATAACTTTTTAGAACCCTAATTAGGTTTTAAAGTGTATTTTTTTATTATTTCGATATTTTATTTAGAGAAATGAGTTTTATGTGCGTCTCTTGTGCAACGACAAGTTTTTAACGTAATGACAATGAAGTAACGAGTTGTATTATAGAATTTTTCAAACTCGGTAAAAACACGAAAAAATCACTGTTGGAGTCATCTTTTAGCACTTTTCTCACTCTTTAAAACTGAAAATATTGTCGAGACTCTTGTCATTTTGAACTCGTTAAATGGCTACGAAATGATATATACCCAGTATATGTTTACCCCTTTTTCATTTTGGGATGGATTATTTATGAAAAAGGAATACCTTAGCTTATCGCGACTAAGAGGTTCTCTCAGACACTGTTTTCTACCTTTTCGGATCTGTGAGACTATCTACGAAAATGGACTACTGGAGTTTTCTTTTCTGCTTCTTTTTAAACTCTCTAAACATGAAAATATGTCGAGTTCCTCCTTTGTTAGACTCATTAAACCTGAATGACATCGAAAATCATCACCATGACGTAAACGAGTTCCTCCTTCCTAGGGCTCGTAAAATGTACTAGGATTAATTTGTTTGAAGGACAAACTTATATAACAAGCATATGCTATCCCCTTCAAGCTTGTTTTCCAAAAATAATTGGGGTACTCGCCAGCAATGGTGGGGGGGAAATGGAACCAGTTCTCAGTCATGTAGGCAGTATGTCGCTCTTGAACATGATGCTCATATGTATTCGTGTCGGGTTGGGGACATCTCATTTCATCATTTTTTACTCCATGGGTTTGGTTAATCTATTTTGACCTCTCATTTTCTCTTTTCCATGTCATCATGACCTCAAATCCCTTGATGTCGAATACTGCGAAATCCAGAGTCATGTCATTGATATGTTAAAGAGAAGTTGGCCTTTGCAGTTTACAACCTCCCTCTGATCCTCTGTTTAGTCCGGATTCACTATCATCATGTTCCTATGTCTCGTGTCGATGATGTGGGAAACATTATGGCCCTCCTTCTACTGGGTCACTTCCTGTCAACTTCAACTCATTATCTAGGAAATTGATCTAGAGACTCCCTTCCGGTACCTTGGAGCTTGCTTGCCTCAATGGCAAGTTCTTCAAATTCGATGACAAGTCCACATCATTGGCCTTCGAACGATTTATTTGCAGGTGTTTGACGCCAAATCATTTTTCACGTTCCATGGATTGTACCTGCTGTACCTTGAGAGCCATTGTCATTATTGGTGGTTTCTCTCATGCATGTTAACAACTTTCATCATTGGTTAGTAATCAAGTGACTTTCTTGCATGTTCCACTTCAGCTCACATAATCGCATGCTTGAATTTGTAATTGTTTAGGTCGAGATGGAGCACAAGACCCTACGTTTTGTCTAATAATATCCAGGCTGCGGGATATTGTGGTTTATCATGACTTTATGCATGACTCTTTTGATTGGATGGTTGCGACCATACCTGAGTCTATTTATTGATCCTTATTGTTGCATGGCTGCATCCATACCTCGAATATCAGTTTTTATGGACTCTATTATGGATTGTTTCACCCATGCCACATGTTCATGTATCAAAGATATCAGTTGTATTTGTACTTGCAGGTCTTCCGAGAGTGGTTTTTGGTTCAAACACGTTCTCGTAAAGCATTTCACTCCTCCCTCTCTCTTGGACCTCATGCTTTAGGGGGCATCTGTTACACAACATTTTTTCAACGTCCTTGCAATCCCAATCGCGCACATTGGAGGACTATTTTTGTGACTTGCATGAAGTGTCATGCCTTGCTAAAAGTATCATTGCATCCCTTTCCATGAGGAGAACATTTCCTCTATTGACTTTTCCTTGAACAAAACATCAAAAACACATGCTTTTGGGTTGGCACCGGTAGACCATTATGGCCTCGCGCCGATGAAGGAAATTAACACTGAGCCCCGCACCCATTGGCACTTTGTCCCAGTGAGCTTCCCGCGCCAAGCTATTTTTGGAATTTTTTTTAAATATAGAGGTGAAGTTTCCATGCTAACTACTTCGTGAGCAAGTCAACTTGGTTTTTTCAACTCCATAACCATGAACACCTTCCTTTGGCCTCTTGTTTCCACCTTTTTGGGGAACTTCCCAAAGGATAAGGCCTCCCTTCCACCATTTTAGGGATCCCAAACTCCTCCTCTCCCTCTATAAATAAACCACTCTCTCATTGATGCAGCTAGCTGAAGAGGAATTGCTAAACATTTTGGTGAAACGGTCTGATATAGATGGTGAGATAGAGTAGAGAGAGAGACCCTTGTCGAGAGAGAGATTAATTTTTTCCTTGCCACATCCAAATTCCCTAATGAATACTCGAGACGCGCTTCGACTGTACTTGTAGAAGGAGGCTGCGACATCAAGGCTCCAGTTGTAATCTCTTTCTTTCTCTTAATATATACATGACTGATATTTTGGTTCCTGTCTTGTGTTGATTTGATTTATTTTACGCAATACGTTTAATCTTCCTTTACCGATAAGCTAGTTATGAATGCAATTATTGTTAGTTATGCTGCTTTTTTCCTTTGACCTTTTTGCAAGCACTCGAATACCATTGTTGAAGGTTCGCGACGTGTCAGGACAAGGATCAAGAGACTTTTGATGTAGCTACAACAACTGTGTTGGATTACAGGTAGGACAATCTATCCCAACCCGTTTCATTCGTTAACTAGGAATCAACACATTAGCATGTCCTCTTACTGCTAGACAAACCCTAGGGCTAGAAGGATCGCCTCTGTCCACAGAGGGGATTTACCTATAGAACACTTTTTCCCTCTAGTAGCTAGGATTTTCATTGAAGAAACTAAAATTGAAAACTTTTCTTATCATTTTAGTTTTAATTTTAGGAATTTCCATCACATCATCACGATGAACCTTGAAAGGAAACTTGATAAACAAGATCAACTTAAAATTTACATCAATTTACTTAACAAAGTATTGGAACCATAACAATAAAATTTAGAAGGTCTAGGCTAGAGACGTGTTCCAGCGTCATAAAACGTAACAGTTATCATTAATTCTCTGTTATGCATTTCGAGTGTGATATCTCACTCCACATATGTAAGTATATCGTAGCTTGTCCACGTACCTTTGGTTATACCGGACAATGTTATGGTATGAAAAGTATAAAGGGGTGCTCTCACTGCGCGGTTTCGAATTAGATAGCATTAATATGGAGTTGGGCCTCCACGTACCTTCAGGTATATTTTGGAGGACAAATTTAGGTTTCTATCCATCCATAGTGAACCGAGTCAGCCACCTTGTAAATTGTGATACACCGAACATAGAATTCAGGGAGATTGCCTGCCTGTACTTCTTAGTTCGCTAGGAGGTATTCTACAGTTCACAGTTTCTTGGTAAACCTTTTGCCTAACATTACCCTTTTATTTTGTTTATTTGTTATTTGGTTAAAATAATTCAGTCATCGTATAAGAACAAAATCATTTTCTCCATCATTCGCATAGATTAGCATTGAAACCACCTTTACCATTGGAAGTTACTCCTGGTCACTGAAGTCGACATCACACTACCGAAACAAGTACTATCAGTACCTTTGGTGAAGCATCATCTTCCCATATACCAAAGTCGGCACAAGTTGTTTCTCCAAATCTTGGTTTTTCTACTGTTGTCAAGATGGATTCCACACAGCTACCCGTAGTCACGATCCATCCATTCAGTGAGACCATACCTTCTGAACCCGATGTTATTCAACTGGAAGTTGATAGATATCATGTCTCTTCTTTGCCATAACACTTGATCCTAAAGTCGAATGGACAGAAGTTGTTCCTGCATTGGTCGTCCCACAATTTTTTGTAGCCATTGAGTCTCCCATATCACATAGTCAACCTCCTTAAATATATTTTGGGCTTGATGGAAAAATACTTGCACCTGGTTTGATTTCGATTAAATAAATCTCACAAGACGAAACACATTTTACTCCAACCCATTTTTGGGAATATATTTTCTTGTACAAGTCTTTTCCTCAATCACCTCCCTCTTCTTTCGTTGATCCTGTGCCTAATTCAAATTATTTCCATTTCAAAAGGGTACACATTTGTTCAAATAACCATGCCTAAACCAACATCTTTGGTTGATCCATATGTTCCAATTTTTTCAGAACCTACTCTCGCTACCCTGTCAATGTTCACAACTTCACTAGAGTCATATTTTCATGGTGGCCCTTTGGTCCCATCATGTTATAAATATTTATCTGTAATTTTCTCTGGTGCATCTTCAAATCCATGGAATTCACCAATTTCTTCGTTTGGTATTCTAACTAGTAACCCTATAGAGAGTACTAAACGGCTTGATCCTTTATATCCATCATTAGGGAAATATCAAGCTGATCCATCTGGGTATATTCCATCCAGTACCATCTCAACCAAACTCACTGCATTTTGAGAACAATATTTTCTTTCTTATTATCCTCATCATGCTAGGGGGCAACCTTTGGTCACACACTTCGACAGTACTCCGTCATTTTTTGGTCAACCTAATGTCGAGATGAATGTTTGTCAATGGCAGCCCACTCTACCTGTCCAACTACAAACGGTTGTACACTCGTATCAACCGGTTCAACCTGTTGCACCCACATCCATTCCACTTTTTAATTCATCTTTACCCTTGTTACAGACACAAACTTTTGTACAACAACCATTTCAGGCGGGTCCTTCAACTCAATACCCTTAAGTATTGGGCCCTCGGACTCCAACTCCTTCGACCAATATAAAACAGCAACCTGTACCCAGAATCATCTATTCACAAGCTGGATTACCATATTATGGGATGCCACAACAACAACTAGGTTATACTTATCCTACAACAACTAGGTTATACTTATCCTAAACCGAATCAAATTTATCCTAATTTTGGTTATAACATTGGTGGATAGACCCCTTGGCGGCCTCAGGTGAAAATGCCTCAACATTCATTTCGACAAGTATCGTACCCAAGTTTTGGTCAACAGAATCCTCAAGCATTTTCCTATTAAAACAACCCCTATCTCGGTTACCAGCAGCATATTCCTTATGTTTGTGCTCAAAGCTGGCCTGTTTCCCAAGCGATTCCATCATACCCTGGCTATGCTCAACCTGACCTTAATCGACAGCTTCCCTTTGTTGCAACTTTAGAGTTACCAGATTTAAAATGGCTAGCCAATGATCCAATCAACTATACTCCTTGGTAGCCAGTTATACTTCAAAAATTACCCTTGGATATTCCTAAGTTCAATGGAAACCCTAGGGCAGACCCATCGACTCATGTTATGACTTATCATTTGTGGTGTTCATCAAACTCCAAGAATGGTGACTATGTTCAACAACGTCTTTTCCAACATACGCTCATGAGTCCAGCTGCAAAATGGTAGATTGAGTTACCTAGATCTTCTTTTGATAATTTCACTACCTTAGCTGTTGTCTTTTTGACTCACTTCCATTTACCCATACAATATGAAACTGGAACGGAAATCTTGAATAATTTTAAATATACTAATGATACTCACATTTCTAATCATGTTCATGAGTGGTGTCATCGTTGTAGAATGGTTAAGATATTTGCTCCTGATCAGCTCCTTGCTGAGTGGCTCATTAAGTCCCTATTACCATTTATAACTGAGGATGTGGCTAAAGGAGGTGTCGTCACTGAAGAGTAGGTCATTTCTCATGCCCAATATTTAGACTTGATTTATACTCTGTCTAGCATGCTCTATGAAAAAATTCCAAATGCATCACGATCTAATTTTATTGTTCCTCCTCAATTAAAGGACTCTCCTGCCATAGACGGTATGATTAGTACTGCAAGCACACATCATACTACTCCATCTGATCCTGCACCTTCTTCCGACATCAATGTCATGTCATTTAACAAAGGAAAAAGTGACAAGCAACCCGGAAGTAAGAA
This sequence comes from Pinus albicaulis, assembly GCA_034641835.2. Classification (NCBI taxonomy): domain Eukaryota; kingdom Viridiplantae; phylum Streptophyta; class Pinopsida; order Pinales; family Pinaceae; genus Pinus; species Pinus albicaulis. The sequence goes on along the minus strand of CM076579.1, from coordinate 1,073,690,513 downwards.
AAAAGGGAAATCAAAGAAAAAGCAAACTTCTAACCCACAGGAAAGATCATCTGATCAATTGTCTAGAAATAGGAAACCTCGTTCTCCCTACATAATATGTAATGAGGGACATTTTGTTTGAGATTGTCCTCACCGCATTGAATTTTCAAAAAAGGTTTAGACATCACTTGCGTCAGCTGTGTTGACAGATCCATTTCCGAATCCAGACACTAATTTGGTTGCTAAGGATCCAGCTTCTAGTTCCCAAGTGCTTATGTTATATGTCACAAAACCTTCAACAGATATTTTGGTGTCAATGCATAATAAATATTATGGAATTCAGGCTACTGATCAACCTACTACCATGACCACGAATCCTTCTACAGAATCAATACCGCCTACTGCTATGCCTGAATTGACAATCAAGCCAACGAAGGTAGTTGTTCCTAAATCAACATATAATCCTTGAGCAAGAGTTGCTAAAAATTATAATATATTTGAATATTTAGCTCAATCCCCTTCAGCTATGTCAGCTCTTCAGGTATTACAAAATTGTCCCTCCCAGAAACAGGCTTTATTGTCGGCTATTGGTGGAATTGGTCCGACTGATTCTAATCTCGTAGTCTTTAATCATACGAGCTATGTGTCACAACTACCAGCAGAATTGGCATTCTCCATACAAGTAAATGTTCTCAATCACCTTTTTCATCATAATATTATTGATGAGGGAGCATCTACGTGCATTATGTCTCTAAATTGTTGGAAGTCACTTAGCTCGTCATGCCTATCTCAATCATCAACGACATTGAAGGCTTTTTACGGATGTGCATTTAAGCCTTGAAGTATTATTAATAACCTGCATGTAGAACTAGGGGGAAAAGCAATGAATGTTGATGTCGAGGTTGTTAACGGACCCCTTGGCTATAATATTCTATTTGGAAGGCCATGGGTATATGCTATGACTGCAATTATTTCTACATATTTTAGAATGATTTCCTTCCCACATAAAGGTACTATCACAGTCATAAATCAACTATCTTTCTCTGCCTACTCCTCACAACTAACTGGAAGTGTTCCATTTTTTCATGCACCCCAACTCGCACTTCAGAACATTGGTTTAGGACTCTTAAAGGATTCCACTCTCATGGCAACCTTTGCATTACCACCGCCTATGACGTTGACAGAAATTGTAAGTATAGATACCTGCTACATGATCTTCTCCACTCCATCTTGCTTAAGGAGGAGTACGAGTGATTCTGAAATTGTTACGTTGGATGAGTTTCTGCCACCCAACCCTATTGAGCTGGCATAGAAATCAATCTATTTGGCTTGGGCAGCGAATTTGAAATCATCGTTGCCAATTGTTTGGGTTGATCATTCCTTAGATTTTGGTACTCCATCTAATCCTTTTTCCTTAACTTTCTTGACATGAGAATATTTTGGAAACCATGATGTCAGAAGGAGAACCATGGGAAGATTATCATCATCGTTCCCATCTTCTTGATTATGAAGATAATATTTGCAAACTATATCACCCATCAATCCAAAATTTATTTTTGAATTATTTACTTATTAATGCAATTGATTCTAAGCGAAATTTGTCAACTATTGAAGAAACTATTTCTATCGATATTTCGACCAAACCTGGCATGGTAGAAAATATTCGTGTTGGCATGTCTTGTTCTCCATCAGAACTTGAAGCATATCGCTCTCTATTTCATGAGTTTTGGGATATCGTTTCTTGGTCTTATGAGGATATGCCACGTATTGACACTAGTATCTTTGAAAACACTATTAATATGTACCCTGATGTCAAGCCGATGCATCAATGCCTTCGTCCTGTTCATCCGAAGAAGGCGGCTGCCATTAAAGAAAAAGTTGAAAATTTTTTGCTTGCTAGTTTCATATACCGTATTTCGCTAACTGAGTGGATTTCCAACATTGTTCCTGTCATGAAAAAACAAGGAACCATCAGAGTGTGTGTCGATAATCTTGCTTGTCCAAAAGACAACTATCCTACTCCCTTTATCAACCAAATTATTGACAATTGTGCTGGATGTGAAATCTTTTCATTCATGGATGGATTTTCCAGCTACAATAAAATCAATATCTGCCCAAAGGATCAACATAATACAAAATTCATTTGTCCCTGGGGCACATTCACTTATAGGAAACTACCGTTTGGTTCAAAGAACGTCGGGGCTACTTTTCAGAGAGCGATGGATTATGATTTCAATGACATCAAACACATTTTTCAACCCTATCTAGATGATTTACTCGCACTTTCACGAAATCGGATTGATCACCCGATGCATTTGAGACCCATATTTTTGTGATGTTGACACTAAAAAATACGCCTCAATCCACATAAATGTGTTTTTTATGTTGGGTTTGGTCGTTTTCTTGGATTCGTAGTGTCAAAAGAAGGAATTCGAATTGACCCATTGAAGGTCGAGGCCATTCTTGATTTTCTTGCGCCATCAAATTTACTTCAGATACAGAAACTTCAAGGAAATGCTAACTTCCAAAGGATGTTCATAACAAACTACGCTGAAATGGCTAAAGGATTTACTCAACTCTTGAAAAAGGGGGTTCCCTTCCATTGGGACCAAGTTGTGCAAGCTTCTTTTGATGTTGTCAAGGATACTCTTGTCCGGGCATCATTAATGTATCCCCCCAATTATCAGAATGATTATTTCTTATATATCGTCGCGACTGATACAACCATTTCTATGGTATTGGTCCAAATAGAAAACGGGATATAACATCTGATCTATTATTTGAGTAGTAATCTCAATGATACGGAAGTTAAGTATTCATACGTAGAAAAGCTTACCTTTTCGGTTGCTCAAGTTGTTCAAAGATTTTTCCATTATATATGTTCTGGAAGACCATTTTTGTTTCAGATTACAACTCCATGACTTATATATTATCATGTCAATTGCTGGGGGGGAATTATTCAAAATGGATTGTCATTTTACATGAATATGATTTGGAATTCATCAAATCCAAGTCAAATAAGTCTTTAGTTTTGGTTGAGCTTCTCTGTGACCTTCCCTCTGATAGTACTTCTACTCTGTCGGAACCATCAATTCCTGACGAGTCTTTTTTTATGATCGGATCATCTGATCCTAGGTATGGATATTTTATCATTATCTCCAAACCCAAAATTTTCGGCCTGATACCTCTCGCTCTGAACATCGATGTATTCAATACCAAGCCAAATATTATATGATCGTCCATGATACACTTTATCGTCGTGGTGTCGTTACAATTTTAAGAAGGGGCCTCACTCATGAAGAGGGCGAAAAGGTTTTAAATGATTGTCATGCTAGGTCTTGTGGTGGAAATTTCTCTTAACATGCTACCGCGCAGAAGATACTCTGCGTCAGTTACTTTTGGCCTACCATATTTTGCGACTACATCCTCGTGGTCAGAAGTTGTCATGCGTGCCAGATTTTTTTATCGTAAAATCCACAAAACGTCAACGCCAATGCATCATGTTGTCTCTGTGGGACCATTTTTGAAATGGGGTATTGACTTCATGACCTATAACCCTTGTTCTTCTAGGGGGGCATCATTATATTATTATCGTAATAGACTACTTTACCAAATGGGCCGAAACGATGCCTACATTCAACAACACAGGATAGATAGTTACATTATTTTTCTTTAATCATGGTATTGCACGGTTTTGGGTCCCACAAGCTATAGTTACAGATCATGGGAAGCATTTTTGCAACCACGTGATGACTAAATTGATTGCCAAGTTAGGATTGTCACATGATAATTCTATTCGTTATTATCCACAATAAAATGGACAAGTTGAAGCTATCAACAAGATTCTTAAATGTATGCTTCAACAAATGATAGGAGTTCGTAAAAGAAACTGGAATTTGATCCTGTACTTAGCCTTATGGGCATATTGAACCTCAGTGAGGAACGCAACCGGATTTACTCCTTTTCAATTGGTGTATGGTCGGGAAGCTATCTTGCCAATCCAATGTGAAATATCGTCGTTAAAACTCGCAATCGACTTGTTACTTGACACCTTAGAAGAAGAAGCGCATCTTTTTAACCTCATACATCTTGATGAAATGCGTCGTGAATCCCAATTGGCCAACGAAGCACATAAGAGACATATAAAGGCGCAATACAACAAAAATGTCCAGCCTCACATTTTCTCTAAGGGTGACTTGGTCCTTCTTTATGATCAAGAAGCTAATGTAATATGTACAGGGAAATTTGAGCCATTATGGCATGGCCCCTATATTTTCAAAAGAGTTCTTGCTAAAGGTGCCTACGAGTTGGTGGATTATGATGGAATTATGTTTGCATAACCCCAAAATGGGTTGTATCTGAAACATTTCTATGCTTAATCATGAGCATAAAAATTATATTTATATAATTTTTACGCTCATGATTAAGCATAGAAATGTTTCAGATACAACATATATATATATATCTATATCTATATCTATATCTATATCTATATCTATATCTATATATATATATATATATATATATATATATATATATATATAGAGAGAGAGAGAGAGAGAGAGAGAGAGAGAATCTATCCTCTGCAACGTGGGTCATTTTCGCTCCGAACGATGAGTTAGTGAGTTTTTAAGGGATTTTTATCGGTAGATCGACAAACAATATCGCTGAGTGTAGCACGTTGATCGAACTTCTCTCTGATTCCATTTAATTTGGTATTAACCGCATCATCATAAGGTTAGACTCACAACTTGTGGTATTACAAATTACTAGTGTTTATACTGTTATAAATCCAACACTGCATCGTTTGTTCCTAAGAGTTCGACTTTTGGAAAGACACTTTGATTTTATTCAATATCAACACATTTCCATAAATTTGAACACATTGACTGATTCTTTGGCTAATCAAGTTTTAGAATGAAATTTTCAAAACATGTAAAGAAAACATTCACATAATTTAATAAGATTGTGCAATAAACATAGGAAAACACTGAAATCAAATAGATAGATAGTTATAGGTTTTTACAAAAATTTGTGCCCAAGACAAATTGGTCATATAACCTCAAAATGTATGCAACATGTCGAAATTAAAACTAGTGATGCTCATGGTAACATGCTATATATCTAGCTATCCTACGCAATAACCGCATCCAGTAGTTAGGAACACTTATAGTGTGGTGCTGCAGTCGCATGGGTAACTATTCAATCCGGCAATATAGAATCTTGAAGTTCAACCCATCAGAGTCTCAGTCAGAGTCTCAGCCATGTCTAAGTCCTGAAGGACTTCTCTCCCAAAAGCCCTCTCTACTGGCTCATCTGCTCCATGCTCTAGTTCCTCCACTGGTTGAACTCGAGCAACATTTTCATTACATTAAACTTTATTTTAGTCTTGGGAAAACATAAAAATAAAAAAACATTGTATAAAACTTAGAAAAATCAAAAACATGGTCAAAACATTCTTACCTATTGCACACCACTAAGCGCCTTCTGGTAAGCCTAAGTCTGGATATCCTTAGAAATCAATGCCTGCATATGCATACTCGTCGATGGCACAACCTATCATCTAAACCAGGTGAATAACGCAGTCGAGAACACAATGGTTTATTGGCCTGCATTCCTACCCATTAGTTCTACCCATATTTGCATCCTCAGATCTATAGTGTTAGACACACCTAGTGTCACATGCTGAGGCTGTATCAGTGGAATCCGCTCTAAGGCAAATGAAATGAGGATCAAACCATAACTGAAGTTCTTCTTCCTTCCTCCCCTTTCCATTTTTAGTTGTTCCTTTATTTTGGAAAGTATAGCTTCATACCAGTTGAAGACTATTGGCTCCATGCACTCTAGCGCATACTACATATATGATCTATTTGTTACATGTAGTGTTGCGGAGCCGACAATTTTTGCGATCGTAAAAGTAATGGTTCTCAAAGGAAAATCTTGAATTTCGTGGATTTTTTTTTTCCTGTCTTTGCTTGGCTTTGCCCCTAGATAGAAATAATATAAAACATAGTCTTTCACTGTCTCTCCTCCAATAGCAGACCCTGAGAGGGAAATGAGCAAGCCTCTCCTCGACAAACCTGTGAGAAAGTATACATCCTCCACTGTAATAGGAACCACTTTGTTCCTAATGTGAAATGCCTCAATATCCGGATCCCATGCACGAACTAGGAACTCCAAGAGTTCTATTTGTTGCCTCATCCCTGAAAAGCGGAAGTTCTTTAACAACCCACAATCTCATAGGGCTCTTACTGTAACCGGATCATTTAGGACAACTATATTATGTTCTTCATGCTCTCCTTCTCTCCAAGTAATCATCATTCTAGTCCAATAAAATCCTAAAACATAACCATAATACTCATTAGACTCCTTTTAATGAAAAAAATTCGAAAAATTTTGGGTATAGTGCAAGAATAAAAAATGGGAATTGCGCCCAACGCAGTCCTGAACAACGGACAGTGTGTTGCATATGCAGCTAAGATTTATTTTAGATGCTCCGCAACACACTTGTTGATGCTCAAGGGTTTGTTTTCCTCTTTGGAAGCATAATTTACCCTAAGGGGCCCAAATCCCTAAAAATTTGCAATGAAAGGAAATGAATTGACTACTAAAAGAAAGAGAGGGTTCATGGCACTAACTTGGATCAAACGGTGATGAAAACCATCCACGGAATCGATCGCAATCAACAGCTAAATTTCGGTGGAAAAAACAAGTTTATAGCTCCAAAATACAAATGGTTTTACAACTGATGAACATATTAGTCATGCAGATTTATTTCAAGAATGATTTGACCACAAAGGATACTTTTATCCTTATTTTTCGAGCTTTGTTAAAAATGAAAAATTACTTGAAGTGCACTTTTATGTCTTTTTAAAAATTCTATAACAGCAAAAAAGGAACCCTTGGAGTCTTCTTTTAGCTCTTTTCGGACTCCGATAATGTGAAAATATTGTTGAGCACTTGTCTTTTCGAGTTCATAAAAATAAATGAATTGATATCTACTCAGTATAAGTTTAACCCTTTTCCGGACTGAGATAGTTTATTTACGAAAAAGGAATACCTTAGTCAAACATGACTAAAGAGGTTCTCTCAGATATTATTTTACACTTTTTTGGATCTGAGCGACAAATTTATGAAAAATTACATACGGATTTTTCTTTCGTCCTCCTTTTCAAACTCTCTAAATATGAAAAAGGACTGGGTTGTCACTATCGTTAGGCTCATTAAAACATAAAATAGTGACGGGCTTGTTGATCATGGAAAGAATCGAGTTTCATTCATTGGTAGAATCATTAAATTATTAAAAAGTGATACATTATACTCCCTAAGGGTTGAATTATAGATCAAGCATATGTTATCCTCCTCAAGCTTGTTAAAAAATAAAGAGGTACTGGTCGACAAATTACCGGGGAAAATTTTGGAAAGTGAACTGAAATTTTTACAGTACTAGGTCACTCTTGAACATGACACTTCACTCCATCATCGTGACTGTTTGGGTTGGGTAATCTTCTTGACAGTTCATTCATACCTATGGTTCATCATACCTTCGCTTCGTTTTTGGGTCAATGCTACCAACTCATATTAGTGTCGCTAATATGTTCAAAAGAAATCATCCAGTGAATACTCATCCTTCTACAATACTCATAAACATTCATTCTTATGACATTCATCCCTGAACATTGCTATATCAAATCATACTTTTTCTCCTAAATTAGTAACTCTCTTTTTGCAATAAACTGGCTTCTTGTCGATGTCAAATCATCATCCAGGAAGTTCACTTAGAAACATCATCTTCTAGTACCATGAGGCTTGTTATAGCATCGACAAGATCCTCTCTTATGGACTTTTGATCGAAATATTATCTTCGATGTTTGACATCAAATCATCTATTCACACCTTACGAAATGTACTACAATACCTTGAGGGACATTGACATCAATGGTGGTTCTCTCATGTTTGTTAACAGCTCACATCATTGGATAGTAATCAAACGATGTATTACCATGTGCGACTACAAATCACATATTCGCATGGCTAGACTTGTACCCGAATGATCGAGTGAATGAGATAAGAATACCCCGGATCTAGTTTCAGCGATTCGAGCTGTGATTCCAGGATTTTTGTACACATCATTTGTATGGCGACCTTACATACATATCGTCACCCGAACATGGGCCTATTTCTTTAGGCATGTCTGTATTGGGAAATATTCCAATCTAGACGACTTTCTGCACTATGTACATGTTATTAGATAGTTTATGTGCTGAGCATGGGAATGCCTTCCCTCAACAATTTGTGATCAAGAGGATATATCATGATGTAATGTATTGTAAGATTGATGCAGGTCGCCACTCCACTTTAGCTCCAGCCCATCAGAGTGTAAAGCATCTCATTCAAAAAATATTGTTATTATTATTCTTACTTCATGCTCTAGGGGGAAATCTATTATAGGTCAATTTGGGCAGCATTCCCAATGACCTGGTTAACTGGACATCATCCCCATAACCAATGAATAGGGTCTATAATCCCCTATCATTTCAGTTGCTACTTTCCCTAAGACAAAGAACAAAGACAAATCATTCATGACTTCCATTGCAAGGTTTCCAAGATTTGAAGTACATGTTATATCACCTATGAGCTCACCAACACAGTATTTCAAGGGATTAACTGTATTGCATATGCAATTACCTCCATTCAAGGGTGATCTGCAAAGCACTTCCTGACACTCAAGGGTGCGTTGGTCAATTGGGAGCGATATTATCATTGTTCAGGAATCTCCACATGGCAAGTACCTTCTAGAAGAGTGCATATGTGTCAAAATTTGAATCCATGTGTCCATTCAACACCTCTGAGCTTGGCAACATGTCTTGCCTATTATTAGAAATTCAATTATTGTGAAACTACCTTCATCTCATCTATACATTGAACACAGATCCTAGTGCTTGAGAAGGAATAAATTTGGTAGAGAAATGTTGTCGGATTCTCAATTGAGTGTTTGATTTGAGTGATATGTTGTTGGAGAGATGCTCATTGTGATGAGGTTGAGATGATGTTGGAGTTTGTGACATCAAATCAATCATTGGTTGTAACCTCCCCCTTTTATCCATTAATAAATATTGTTGCTTACTCTCCCACATATGTATATGTTTAAGCTTATGTCTTTCATATTATGGATTATTGTCTGATGTATATGTTTCATGTTTCATTGATTTAATTGATTAACATGAATAGCCATATGTATATTGCAATCTCTTTGTTGTTTAGTGTTCATAATTGCAAAAAATATTTTGGAAATCAAGATTGGATTGGAGCTACAACAAGAGCGACAGAAGGAGGATAGGAAGTGCTTGGACTCCAAGTAGGTTTCTTGATCTATTCTGTGTGTCAATTTACTGTTAGGAAAAGTATATGCAAAGTCTTTAATCAGTTTTTCTAAATGAGCACCACATTTAGGGAATGTGTTTTATTTTTAATCCATAATTTCGCATAACATTAGTAAAATTTTCTATGAACCTTCTGTTAGTATGAATCTTTCATCGTAAAAGATCACTTTAGCTACGCATAAAAAATAGCCCTAACATCGATTATGGCTGCAAAATATCTTTAAGTCTGCTGCACAAATTCAAATCTAAGCACAAAAAGACATTAAGCAGATAAAATATAATATGGTTCCATGCATCCAATAAACAAGACAAGAACAAAGTGTTTAAAAGAATGATTTGTATTATATTACAGAATGGGGCACCTGAGAGGAAAAAAAGAAAGGTGTTTTCCGGTTCTCCTCAGTGGGATGGGTTCTTGGAAGTCCTCAGTGTTTCAGATCTAAAATTCCTCTCTCTTATTGGTGTAGAAAAACAAACAAGGAACTCAATGGGAGTTCATAAAGCAAAATGGAAAATGGTGACCAAGAGTAGATCCAGAGTGATCTAATGCAATGAAGGTGACTAATGAATGGGGAAAACCCTTCTATTTATAACAAAATATTGGGGTGTTCTAGAACTCGGTGCATGAATAAAATATTATTAATCAAATTATAGAATCACCCTTTAGGAATATTTTATTATATTTGTTGGAGGGAAAAGGGTTTTTGACTTGGGTCAATTCCTTTATTTGTAAATAAAAAATAAATAAATGATTTATTTATTATTTAAGGGAAATGAGGGGAATATAATTAAATAAATAATGATTTATTTAATTATTTATATTCAATTTAGTCAAATTTAACTAAGAATATTATTTAAATAATGATTTAAATAACCTATTCTTAGGAAATAATCAAATAAATAATGATTTATTTAATTGATTTCCTTGTTTTGGGTTAAATATGACCATGCAATATAGACAAATGTGGTGAAAGCAATTTTACTTAGGGTAAAATTGGTCTTACATGGTGTACTTGGGTTCATCTAATGATAATAGGTTAGATGACCAAAAAAATGGCGTAACAAATTTCCCCCCAACGTACGATTGTTAGGAGTAAATTGTATGACCGAAGTACGTTGTAAGAACTCAATCACTAGATGACGAAAGGAAAGTGAGAGAGAGGAATGTAATGTAGTCGAAAGTGCTAAAGGACTAGACCTGAAGGAGATGAGACTTACAGGTGCAACAAGTCTCTAGTGTATGAAGTGTTACATGTGCTAAAGGCGGAAGGGGAGGCATACCTATGCCCACCGAGACAATAGTACACACAATAAAGCGCTCGGAAAACCATGGAACGCAATAGTAAAACAAGTTTTGGCCGAAACATGAGCCAGAAAACGAGAATGACGAATCCCGCATACATGCTATGCCTGGAATAATCTTCAAGACTTATACAATAATTTTGTAGTACATGAGATATAAATACACCCAAATTCCCCCTACACACAGGGAAGGGCTCGCGAAATCAGACTGATACATGCAGATTGAAGAGGCTCTGCAAGCGACTGAGGCTGATATCATAAACTAGGAGGAGCTGCATCAAGGGCTGGAATGAAGAAGTCATTCGGGTATGTGGGGGGCTACCTGTAGGGCCGCCCCCTCATGAGGGTTGAGACATCTCACACACACCCGGGTATCACCAATAGCTGTTGCTGCATCACCGAACCATCAAGTGTGTAGATCACGATCAGGCTGAAAAGAGCTCGAACCAAGGAACACTACCCCCTAGACCTGATTTCTGGAGTAAATGAGCTGATGTTGACAGAAGTAGGTCCGCCATAGGTGAGGCAATAAGGGAACTCCAACTGAGGCACAAGAGAAAATAGTGGAGTGACGAACAAACGAACAGTAATGATGATGATGAAATGAGGGATACCGAGTAGCGGATGGACGACTTCCCTTGTTAGAGCATAAAGGACATGAATGGCTTGGAAACGACTGACACAATATCATGAGGGATAGGGGACAATGGCACTGAACGCCATAATATGCAACACGAGAGAGGGACCAAGCAATGAAGGATAGGGACGTGAGATAGACTCCATGACTGACGATGACTCAACTCGGATGCTTTAGACAAGGGCGACTTGATGGTGCTGCCACGCAGTGAAGGTCCAATGGGGGACCGTAAAAGAATGAGTACAAGAGGGTAGCTCATGAAGAAAATCAACATGAAAAAAGACAAGTAAGGAGGAAAAGTGGTGCCCCTGGTACAAGTGTGGTAAGTGAAGAAATTCGATTTTGAGAAGAGATGAAAAGATCCTTCTTGGGAAAAATGTGTCCCGGTGAAGTATCAAAACATGAAAAAATAACAAACACCCATTTGAGTGCTCGGTGAGAGCTTTCCAACCGTGCATACGGTTTGTCAAACGGGGCTATGGTTTTGTCGCAGCTGGCGAAAGAAAAAACAGGGATTTTTCTTCTAATAAGGCATTTTCCCTCCAAAATCATTCATTTGCTTGTGTAGCTGTGGTGAATGTGGATACGAGAGAAGGCCCTAAATATTGTGGATATCGTAGCGGACAAACCGACCGCTGGAATCGTGATTCGTCAGTTTCAGGTAAGAGGTCTAATCCTACTCTTCGTTTTTTATGGATTCAAAGTTTAGATTTGCCCATTGGGATCAGATGTTGTTATACATAGACGACTATCCCTATAGTGGGATGAGTTATGGGGGAGATCCGGACTTGCCACTTCCACCTGGTCGAGTATGGGGACCCGATGGTAAGTGAAAAGCAACTAATCTATTATGTGCATTTTAAAGTTTGCGACTAGTAAGCATGGTGCTAATCCTTATACTTTTTTGGAATGCAGATATAGCTCCGATAAAACTGGCCGGATATATGGGACGACCTGCCGTAGCAGGAGCTACAGGTGCAAGTGGATCGAGGATAGGATAGAACGAGGAGATGGCCACACTGGTGGAGGACATCCATCGTAGATGTGAGGGACTGTTGACCAGTGTGTTTGAGTGTGGTTGGAAGGATTTAGACGACCGATACATAGAGTTGTGTATTGGGCTACCCTCGGAATGGCGAGGTATCATGTGATGCATGGCGATGGCCGGTCAGACGGTGCGTGATCTACGAGCTAGAGGAGCAGAGTCGTTGACTCGGGATCCTCCAAGGAGTGATTAGGTGTAGGGCAGGTGGTGCCCCCCAGTGTTTTTGTAGGGGCAAGTGGTGCCCCCCAGTTTTGTAGTTATGTTTTTGTAACATGTTATGGGCATGTCATATGTTTTAAAGTAGTGGACTCTGAAAACACATGTTATATGATATAGATGATTTATATGCATTTTGTTGATGGTGTTAAATGTTATGTCTTATGTGTGATAAATGCCAGTCTAGAACATGATTTGCGATTTGATCAATGTAGTGATTTTGACTTCTAGGTATGTGGTTGAATGTAATGAATCAAAATTCATGTATCAAAAGTTTGACCCGTAAATATTGTCTAAACATAATAGGATTATGCACACGGTAGATACCATTAAGTTTTAAAACAATAAGCAGGGAATCTAAATAAACGTGCAGATGGAGGATGTGATGAGTGAGAGCGTCAGCTAGGAGACCACGGACTGCATCATATTCGGCCTAATTATTGGTGGCGATACCAATGCAGATCCCATTTGCAGGAACAAGGGTATGCAAGGGGGTAAAGATGGCCCAGGCAGCTGAGGCAAGGTTTCGAGAATAGCGACTGGCGCCATCGGCATAACCAAGGTAATGAGTGGACGAGAGGGTCGAGGGAATATCATCACAAGACAAGAAAAGTGAGGAAAAGCGAGGACTCATGTTGCGAAGTACATCATAGATACGGATGGGAGTATCGAGATGATGGGAAGGTAGGGAAAGGTGGGGGAAACCACAAGAGGCTGCAAAGCTACGTAGATCATCAATAGAGGGAGAAAGGTGCACATATGGATCATTAGGGGAAATGACAGATGAACAAGTAAAAATATGGTCAAAACATAAAGAGCCCGAAAAAGTGGCGGAAGGGGGATCAAGCGAAACAAACAGAGTGGATTCAGAGGGGATGTACTCCGAGGGGTGTGCGGATGATGATAGGTATAAGAGAGGAGCAGCAGATTCGGACATCTCAACATCAGGGGGAGGGATGTCAATGGTAGCCGGGGGATCCTCAAGTAAACTTGACGCATACTGAGCAAGGATGGGCAAGGCGGATTGATTTTGTTCAACTTCATACTCGCGAATGACCTCTAAAGAGGCTCGGTAATGCGTGAGGTGAGGGAAATGGTAGGAATAATGGCTATGGACACCACACAGAGCACAGGGGTGGTTGGTGTGAAGAGTCTTTGGGTTCTTAGCTACAGATGAGGAAGAAACAGAGGTTTCAGAGACCGTAGATTCAGGGAACATGACTTTAACCATGGGTTGGATACGGGGAAATTCAGGACAAGTATGGGTGGCGTGACTGATACCATCACACAAGGCACAAGGCTTGGCGGGTGTAGGGGGAGTGGGGGCAGGTGCAGTGGCTTTGTCTTTGGATGCCCCCTTGTAAGTTTTTGTTTTCTTTCCCATAGGTTTTTCCGCATGAGGAGGGTCATGCAGAGGGGCTAGGGGTACTATAGCAGTGGAAGGAGCAACGGGAATCGGTTGAACTGGTGTCACAGCAATGTATGGTTTAGGGTGGCCTGGAGGGGTCTCGGTTGGCAGAGTAAGATACCATACTGGTATTCCCAAGGTTAAATTAGGTAGGGAAAGGGTGGTCATGACAGGAACCGAATAGACTCCAGGGGGGGGACCAAGGAAAGGGATTTGACCAGCGGAGTAATGGCCAGGAGGGACTGCTCCTAAATGGTGGAGGCCTAAGGGAACCGACTCGGGAGGGTAAGGAGGTTCCAGAGTGTGAGGGGGATGGGGAGGGCCCAGTGGGAGAGGTTGAATCAGCTGGGGCGAAGGGCTAGGAGCAGGGTGCGGTGGATGAGGTTGCGATTGCTGACTAGCCGAAGCAGGTTGCGGAAGGGCAGCCTGAGATGATTGCATCATGCAAACATTCTTTAAGCTAGGATCAGAGACAGGAGGAGGGGGAGGACCTGGAAAGGTTCCAAGCAAAGAGGAGTCTTTGTAGACGCCAGGAGAAACACTGGTCAAAGAATCGACAGTTTTATTATTGGCGACAGTGGAGATGGTGGACTCAGGTGAGGTATGAGAGTTAGGTTCATGATATGACAACTAGTCAATGGTGACAATTTTTCCATTATGAGGGAAAAACATCTTGCGGTGGACTACTAACGGGACGGCTGACATGGCATAGGTGTAACTACGCCCCAAAAGGATGTTTTATTCAAGAGGGGCGTCGATAACTTCAATTTCGACATAAACAGTCTTTCCGGCAAGGGTGATAGGACAGTTACGAAATAGGCCAATGGGATGGGAGGCATGGCCATCCCACGCGCGAAGGGTGATGGTGGAAGGGGCCAGTTCAGGGGATCCGAGTTGTTTCCAAACCGAAGCGGACATGACGCAGGTAGATGCCCCCTCATTAATAATACACCGAGCAACATTGGCGTTACAGATTTTGATTGGGATTTGGAAAGCAACCAAAGGAGGAAGAGGGGGATCTTCTTACTAACGGGCGTCAAAAACAATCAATCGGTCATCAGCAGGATCTACAGCGCCCACGGCAGATAGTAGAGCCCTCTTTTGAGAAGGACACGACTGGAGGATTTCTAGTGTTGAAATGGCGGCAAGAGATTGGGCCAGATCATCTACTATGCTGTATGAATGGGTAGCCCAACCAGAGGCAGCATTCCGACGTAATGGTCCCTTAGGAGGTTTGGGATGAAACTCGGCTTTGGGAGGAGGGAGTTTCAAGGGACCATTGGGTGTCGATAGAGGCTCTGTAGGACCTGACGATGGAGACTCGGAGACAGATGGAACGGGAGGTGTCGAATACTGACGGGACCGAGTTTGAAGGTTGAGGTCGACGGTGAGAGGTGGGTCAGAGGCCATCATGAGAATCTGGTAATCATAGGAACTAGAAGGGGAAGGTTGAGTGGTTACCGAGGCATGAGGGGGGTTGAGTGGCCACAAATCCTTGTTGAGGGAAAGGATCGGTAAACACAGCGGGTTGAGAAGTAGTTGGGGAGGGAGGGGAGGAGTGTTGTCCCCGCACGGTGGCCTGAGAATCCCACATCTACTGCATTTGTGGTAATAATGGAAAATTTTGAGTGTAGTGACCATAGACACCACAACATGAACAGGGCTTATTGGTGCGAAGTGGCCTGTTCGGCTTGGGCTGAGAACCCTGTGGCTGGTTGGCAGTGTGAGGATCAATACTTGAAGGATTGGGTCCACGATTACCAAAAGCGGATTGATTTCCTCTTCTCCTTCTTTGAGAAGGAGGAAAATGAGGTGCCCCCTGCTGTGAAAATACATGCCCTGGAGGGGGTAGTAAGTGCAGTGGCGAGGGTGGAAAAGGCAAGGGAGTGGGAGGTCAAAATGCTGGAGGAGTTGGGATACTAGGTTGCGGATATGGAGAAGGGGTAGGGTGGGCAGCAGTAAGGTAAGCAGGAGGGTGGGAAAAAGGAGGAGGCATGCCATAGCCTGAATACATGCTACCTGGAGGGGAAAAAACACCGAAGGGGCTGGCCCCTGAAGGAAAACCATGGCCCGGGAGAGGTTGGGCAGAGGTATGTGACAGGGCACCAACTATACCGTCGACAAAGTGAGATGCCCTCGAGGCATTAGGGCCATCGGGTTTGGGAAGGTCAGGGAGGACGGTATAAACATAACCAGATTGGGCGTAGATAAGGTCATACTTCAAGGCTATTTGGAGGGCGGCTTCTTCGGTTTGGGGAAAATGGGATGCGACATCTTTTCCAATGGGAGGTAAGAGAGAGTGAAGGAACCAGTCCATGTAAACTCGATCTTCAAAGGGGGGAGCACGACACAAGCTCCGTCTTCGCCGCCATTCCTGGACATGAGCGGAAAGGCGGGTCGAAGAGGATTGATGAAAAGAAGTCAGGAGTTCAGTACCAGTGTCGTATCGGAGGGGGAGCTGGAAATAAGATAGAAAGGCTTGGGCAATGGTCGCAAAGGTGGTATGGGAAGAGGTGGCTTGATCAACATACAATTTGAAAGCTTCGCCGGTGAGCGTGCGTTAGAAAAAACGAAGACGGATGGAGTCATCGGTGATGGAATTGGAGGAACACCACATGTGGAAAGATCGGATATGGTTAGAGGGATCTTCACTAGCAAGGCCTTCGAATTTGGGAATGTCGGAGGGGAGCTTGGTTGTCTTAGCAGGCCAACTAACATCGTGGCGAATAGGATCATTAATCAGCTGATTGAAGTCGGGGAGACTGAGGCCAACCATATAAGGGAGTAATGGGGCAGTCAAGGTAGGTCTCGTAGTGGTTCCACTAGAAACGGACCCAGCGGTAGAACTGGAGTTGGGGCTAGGTCCTGAACTAGACATGGTGAAGGTAAAAGAGGGAGAACTAGAAGCAGGGGGAGAACCCGAAAAATCAGAAGAAGATTCAGAGTGCGGACTCAGGGGAGGACTTACTCGAGGATGACGGGAAGGAGGAATTCGACCGAGGAAAACTGAGGGTGAAGGCCAAGAAGTCTTCGAGAGAAGCGCCTTGGGGGTGCAATGATGACGGGAAGAAGAAAAACTGACAAGGGCAGGCAGGGATAAAATCAAGTGAGGTCAAGGGCAGAGAGGGGCAGTGACAATTGATTTTAAAGTATTTTCCAGGCGGTGTTAAATAGGCTCTTCTTCACTTAGGGTCAGTGTGTGGCGTGCATTAATTTTAATTGTTTAAACCCAGACGTTTTGAGAGTAAAAGAAAAAGTGTGTTGTGTAACTGAAAATAAAGCTGCAGGAAATAAAACGAAAAGAACAGAAAATTAACAGCTACTAATGCATCAATGTAACCCAAGAAGGCGGGTATCTCAAAACTAGTCTATAAGAGTGAAAAAACTAAGCCAAGCACGCAAAAAGGAGGCCAATAGATCTAATGTTAGGAGGGACTGGGATATAAAGGAGAAATCTGCTGAAAAGTGGTGCAGAGAACAGCAAATAGGCAGAGGCAAGGTTGTTGCTAAAAAGGAGGAGATCAGCTAAAAATAGAAGAGATAAGGTGGTGACCATGAAAAGGAACCCAAAAAAAATGATATGAGGGGATTTGAGAGGGAGAAGAGCTGATCTAAAGGGATCTAAAAAGGAGGTATCAGATCTGAGAAAAATAAAGCTGAAACTCTGAAAATTTAGACTTCTGAAACAGTAAAGACTCTCCCACAAAAATTGGAGGGTACTAGAGCCCCCAAGGGGCAAGAAACCCTATTATTTGAGTGAAGAAGATCAGAAATAGGTCTAAACGGGAAGAAATGGAGGCTGGAAAACCCTGGCAGAAGCTTCAGACAAACCCAGAAAAAGTGCTGAAAAAATTGGAGAAAAAGTGCAGGTCACAGGTCTGACCTATTTTTAGTCCAGGTCACAGGTTTAGGGCAGAAAAGTGCGTCCCCAAGCTTAGGTCGCACTTTTTGGGCCGATAAGTGCGACCTGCAAATCCGGCTGTCTCGGCTGCAGATTTTAGAAAATTTTGTCGTCTCAACTGCGGCTGATGTCGAAAATGGAAGAGAAACCCTAGGGTCTAAAACAACTGGATATGCAGGAAGATATAAAACGACAGCGGTCGTAAAAGAAAACCCGTGTGGAGTCGCTAATTGTTAGTATGAATCTTTCGTCGTAAAATATCACTTTAGCTACACATAACAAATAGCCCTAACATCGATTATGGCTGCAAAATATCTTTAAGTCTGCTGCACAAATTCAGATCTAAGCACAAAAATACATTAAGTAGATAAAATATAATATGGCTCCATGCATCCAATAGACAAGACAAGAACAAAGTTTTTAAAAGAATGATTTGTATTATATTAAAGAATGGGGCACCTAAGAGGAAAACAAGAAAGGTGTTTTTTGGTTCTCCTCAGTGGGATGCGTTCTTGGAAGTCCTCAGTGTTTCAGATCTAAAATTCCTCTCTCTTATTGGTGTAGAAAAACAAACATGGAACTCAATGGGAGTTCATAAAGCAAAATGGAAAATGGTGACCAAGAGTAGATCCAGAGTGATTTAATGCAATGAAGGTGACTAATGAATGGGAAAAACCCTTCTATTTGTAACAAAATATTGGGGTGTTCTAGAACTCGGTGCATGAATAAAATATTATTAATAAAATTCTAGAATCACCCTTTAGGAATATTTTATTATATTTGTTGGAGGGAAAAGGGTTTTTGACTTGGGTCAATTCCTTTATTTGTAAATAACAAATAAATAAATGATTTATTTATTATTTAAGGGAAATGAGGGGAATATAAATAAATAAATAATGGTTTATTTAATTATTTATATTTGATTTAGTCAAATTTAACTAAGAATATTATTTAAATAATGATTTAAATAACTTATTCTTAGGAAATAATCAAATAAATAATGATTTATTTAATTGATTTCCTTGTTTTGGGTTAAATATGACCATGCAATATATACAAATGTGGTGAAAGCAATTTTACTTAGGGTAAAATTGGTCTTACATGGTGTACTTGGGTTAATCTAATGATAATAGGTTAGATGACCAAAAAAATGGTGTAACACCTTCAATAGTACCAGACTCCGATAATGTGAAAATATTGTCGAGTACTTGTCTTTTCGAGATCATAAAAATAAATGAATTGATATCTACTCAGTATAAGTTTAACCCTTTTCTGGACTGAGATAGTTTATTTATGAAAAAGGAATACCTTAGTCAAACATGACTAAAGAGGTTCTCTCAGATATTATTTTACACTTTTTCGGATCTGAGCGAAAAATTTATGAAAAAGTACTTATGGAGTTTTCTTTCGTCCTCTTTTTCAAACTCTCTAAATATGAAAAAGGACCGGGTTGTCACTATCGTTAGGCTCGTTAAAACATAAAATAGCGACAGGCTTGTTGATCATAGAAAGAATCGAGTTTCATTCATTGGTAGACTCATTAAATTATTAAAAAGAGATACATTATACGCCCTACGGGTTGAATTATAGATCAAGCATATGTTATCCTCCTCAAGCTTGTTAAAAAACAAAGAGGTACTGGTCGACAAATTACCGGGGAAAATTTGGGAAAGTGAACTAAACTTTTTACAGTACTAGGTCGCTCTTGAACATGACACTTCACTCCATCACTGTGACCGTTTGGGTTGGGTAATCTTCTTGATGGTTCATTCATACCTATGGTTCATCATACCTTCGCTTTTTTTTTGGCTCAATGCTGCCAACTCATATTAGTGTCGCTGATATTTTCAAGAGAAATCATCCAGTGAATACTCATCCTTCTGCAATACTCATAAACCTGCATTCTCATGACAGTCGTCCCTGAACATTGTTATATCAAGTCATACTTTGTCTCCTAAATTAGTAACTCTCTTTTTGCAATAAACTGGCTTCTTTTCGATGTCAAATCATCATCCAGGAAGTTCACTTAGAAACATCATCTTCCAGTACCATGAGGCTTGTTATAGCATCGACAAGATCCTCGCTTACAGGCTTTTGATCGAAATATTCTCTTCGGCGTTTGACATCAAATCATCTATTCACACCTTAAGAAATGTACTGCAGTACCTTGAGGGACATTGACATCAATGGTGGTTCTCTCGTGTTTGTTAACAACTCACATCATTGGCTAGTAATCAAATTATGTCTTACCATGTGCGACTACAAATAATATATTCACATGGCTAGACTTGTACCTGAATGATCGAGTGAACGAGATAAGAATACCCTGGATCTAGTTTCAGCCATTCGAGCTGTGAATCTAGGATTTTTGTACACATCATCTGTATGGCAACCTTACATACAGATCGTCACTCAAACATGGGCCTATATCTTTAGGCATGTTTGTATTGGGCAATATTCCAATCTAGACGACTTTCTGCACTATGTACATGTTATTAGATAGTTTATTTGTTGAGCATGGGAATTCCTTCCCTCAGCAATTCGTGATCAAGAGGATATATCATGATGTAAGGTATTGTAAGATTGATGCAAGTCGCCACTCCACTTTATCTCCAGCCCATCAGAGTGTAAAGCATCTCATTCAAAAAATATTGTTATTGTTATTCTGACTTCATGCTCTAGGGGGGAATCTATTATAGGTCAATTTGGGCACCATTCCCAATGACCTGGTTAACTGGACATCATCCCCATAACCAATGAATAGGGTCTATCATCCCCTATCATTTCAGTTGCTACATGCCCTAAGACAAAGAACAAAGATAAATCATTCATGACTTCCATTGCAAGGTTTCCAAGATTTGAAGTACATGTTATATCACCTATGAGATCACCAACACAGTCTTTCAAGGGATTAACTGTGTTGCATATGCAGTGACCTCCATTCAAGGGTGCTCTGCAAAGAACTTCCTAACACTCAAGGGTGCATTGATCAATTGGGAGCGATATTATCATTGTTCCAGAATCTCCACATGGCCAGTACCTTCTAGAAGAGTGCATATGTGTAAAAATTTGAATCAATGTGTCCATTCAACACCTCTGAGCTTGGTAATATGTCTTGCCTATTATTAGAAATTAAATTATTGTGAAACTACCTTCATCTCATCTATAAATTGAGCACAGATCCTAGTGCTTGAGAAGGAAGAAATTTGGTAGAGAAATGTTGTTGGATTCTCAATTAAGTGTTTGATTTGAGTGATATGTTGTTGGAGAGATGTTCATTTTGATGAGGTTGGAATGATGTTGGAGTTGGTGACATAAAATCAATCGTTGGTTGTAACCTCCCCCTTCTATCCATTAATAAATATTGTTGCTTACTTTCCCACATATGTATATGTATAAGCTTATTTCTTTCATATTATGGATTCTTGTCTGATGTATATGTTTCATGTTTCATTGATTTAATTGATTAACATGAATAGCCATCTGTATATTGCAATCTCTTTGTTGTTTAGTGTTCATACTTGCAAAAAATATTTTGGAAATCAAGCTTGGACTGGAGCTACAACAAGAGCGACAGAAGGAGAATAGGAAGCGCTTGGACTCCAAGTAGGTTTCTTGATCTATTATGTGTGTCAATTTACTGTTAGGAAAAGTATATGCAAAGTCTTTAATCAGTTGTTCTAAATGAGCACCACATTTAGGGAATATTTTTTATTTTAATCCATAATTCCGCATAACATTAGTAAAATTTTCTATGAACCTTCAATAGTACCCTATGTATCTTGTAAAATAGTAGGCATATTTATGTGTAATGAGAATTGGAATATTATAGATAACCTCTACTTTGATGGGTATATTTTTATCCCTTCATGAAATACATGGTTTCCTAACACAATACCCTCATTAAGGATCATTTGACATTCTTCATTGTTAATAGTGAGGTTATTTTTCTTACACTTAATCAAATTTTCAATATTATTTAAGGCCTATTTGAAAGTTCATCCATACATAATGAAATCATCCATATAAATCTCCACACAATCATTGGTTAATTAAGTAAATATCCCAAGGACATCTCTTTGGAATGTAGTAGTAGCATTACATAATCCAAAGGGGAGGACTTGATAATCATAAGTACCATAGATACATGCAAAATTTGGCTTATCTTGGTCTTTAAGGGAAATATAGACCTAATTATAGCCACTGAACCTGTCAAGAAATGAGAAACGTTTATTTCCTACCAAGGTATCAAGAACCTGATTAATGAATGGTAGATGAAAATAATCTTTCAATGTAGCCTTATTTAACTCCTTATAGTCAACATGGAAGTGCCACTGTGGAGGCCAAGACAATACTGAGAGGGTTGGTGAATCAATATTCTAGGAATTTTATCAATTTAAAACTGTGAAAGAACATTAGGACACCATTAAATACTTTAGCAATTAATTTAAATAAGCATGATAGGAAACAATATAAACAATCAATGGAACACAAATAAACAAGGCAAACTACAACTTTTTGTTACAACTCTAAACCTACAACCAGCAGAACCTACAACTCCCTGATTTTACAACTACAAATGAATGGATCTACAACCTGGAATATTTACCAGCACCCACTAGAAGAACCACCTATGCAAGCGACAACTTATTTGACACTCATTGGTTCATCTTTCATCCATTTTCATATAGGATTCGTGAATTTCACATATGCCTTCAAATAAAACACTTTCATCCTTAATCACCAATACCTTCATTAATATTTGATCACTAAAAACACCAACAACTTCACCTAAAACAAAATTATCCACAAAAACTCTCATGTACAACCTGATTTCATGCCTACCTATATAGAATTTGGATTGATATTTTTGGCTTCTTTTCTTTTCTTGTATTTTTGCATTCAATGTTATTGTTTCCCTTTGTTTATTTTATTCTTATGGGCATGTTAACCAAGTTCTTAGACTTCAACCATCTTATTGTGCAATTTAAACTGAGGCTTTTTTCTTATTTTAGCTAATCTAGCTTTTTAACATGTTTGAGCGTTTCCTTAACTACTAAATTCACTGCCAAAACTGACAGTTTTTCTGAATTTGGATTAAGCTTCTTTCACTCTTCCCCTTTCTTATTTTTTAGCCATGACACCATTGAATGCAACCTTCGACTAAGCCCTTAGGCAATAAGCTACTATATGCCCTTTGTGGGCCAAATCCCTTTTATATTATGCTTCGCATCCTCGGTCTCATTTCTACGTGAAATGATCAATGTCTGGCACTAAGGCCATAGCTGCAAGCCTTGTCACTTTTATCTTGTGCCTCTTTATACATATCTCGGGGCCTATATGTCGAGTCGACGTGTTCCGTGGGGACTTCCAACCCATTCTTTGATTGGTTGCCGCAATGTGCGTCTATGTCCCAGCATGATCTTAACACTCAAAGGCCTAGCCAATGGTTGCAGAGAGCTAGTTCTATGAAAGAAAGTAGTTAAAAGGGCCTGAGCATGCAACAATACAAGAAAAGAAAAGAATCCAAAAATATCAAGCCAAATTCTATATAATTAGACGTGCATAAGCAGGTTGTAGACGATATTTTTGTGGAGAATTTTTTGTGAGGTGAAGCTGATGGTGTTCTCAGTGACCAGATATTGTTGAAGGTATTGGTGATTAAGGAGGAAAGTGTTTTATTTGAAGGCAAAGGTGACATTCATGGATCTAGTATGAAAATGGATGAAAGATGAACTAGTGAGTGTTAGTCAAGTTGTAGCTTGCAGATCAGGGGTTGGCGCTCCTTCTAGTGGGTGCTGGTAAATATTTTGGGTTGTAGCTCCATTCATATGTAGCTAATAAATTATGGAGTTGTAGCTTGTTGTTGGTTCTAGCTAGATAATTGTAACAAAAAGTTGTATCTTTCCTTGTGAAGTAATTAAAGAGAATTTTTTGAAGAATCTATTTGTCCCTTGTGTATTCCATTGATTGATGATAGCATTTCCTCTCATGCTTATTTTAATTAATTTTTGAAGTATTTAACGGTGTCCTAATGTTATTGCATGAAGTGAAAGAAGGGTTTTTAATTTGTAAAATTCCTACTATACCAGTCCACCCCCCTCTCAGTTTTCTCTTGGTTTCCAACAATTGGTATTAGAACAAGGTTACTTCAAACTAGTTTAATAGTTGGAAGAAAGATCAAGTACCATGGAAAACTAGGAAGGAGTATTTAACAACAAGGAACCTATGTTCAATGGAACAAACTATGTGTTTTGGAAAGTAAGGGTGAAGACCTACATTCAATCACTTGGAGCTTATGTGTGTGATGTTATGGAAGAATAATATCATAAACCTCCAGAAATTATTTCCAAAGATCAGAAGATGGAGTTCACATGCAATTCTGAAGAAAGGAATATCATGCTTACTGGCCTACTCGAATCAAAGCTTGTCAAAGTAAGGGACTACACATCTGCCAAATATATTTTGGATAAGATAAGTAGTTTCTATGAAGGAGAAAACAAGCTAAAGAAAACTAAACTCCAATGTTATAGGATGCAATTTGAGTCTTTAAGTATGCATGATGATGAAGATATTGCAAAGTATTTTTTAAGAGTTTATTAAGTTGTGAACACCATAAGAGGGCTTAATGAGAGGCTATATGAAGCTAAAGTATTTCAAAAGGTTCTAAGATCATTTTATAAATGTTTTAATCCCAAATTTTTATGCATTGAATAAATAACCAATATGAACTCTCTCACTCTAGATCAATTACTTGGTATACTCACTACCTATGAGATGAGGATTTCTAATGGTAATTGTAAGGTACCTAAAATACTAGTGTGTCCACTTATTTTTATTGTTAGTGTATCCCCAATTATTGTTATTTTTGTGCTCATATAGCCCCCATATTGTTATTATTGTGCGCCATATAAGCCCACTATTGTTATTTTTGTGCCCTTACTTTATTATTGTTATGTAGGCTCTGATAATATTGTGACCCTTTAGACTCTTATATATAGAAAGGAGGGTTTGTCATTTGAATCATACAAGAATTGTTCATTTATGTAATGTAAATTAGGTTTACCCCTCAAAGAGGATAATTTTTAAGTTTTTGATCTAAATTTTCTTCTATTTTGTAAGTTAGTTGCAAACATCGTGTATCAAAGCGTTTGATTCTTAGGGTTTCACTTCTTTAAATAGGTCATCTTGGAATTTTCGCTATAATTTTTTTCTATGAGGCTTAACAAGCTAAAATTTCAACCACATGGATCCAAAATCTTGGTGAACCTCATGTAAAAAATTAATACCTTGGTTCACTATATTTTAGGATATATGATTTGGGGAATTTAGGAATTTTGCAGGCTCCAAAATTCAATCGAAAACAGGTGACCTAGGGAAAATCATCATAACTTTTATTCTAGGAATCAGATTTTAATTCTATAAAAAGTGGATGAAATTACAAAAAAAAAAAAAAAAATTATGTAGCAATTTCATGGCTGAAGATAGAAAGAGTGACATGTGGAAATCCATACAAGTTCACTCTACTGAATCAATCTATAATCAGGTCCTCGTGGGAGATCGAGCATAACTCTTTGTTGAATACTCCAATCGTGATATGACTTATGGGGTTGAAAAGTAGATTCATAGGGATACAATAGAACTGAACTTCATACGGTTTAGATCCGAAATTACAGAGTTACAACCATATCAAGATAGAGCTCCTACAAGCAACAAAATGGTGTATATTTTTTTTAAATCGCATAACTTTTATTTAAAATATTAGTTTGAAGTGATTCCAAAGGAATTTTGAAGCATAGATATCAATATTGGGTTATAAAATTCCTCAAAAACAAAATAATTCCACACCCATTAAGCCCTCATAAATCTCTATTATGACACATGAAAAGGAATAATTTCAACATGATATCTCGAAATTACGGGACCAAGTGCAACAAATTTCACTCTCACAAAGAAAAACCAAAGATGAAATAAAAGGGAACATGGATGGTTTAA
Organism: Pinus albicaulis; assembly: GCA_034641835.2. Lineage (NCBI taxonomy): Eukaryota > Viridiplantae > Streptophyta > Pinopsida > Pinales > Pinaceae > Pinus > Pinus albicaulis. Next base: position 1,073,664,647 of record CM076579.1, on the reverse strand, counting down.
AAGGTGACATGAATAGTTTAAAATCATACATGGAAGGTTTGAAGGATGAAATGAAAGAAAATATGGATGGTATATAAGAAAAATGAAAGGAAACATGGAATATTTGAAGAATTGTTTAAAAGAAGACATGGAAGGTTTGAAGGAAGGTTTCACAAAATTGCTACAAGAAATTATTCCTAATGGAGAAAAGGTATTATATGAAACCCTTGATGATAATAAAAGAAATTTTAATCATTATTTCATGGACTCTAACATTGGATTAAAGAAGCACCATATTCCAAAAATCTATATGACGAAATTTGATGGCAAGGATCCGATAACATGTATACTAAAGATGGAGAAATATTTTGATCTCCATAATGTGCAACACACACAAAAAGTATGCATTGCAACTTTATATTTAGAACCCAATCGGTTTGTATGGTATAGATGGATTTTTTCTCGTAAACCACTTGTCACTTGCTCAATTTTTACAGAGGAAATGATAGCACATTATGAGGATACAAAGATCAACGCTTTCTTTAGCAAATTGATAAATCTCAGACAAAAGGGATCAATGGAAGAGCACATTGAGGATGAATATAAGGGTAAATGATATTCCATAAGAACATAGAATTGATACCTAAATAGGGACTTTAAAGGATAGCATCCAACACGAGATTCGCCTTTGGGAACCTGATTCATTGGAGAAGGCATTCTGCAAGTTGGCCATAAAAATTGAAATCAAAATTATGACAACAAGGAGGCATACCACTCACAACTATAAAGACAGAAGTGTTGTTTCTCCTAGCCTTCCACAACCTACAAGGTTGACAGCACAATAATTGGAAGAAAAGGGAGAAAAATGGCTTTGCTATATTTTTTATAGTGTTGAGAAATCTAGGTCATTTTCATTAGGAGTTTTCTCTTTTTAGTAACTGCTTGTGAATGCATTTTATTTATTTATATTAGGATCTTCTTCATCAAATAGTAACCAATGCATGAATATAAGTATACAAGAGAAACAACATGTAGGATATGAGCCAAGGCCAAAAACTCTCACTCTTTGAGAGGAAATATCGCACAAATTCTTTTTATAGAGATTCCAATTGATGAATACCAAGACCAAGACCCTTGACCCCGTAGCCACTCCTAGACCAAGACACACGTTCTCTTTTGCAGTCTTCTTCTCGAGTCCTCTTCCACCGAGATCTTCGTTCTTCACTGGATATGGAGATTTTATTTAACGCTAAGATATTTCATTCTTGACAATGAGACCTTCACCACTACTTTGACACTTAGGTCTTCATTGTTTCTCTTAACATTATATATTGAACTTCAATCCTCACTGTAGCATGGAGTACAGTACTAGGATTGTGGGAATGCCAAGTTTGAGATCTTATTGATAGCACCAAGACCATTAGGGTAATTTTGAGGTCTAAAATGGGACTCCTAAGGAAACTATAAAATAAGATTAAATTACATCATCAAATTTTAAAAGGAAAAAAGAAAAAAATACTTTTTCAACTCGTATTTTCAACTTATCTCCCTATATCTTTACTCAAATTTCGAGCGAGAACACTCATTGGATGCATAATTTGATTCCTTATCTAAGTAGTACCCATGTTTCATAATTTCGATGGACCCTACTACAAAAAAATGAGAAATTCATGAAAACACTCTATTACAATCACATTTTTTCATGTATTTCTCATTTTTCATGTAATAGGGTCCATCAAAAGTATGCAACATGAGTACTCCTTGGATGAGGAATTAAATTTTTCATCCAATGAGTACTCCCACTCGAAATTTGAGTAAAACCTTAGGGATATAAGTTCAAAATACAAGTTGGAAAAGTAGTTTTATTATTTTATTGTTTTTTAATATTTTTACTTTTTTACACAAAAAATGGTGAATCATCCTCCATGGTGACATCATCATATTGAATCCTACTGGTTCTTAAAAATTTTATTTTGGTTATAAATTTTTCTTAGGAGGCCCATTTTAGAACTCAAAATTTCTCTAATGCATATCTTTGATATTGTTATTACACCGAAATCATGACAAAACTATCTTGAGGGGATCTGAACTGCATCTATGAGAAGACTGTGGTTAGCCTGAAGCCTTGAACTGTGGTCGAAAAATTTTGACCCTAACAGAAATGTAACCCATCCACAAACTCAGAGATATATCTAAATTTTATTACTCCATCGCCGAAACTTATAAAGAGATCCGAACTTGTTACCCATCCACCCATCCAAAATTCACAAAGGTGTGTCGCCGAAAATCTCAGAGAATAATTTTTGAATTATCTTTTTTGACTGATCCAAGGTTCCTTTATATAGTATTTGGTCCATCAATATAAGTCGACATGACAATGTGAGTATATTTGTCTCTAATGTGGGCCGACATGCGTTTTCTTTTCCATATTTGAATCTAACAAAAAGAGGAGAATTGTGCTTGTCTTTAGAGGGCTATTAGACACTTATATACATGACATAGGCTCAAGAAGAGATATTTTATACATGACATTAATTCTTTGACTTAAATTAAAAATCCTAATGCTCTCAAATGAGAGCTAAGTAAATCACTTGCTCAAGAAATTAATGAAGAAACGCTTACAAAAACAACTACATTGTCTCATTTACATAAGTCATAGTTACATGTCATCATGAAGACCAAACCTAGTTACATTCTCAATAGATATAACATAAACTAAAGGTCATAAGTGTGCTGAGAAGAAATTATTTTACATGTATTGTGAAGAGGAGGAAGAAAAGGACCAAGAAACTTCAAAAGCAGAGGATATACACCAGGAACCAACCCTAGAGAAAGAAGAAATGAATCTAACCATATCTTGTAATGCATTAGAAAGAATTACCACTCCTCAAACTCTCATGATAGAAGTACATTTCAAGAATAAAAAGGTAATAGTGCTAATTGATTCAGGTTGTACCCATAATTTTATTAATTGTAAGCTAGCCAAGGAATTGAATTACTTCCTATACCCAGCACCAGAGTTTCAAGTGATAGTTGCAAATGGAGGAACTATAAATTTCTTTGGAAAGTGTCATAATATCAAGCTAACTGTGGGGGAAAATTTATTGAACTTTTTAATTCTCTCCATTCCAATGGGTGGCATTTATGTTGTATTAGGATTCCACTGGTTACAAACTTTGGGTACGATAACTTTTAATTTTCAAGAAATTTTCTTGAATTTTATTTGAGAAGGAAAAGAAGTTGAATTAAGGGGTATCACAAGGAAACCAAGAAATATAATTAGCTCTAATGGCATGACATATCTTCTAAGGAAATAACAATGTGGTGTAATTTCACAATTATTCTCACTATAGGTTCAAACATCGAAATCATTTATTACTCCAGATCTCCAAAAATTATTGGAAAATCATTCCAAGGTATTTGAGACTCCCAAAGGCCTCCGAACTATTCATGATCATGATCATGCTATTCATTTGATTCTAGGAATTTTTCCTCCAAACATCGGCCCTTACAGATATCCCTATGCCCAAAAGAGTGAAATTGAACGTATGGTTGCAGAAATTCTAGAGGTCATTTTAATTCAACATAGTCAAATTTCTTTTTCTGCTCCAGTAGTATTGGTGCCTAAGAAGGATGGATCATGGTGCATGTGTTTGAATTATAGGGAGCTCATAAAGCTCACTATTAAAGATAAATTTTCCAATTCCCGTCACTGATGAATCCTTGGATGAATTACATGGATAAATTCACTTCACTAAATTGGATCTTCATCTAGGATATCATCAAATTAGAATGAAGATTGAAGACATTCCGAAAACAGCATTTAGAACTCATGAGGGTCATTATGAATTTTTGTTCATGCCTTTGGCCTTAACAATGCACCTTCTACATTTCAAGGTTTGATGAATTCCATTTTAAAACCGTTCCTTAGAAAATTTGTGTTAGTATTTTTTGATGATATACTAATATACAGCAAGTCTTGGAAGGATCATGTTCAAAATGTTGGCAGGGTACTTAAACTATTGGAGGAGAAACAATTATATGAAAAACCCTTCAAATGTTTCTTTGGACTACAGGAGGTGGAATATCTAGGTCATATTGTATCTCATGAGGGTGTTAAGGTAAACCCTAACAAAATTAAATTCATTAAGGAATGGAAAATCCCCACAACTATAAAGCATATGGGAGGATTTATCGAGTCAGCGGGGTATTATCTCAAGTTGTTAAGAATTATGGGAGAATAGAAACACCTCTAACAACATTGTTGAAGAAAGATGCATTTTATTGGACTCTAGAAGCAACTAAGGTCTTTGAACATCTTACAGAGACAATGTGCCAAGCACCAGTCTTAGCTACGCCAGACTTCACAAAAACATTTATTGTGGATTTCGATGCCTCATGAAATGGAATTGGTGTTATTTTAATGCAAGAAAGAAGAGCCATTTCTTTTGAAATTCATCCAATCAAAGGAAAGTATTTACACAAACCAATGGACTAAATGAATGGTGACCTTACCTAATGGAAAGGCACTTCAAGGTAAAAATATATCATGATAGTCATAAATACTTTTTGGAACAAAGATTATCTTCAGAAGAGCAGCAAAAATGGGTCACACAAATTTTGGGTTATGACTTTGAAATCATGTACAAAAAAGGGAAGAAAATTGTTCTTGCAAATGCACTCTCAAGAAAGGATGAGGAGTGAAAGCATTATTTTTTTCCATTTCTATTATCCAACCAGATTGGATAACCGAAGCAAAGGATGAATGCAATAATGACAAATAAGTTTGGACACTCATTTAAAATTTGCAACAAGATCACAATACATCAGATACATTTAGATGGAAAAAAGATTCATTATGGTACAAAGATCTCTTATATATTTGTAAGAATTACCAAATCAAAAAAATATTATTTTGGAATTGCACACCTCTCCTTTAGGAGGGCACTCACGACTTTTAAAAACTTACCAAATTTTCAAGAAGGAATTTTTTTGGGATGGCCTTTAAACTCATATTCAAAATCTTGTGACTGAATGTTTGGTTTTCCCAAAAACTAAAGTTGAAACAACTAAGACCCCAGGTCTGTTACAACCTTTATTCATTCCAAGTCAATGTTGGGAGGAGGTTTCAATAGATTTTATCATAGGTTTACCCAAGTCTGAAGGAAATAGTGCCATCATGGTGGTAATTGATAGATTTACCAAGTATGCACACTTTTGTTCATTATCTCATTCATTTAAAGATAGTACAGTTTCTACTACATTTATGGAAACAATTCAAAATATCCATTGAAACCCAAAGATTATTGTAAGCGAGAGAGATCCCATTTTCACTGCAAATTTTTGGACGAAATTATTTCCTTATATGGGTACTCTATTAACTCATCGCTCATCTTATCATCCTCAATTTGATGGGAAAAATGAGATTGTGAGCAATTGTTTGGAAGGATATCTTCGGGTATTTTTATCTGATAAGTAAACACAGTGGGTCAAGTGGTTAAATTTGGTTGAATGGTGGTATAACACTTCCTTCCATACTTCAAAAAAAATGACCCCATTTATGGCACTTTATGGATATCATCCACCGTCCATCACATCATCTTTAAGAGAAAATTATAAGGTTCAAGTAGTGGAATATCACATCGAGCATCAACAAAAATTTCTCCAAATCTTAAAGGATAACCTCATTTTGGCGCAAAATTGAATGAAACAATAGGAAGATCAGCATCATAGCGAAATAATGTTTGATGTAAGTGACCGGGTATTTTTATGGCTAAAACCATAAAAACAAATGTCCCTCAATCAAGCTAAGAAGGATAATAGATTATCACCAAAGTATTATAGTCCTTACAAGGTGTTTCAAAATATTAGTACTATGGCATAAAAATTGGAGATTCCTACATCTTCCTGAGTGCACCTAGTTTTCCATGTTTCATGCTTAAAGAAGGTTATAGGTGACAAGCTCCAAATTCAGACAAAATTTCCAAAACTTGACAAAGAAGTAAAAATCATATTGGAACCTGAAGCAAGAACAGAAAAAATAACTCAACAGCTACAAAATCGATCAATTTTAGAGTATCTCATCATGTGGAAGAACTTACCCATTGAAGATTGCACATGGGAAGATGACAAATTCATACAAAAGCATCCAGAACTACTCAAGCGTTGAGGACAACAATTTTTTGAAGGATAGGGGTATGTTAGCTCCCTATAATACTACTGTATTCCCTTATTTTTATTGTTAGTGTATCCCCATTATTGTTATTGTTGTGCCCATGTGGCCCCTATATTGTTATTATTGTGCCCCATAGAATCCCACTATTGTTATTGTTGTGCCCTTACGTTATTATTGTTATGTAGGCTCTTATTATATTGTGACCCCTTAGACTCCTTTATATAGAAAGGAGGTTTTTTCATTTGAATCAGACCAAGAATTGTTCATTTATGTAATATAAATGAGGTTCCCCCTTCAAAGAGGCTAGTTTTCAAGTCGTTGATCTATATTTTATTATATTTTGTGAGTTGGTTGCATAACAGTAATTTTGCAACCAAAGAATTAGCTTTTAAAGTATAAAAGAAGTGCAAAGAAGAGCATGATGATTCATGTTGTGAATCAGATGAAGAAGAAGCAAACTTTGTGAGGAAGCACAAACGAGGATTAGGAAATTATTAAGGTAAGATACCCTTTAAGTGTTTTAATTATGGGAGAGGTGTACGTTATGCATGAAAGCGTCCTGAAAATAAGAAGAAATATTACAATCCTAAAGAAATATTCAAGAAAAATTAAAAAAGGCAGAAAGAAGGCTAAGAAGAGACGTTTTTTATGTTTAAGAATAGAGCTCCTCGAAAAGTGAACCTATACAATCCTCAAATGAGGATAAAGATGATGAGAGCACTAAATAATTTATCTTGATGGCCATACAAAAATCTGCAAGTCAAGGCTATTAATTCTAATGATGAAGAGGGAGATGTAGATCTTGAAGGAGAATTGATAAGTGCACTTGAGGAAATAAGAAGGTTGAGGAAGAAAAATAAAGCCCAGAAGGAGTCTTTGATAAAATAAAAGTTTGAATATGTTGATAAATTTTTCTTATAAGTAGCAAAGGTTAATCCTATAAAAGAATCTCTAAACCACCAGCTGAATGAAAAGATTCAAGCATGTGAAAGGCCAGAAGGAGAAACTGTGTTGCTAAAGAAGGAGTTGGAGAAATCCAAAACACAGTTGAGTTTCAACCATAAATTCGGTAAAGGGACTATAATTTGAATCAGATATTGGAAGCACATAGAATATCTAAATATCATAGTGGTCTTGGCTTTAGAGAAGAGTCTAGTGCAACAACTGAATTAAAAATCAATATGACAATTACCTTTGTTCCAACAATGCCTAAATGGACCACGCAACATCAAAAGGGAGTGGTAAGGCTATCGAAAAGAAAGTATTATATGTTAATGGGTTGAATCATAACCTTCTTAGTGTATCTCAGATGTGCTATGAAGGCTATGATGTGATATTTAAAGAAAAAGGTTGTCAAATCAAGTCTACGGGCACATGTGAGAATAGATAATAATGTATATGTGTTCAAAAAGAAGATAGAAAGGTGTTACTTATCAAAGATTGGTGAAAGTTGGTGTTGGTGAGGTAAATCCCCTCTGTGGACAGAGGCAATCCCACTAGCCCTAGAGTGGGTCTAGCCACAAACAAGACAACCTATAATATTGATTCCTAGTTAACGAATGGGTGGAGATTCGATAGATGACTTACCGGAGGTCCTATGTTGTTGTTGTCGTCGAAAAGAGTGGCTCGCTCCTCGCTCCTGGTTTGACAGATCACGATCCGCTCGCTTTCACGCTCGGACACCTGCACACACACAAGAAACAACGAAAATATACAACATACTAATTCACATTCGTAACTATCAGTCAATCTAAGAGGACTAAATCAATTTCATTACATAAATAACATAACACAATGATGGAACCAACACCATAGTCGAGTATATTAATAAATGAAAGGACGAGTACAACCAAGCTTCGACATTGCGGTCTCCTCCAATAGTGTTCAAGCGGAGCGCGTCTCACAAAGGCTCGTTGGGAATTCAGACGGGACTCTCTCTACGGATTTCTCCTTGGTTCTACCTTCTCAATAGAAATTACTTAGCTATAGTATTCTTCTCCAAGTTCAGATCCTTGGCTATATGTTCAGCTAGCTTTCATAAAGGGAGAAGGCATGTTTATATAAAGGGAGAGGGAGAGGTTAGGATCCCTATAATCATGGAAGAGAGGCCTATCTCTAAGGAGTGTTCCATGGGAGGTAAAAACCACTACCCAAAGACAGAGATCCATGGCTCATCATGACCTTAACCACTTCCAGTGACTCATCCCAAAGGTGGTTGGAAGGAAATTTCTGCCTCTAATTTTTAAAAAACATTCCTAAAACAGCTTGGCGCGGGCACTACACTGAGACAGAGCACCAAGTGGTGTGGGATCTAGTGCAAATCTTCCACATCAGTGAGAGGGGTGAACTAGCTACCCGCGCCAAGGCCAAAACATAGGTTTTGTGTGCTTTTTTGAGGAAATGTCCAACAGGAGAAATGATGTCCTTATGCAAAAGGATGCAAAGAAGGTGTTTGCAAAGTATGACAATGTTCACAAGTCACGGGAATGACCCTCCAATATGTGGGACAAGGGATTGCAAGGACAGTGAAAAAATGGTGTGTAACAGATTCCCCCTAAAGCATGAGGTCCGAGAGAGAGGGAGGGGTCAAATGCTTTATGAGAACGTGTTCAACCCAAACACTGATGTCAAAAAACCTGCAAGTACACATACAAATGATATCTCTGATACATGATATGTGGCATGGGCGTAGCCATCCATAATAGAGTACACAAAAATGGGATCTGAGGTATGGACACAACCATCCAGCAATAAGGATCAACAAATAGACTCAGGTATGGTCGCAGCCATCCAATCAGAAGAGTCATGTAATAAGTCATAGTAATCCACAAAGAACCCACAGCCTGGATTTCATCAGACAAAACCCAGGTTCTTGCACTCCATCCCGATCCGAACAAAGCACAAGTTCGAGCATGTGAATAGACGAGTTGGAGTTGAACATTCAAAAACATCATCTGATTAGCAACCAATAATGAGATTTGTTAACATATGCAAGAGAAACCACCAATAATGAAAATGGCTCTCAAGGTACAAAAGGTACAATCCATGGAATGTGAACAGTGATCTGGCGTCAAACACTTGCAGAATCATATGATCGAAGGCCGATGATGTGAACCTTGCACCGGATGCAAAGAACTTGCCATTAAGGCATGCAGGCTCCAGGGCACCTGAAGAGAGTCTCTAGACTAGCTTCCTAGAAAATGAGCTGAAGTCGACAGAAATCAATCTGGTCGAAGGCGGGCCATGATGTTTCCCATATCATCGACATGAGACAGAGGAATATGATGATTCATGAATTAAGACCAACAGAGAATCAGAGGGAGGCTAAAAATTGCAGAGGAAAAACTTCTCTTGAACATATCAGCGGCACGAAAATGGATTTGGAAATATTTTACATCAAGGGATCTGAGGTCATGGTGACATGGCAAAGAGCAGATAAGCGGTCAAAAGAGATTACCCAAACCCATGGAGGCAAAAAAATGACGAAGTGATATGTCCCCAACCCGACACGAATGCAGACAAGTGCCATGTTCAAGAGTGACATACTGCTGACTAAATTCTGGTTCCATTTTCCCCCACCATTTCTGGAAAGTACCCCAATTATTTTTGTAAACAAGCTTGAAGGGGATAGAATATGCTTGTGATGTAAGTTTGTCCTTCGAACAAATCCAACCTAGTACATTTTACGAGCCCTAGGAAGGAGGAACTTGAGCAACGTCATAATGACGGAGTCCGATGTCATTAGTTTTTAACGATTCTGACAAAGGGAGAACTCGACATCTTTTCATGTTTAGAAATTTTGAAAAGAAAGTGGAAAAGAAAACTCCAGAAATTCCCTTTTTGTAAATAGTCTCTCAGATCCAAAAAGGTAGAAAACAACACCCGAGAGAACCTCTTAGTTGTGATAGGCTAAGGTATTCCTTTTTCGTAAATAATCTAAACCAGCCTAAAAAAGGGGTAAACGTATACTTGCTAGATATCGTTTCACAACAATTTAACGAGTTCAAAACAACAAGTGTCTCGACAATATTTTCAATTTTAGAGAGTCAGAAAAGAGCTAAAAGGTGACTCCAGTAGTGAATTTTTCGTGTTTTTACCAAGTCCGAAAAAGTATAAAATACAACTTGTTTCTTCGTCATAACCACGTGGAAACCTGTTGTTGGGTGCAGGAATTACACTTAAGCAAAATCCTCAACACTTAATTTGTAAACTCGGGGGATTCGTAAACTTAGAGACGAAGCACAGGAAATGATAGAGATGGTATGAATCTTCCTAATATAAATCCCTACTTCTTTAAAGGAAATATTACAGAATCAAATCAAAAGAGAAAAAGGCAACTTAAACCATTAGAAATAATCTAAGACTGGAACGAGGAAGTATGAATTTGCAAGAAATAATTAAAGATAAAAGGCAATCACTCCCACTAATGGTTGTTTAATCTACTGAGTGTGTGTTTTCCCTTAGCAGAGACACTTTAGCAGTCTCGTTAGATGGGCCCTTAAACCTGCTTCCTTAGAGATTTCCTTCTTGCATTAATATGTCCTACACTAGTGCTTGCACTAGTGCAGGATCAGAGATTTATGTAGAAGGTATAAATAGTGTCTTTACTGAAGGCCCTTTTTACTTCATGCAAGGGCTTGAACTTTTCAAGGTTCAGAGCACTCAGATCTTGTGGCAAAAAATTGGTTCTTGCACCAAATCAGAGCTTCCTGCACTTAGCATTTAATCCTTGAAATGAGTGTTCAATTATTTCAAGTGCTAGTTTAATTATCGAATAAAATTGCATACATAAAATTGAATGTTTCTAATCTTAAAAAAATGCGAAAATAAAGAAACAATCATTTATCCTATCATAAGCTTTTAAAGAAAGAAATAAAGGTTGCGGAAAGTAGCTTAAGAAAACTTGCTACATCACACAGATGTGCACTGGTGCAGGTTCATTTCTCCTGCTTGGACCAGGTAGAAAAACCAATTAAACAGAATTGCAGGAAAAGGAAATATAACACCAACGCGCACTGGTGCAGGTTTGTTTCTCCTACTTGTACCAAGCGGATGAAAACCAATCTGAAATCAAGTGCAGGAAAGTAATTTTCAAGGAAAGAAAATGTAACTACTTCACATGACGAATCCGTTTTCACAGACACAGGAATACATGTGCTGAAAGTTAAATCACACTTTAATAATATAAACACAAATTACAAGAAACATAAAATCGGGTAAACGTGCTGGGTTGGCTGGGCCCTAGCCAACCAACGCGTTTCCATTTCTAAATTAAAATGCTACTTAGTAAATCAGTCGATTCGTCAGCTTAAAGATAGAAACTCAATTTCTGAAACATGAGGTAGAGCTCCCTTTTTATTAATTCATTGAGGCGAATACATGCATTAATACAATGTCCAGCCCAGATTCGGGCGGTAACAAAACAGCCGGTTATCACCTATCAAACTTCGCTCTAAAAACTCTGCTTAAAAATTCTCCCCCAAATCCTATTTACATTTTACATTATATAGGCCCTTAGCCAAAGGTCAAAATAGGTCCTTTAACTGTTTACATAACAAAATGCAGAATTTAGCTTCGGCCTTCCAAATAAGACGGTTTTGCAAAACTGGCCATAGCTAACGAGCTTTCTCCCTTTCGCAGATTGGTCTCAGCTACCTTTGAATCACTCGCTATCATGGTTGAAGTGGATCAAGACAAGGCGGTAATTGAGGAGGTTCAGATCTGCCGCGAAGATCTGTTGTGCTGGCAATGGTGCGAGATCCGATCCTGCACTAAGATCAGCGGTCACGGTAAGCACTCTAACTATCAAATAACCTTTGGAGATATTAATAAGTTACAAAAGTGATTTAAAAGTAAGAAATCATGTAATAAATATTTAATTAATGCTAAATTAAATTAAAACATGAAGAATAAATGTTTATATGAAATATGTTACCGTGCTTGGACTGGTGCGAGATGAGGGTGCATAAAAGGGTGAAATAGAGGTAAATGGTTATGATTTAGGAAGGGGAAAGTGGTAAAAAGAGAACAAATTAGGGGGCTAACACCTGTCACTGCACAAAAGACGTGTGTAAAACCTATTTCTCGAAAATAATATGATAAAGAAAATGACAAATATGTTTTAAAACCTAATTTATGATTCTGAAAAGTTATAAAATGTTGTAAGTGGTAAAAATTATTTGCTTTTCATTTTTACCTCTTTGTGGAGCAATAGTGACCCTTTTTCTTTTTGATCTTGTGGTCACGATTTCAAGTGATCTAGTGAACCAATCTTGATTCCATCAGTTTCAAGTAAGAGCCGACACCATTTGCCATATTTTAAGCTAAGTTTCATTACCTGTATTTGTCATTTGTATTTCTTAGGAAAGGATTTGTCAAAATTAGGGCATCGTGGTTGGCACGGGTTTCGAGCATGGACCCACACCAATCGCCCCTTTTTTACACAGAGGGCGCGCCCATTAGCGTGACTCTTTGGAAAACAGTCATGCCAACCACGCAACCCAAAAATCCACATAGATTTAAGGAAAATGTAGTCATTTGTTTGCAAATTTCAATGCCCAAGTAGACTAACAATGCTCATATGAACAATGTGTGCAGGTACCAAGAAGAAATAATGGTGATTGAGTGCAAAGAGAGGGAAAACAGTGAGGAAGATGAACTTTCCATGGAGAATGATCGATGCATGGACGCCCTCAGAGATTGTGGGCTAAATAAATTCTTCCTAACACCGTGCCTCCGGGCTCGACCATAATTGCTTCAGTATTTGATAAGCATCTGGGATGAAGAACAAGAAAATTTCGTGCTTCGAGATCAAGAACTTGAACTCGAAGTTTTAGATGTCTATTTTATCACAGGATTGACGTGTAGGGGTGTAGTCACTACCATGACCGGTACCCATCCTTCCGAGGAAAGCATGGTAATGGTCATTGACAGGGTGTGCCGAGGGGCACAAAAAGGAACAAGGAGTGGAAAGGTTGACATCCAAACCATCCCTGATCTGGCACTAAAAGCAGTGTTGCACACTATCACGCGGGATGTAGGATTGCAAGCACCGCATGAGGCCACAAAAACACAACTGCTTCTTGCCTTAGAGTGCATGAACCCGACTCTCTACAACTGGGCAGAGGCCGTGACTATTAACATTAAGCAGCAACTCACCAAGTGCAAGAAGGGAAAACTAAAATAGTTTGGATATGGATCAATTCTGGTATCGTTCTTCTTGGAACGACTACCAATATTCTAGTGTCAGGAGGTCATTGTCCCAATGCCACCAACCAGAGAACCACAGATGGCCCGATGGGCTGTGTTGATTCCTAAAGCAGGGGGTGGCCAACAGATGTCCTGGAGGCTGGAATTTTTCGATTGGCTTCATCAACAACTGATTTTCTTGGAGGACTGGCCTTACTCTGGTACAAAATTCACTAGTGGCACAAACCTCCCGCTCCCAGAGGGAGAGGATTGGGATGAAGAGCTAGGTGAGACTCAATTTTTATTTTCATGAGTTTATGATTTTTTGGTATATATGCATGATCTAACAGTTAATCTTATATGTATGCATATGTTGGCCCAGAGAGGCCTGCAAGTATGTCTCCGATAGCGAGGTGAACTCCTCACAATTTCGATCCTCATGGTGAGGGTGGCGAGGAGGAGATAGTATAAAATATGTAGGGGATCGCCAGTGGGATCCCGGACTATGCTCGCCTTGATGATGTTCCTCAGGCCTACCAGAGGCATATCGTAGGGGTGCTGAGTCGTATCCAACACTTTTTGAGGCAGTTGGTATGGGCGGTGACGTGCTATCATGAGCACCATGTCGATTAGGCAACTAGGCTTTTTATTTCCACATATTTTTTAGAGATATGTTGTCTTGGGATGTAACTAAAACATAAATATATATTTTTTGGGGTTTTTATGATGCACATGCTGCAAAAAATCAATATATATATATATATATACATCTATTTTCTACATGGGTCTATTTACATATGATGATGTTTTATAAATTATGCAAATGTTTATCTAATACAATGTTAGCCACTGCATTAGTTAATGTATTCATTCGTCTTGGTATATGTTGATATGTGATGAAATTAAAATTTCTTTCAAGAAAATGAATACGTAAATAAAATCTCAAAATGCATGGGTTTTGAACCGAATAATTACCGTTAAGTTGAAGAATAAGAAGCTGTGAATCTAGATTTACAAGCAATGCGCGTATGACGAGGTTAACTGCCTCGGTTAATAGTTCCACAGCAACACTATATTCAGCGAAATTTTTTGTAGTTTGTCCTAGACAAATACCTTGTAGGTTAATCAACTCACTAGCAGGATTATAAATTACCGAGGCTGCCAAAGACAAGCTCCTAGTACTGTGGGAAGCACCATCCACAAAACCGACATAAGGGGAAATAGACATCTACATAACCAGAAAGACCCAATAAGCAGAAAAAATCTTACAAAGCACATCAAACCTAAACATGCACAAAAATGAAAAATTCACCTATGTACACATATCATGCATGAATGACTCAAGCATAATATTTTTTCAGATACAACCCATTTTTGGGATATGTTAATGGATAACCTTCATAATCAATAAGCTCATAAGCCCCATTATGTAACACATGTTTGACGATGTAGGGCCCATGCCACATGGTTTGGAATTTACCTGCCCCCAACTTGTCATGAGCTTGGTCATACAGGAGAACAAGGTCGCCTTCGATAAAAGAACGAGGGGAAAATTTTTGGTCAAAGTGAGCTTTGACTCGCTTCTTTTGTGGTTCGATGACCAAAGCAGCTAAGCGACGAGTTTCATCCAATATATCTAAATAGAGGAGACGCTCTTCCTCAGGTGAAGTATTAGGCAGTAATTCCACAACTAATTTGACTGAAGGAATTTCACACTCAATTGGAAGAATAGCTTCCACATCATACACCAACTAAAACGGGGTGAATTCGATTGCACTCTTAATCGAAGTTTGGTAAGCCCATAGAGCTGAAAACAACATGAGATGCCAATTTTATTTATGGATCCCAATTTTTCATTGAAGCATCGTAACAAGAACTTTGTTTACGGCTTCAACCTGGTCATTAGCTTGAGGGTAATATGGCGTTGAGTTGTCATGACGCAAAACCAATTTAGACGTCAACTTCGCCATCATATAGCCTTGAAAATGTGAACCATGATCGATAATGATGGCTTGAGGGACACCAAATCGAGTAATAACATGATTGAATATGAATTTCGTTATTTTCTTACCGTCTGCAACCAGCGTAGGCATTTCTTTGGCCCATTTTGTAAAATAATCGACGGCGACGATAATATAGGCATGCCCCCCAACCGATCGAGGGTTACACGTCATGAAATCGATGCCCCATTTGGAAAAAGGACCAACGATAATGACAAGGTGTAAAGGAACAGGTGGCGCATGCATCTTGCATTGATATATTTGGCACGCATGGAATTTGTGTACTACGACAACGCAGTCTTTAAAAATGGACGGCCAGAAATAGCCAGCACGGAGGATCTTCTCTGCGGTGGCATAACCAGACATGTGACCACCACAAGCACCATTGTGGCAGTCATTTAAAACTTTCTCATCTTCCTTGAGGGCCACACATCGGCGGAGCACAGAATCGACTCCAACCCGATAGAGGGTATCTCCAACAATACGATAAGGTTGCGACTGATGCCGAATGTGGCGTCGGGCATCTTTTGTCAACTCAGACCTAAAAGTAGAAGTCTGGATATACACGATGATATCACTATACCATGGATCGAGGGTGTTAATCAAGAAAATATTTTTCGTCCAGAACATGATCCTCGGAATAAGAAGGAGCAGAGTCGGTGGGGAGAGAACAAATCAGATCAGCGAAAATGAGTGATTTCTTTGATTTGGCAGTAGTGAATTCCAAATCAAAATCTTGGAGGATAACGGTCCACTTTGAGTACTTACCCCACAACAACTGTCAAGAAATAATATATGTCATGGGGTTACAATCATAAATCACGGTTACCGTACATAAAAGGATATAATGACGAAAACGCTAGATGGCCTAGACCGAAGGTAGCGCTAACTTCTCAACATGTGCATAACGTGTTTCAAGGTCGAGAAGGTTTCGAGACAAGTAGTAAATAACGGGTCATCCTACCGAGAGATCATATTAGCTTGAACGGTATTTTGTGGAAAAAGGGGAAAGATACCCATGAGGGTGGGGTCTTTGAAAAGACTTGGCCCTATGCTGTCGAGGGGAGAAGGAATCTGATCCACGTATGGAATGTTGTTCTCAGAAGACGAGGTAAAGAATGACAATTGGTCGACAGTAATGATTTTGCCTTCATGTGGAAACTTTAGAAGTTGAAAGAGGGTGGACGGAATGCACAGCATAGCGTGAGTCCAATTGCGACCGAGTAGAATATTGTAATTGAGTTTAGCATCAACTACTTCTACTTCGACATTGACCGTCTTTCTTGCAACGTGATCGGAATTCTAGCGAGAACACCTAAGGGTTTCAATTCCCTTCCATCAAATGCCTCAAGGGCATTGGGTAACGAAGTTAGGGCTGGAGAGCCAATAGCCTTCCAGCAAGCAGACGACATGACACATGTGGATGCACCTTCATCCAAAATGGCTCTATGGATGTTGAGACCATTAATGACGACTTTTATGACAAGCGCAATCTGGTGCGGAAGTCGGGGGATGAAATTCTCTAAATTGAAAGAGAGAAGGCTATAATCAGCAGGATCAATCTCGCCGATCGCAGATAATAACACTTTCTGCTGATACGAACAAATCTGAAGCACTTCTAACGCGGACATCACATATGGCACATGTGCTAAATCCTCAACAATATTGTAATGCTGAGTAGCACAGGCGTTAGGATTATAAGAATATTTCTGGATAACACCTTTAGAAGGTGGTCGTACAACGGGTTCAACACTGGGCCTTTCAATTTCAAGAGGACCAAAGGCAGGTGGGGGAGGAGGACCATCAGCGATCACTTTCTCGGCTGCCTGGCGTGATCCAGTATAATATTTCAACCGAGTAGCAATGGAAACAGGTGCATAATCATTCATCACGTACACTTGAGAGCCAAATGGTGCAGATGGCGCAGGTTCCTCGACCATCTGTGTTTGCTGAGATGGAAAAGGTTCCTTGAGGACAGCCAAGGTTCCCTTAGTGCCTTTGAGAAATTTACTAACTTCGACTCATCTAGGACAATCCCTAGTGTAGTGTTCCTCATCAAAAATCAAACAAGGATACTTTGCCTTGCGTTGTGAACCATCATCAGCACGAGGTTCAGACGACTCTGGTTTTGGGGCATCGGCTTTGGCCTTGCCTTTGCCCTTATTTTTCCCCTTTAATGTCTTGTCCATAGGATTGTCCTGAATGGAATTGACCTCCGAGTTTTTTCCAGAATCTGGGGTAGGTTGAGAAGGCGAATCATTGGAAGAATTTTAGTTTTTCTTCCCAGTGTTGGAAGACTTATGTGAAGTCTGAGACATGGAACCAATAACCCCGTCGACGAATGGGGTGGCCGATGCTTTAGAGGTCCCAGGTCGCCGGGCATCAGTCAAGATATCATACAAAATGCCCGATTGAGAGTACACTAAATAAAGGTACTGGGCATGAGCAATGGTCTGCTCCTCAGTGACACATGCCCCCATGGATATGTCTTTTTCAATTAGGTTGATATAAGAGGTAGTGAACCAATGGGTGAGAAGCTGATCAGGAATTTCGAATTTGATCAGACGATGATGACATCTCCATTCATGAATGTGGTCCGAGATATGGGTTGCCCGATCTTGTTTCAAGTATGTTAGGAGATGTGTTCTGGCTTCATAACGAACCAATAACTAGAAATGAGTAAGGAATTCCATAGAAAGAGAGTTGAAATCTTGAAAGATACCGTGAGAGAGCTCGATGTACCACTTAGCAGCAGCTCCAGTGAGAGTTCGCTAGAAAAGACAAAGTCGAATAGAGTCATCTACCTAATAATTGGATGAACACCATAAATGGTATGTCATAATGTGTGCTTGGGGGTCTTCTCTAGGCTTGCCCTCAAAATTGGGACAATCACCAAGAACCTTGGTTAGAACCAGAGGCCAATATGGATTATGGAGGATTGGATCATTCGTTAATTAGACACATCCGGTAATTCCAACATGGAGAGAAAGGGTAATTGAGGGTTGAAATGCATAGCAGGTCCTCAATAAGGACCCATACCCACATTCCATCCTGTTTGAGTGTGACTCTGCCCCCATTGGTTCCGTCCCGAAGGATTCGGACCATAAGGGGTATAAGCCAGATAGTTCATCTGATATCGTGATTGAGGACCAGGATACAGAGGTTGAGGACTAGGATACTGATTCTGAGTATATGAGGGTCCTGATTGAGCAACATAAAGATTTTGCTGCAGAATGTAAGTATAGCCTGGAAGTTGAGGGTAATAATCATAACCTTGAGGCGCATTGTAAACTGGTTGATATTGACCTCGAGGATAATAAGTGCCTTGGGGTCGAACGAGCTGCTAAAAATTAGGGCCCTGCTAAGCTGGATAAATTGGGCGCACTCGTTGACCAGGGTTAACTATCTGTGCAGGGTGAACTATCTGTGCATATTGTCCATGTTGAGCAGGTTGACCTGACTGATGAGGGCCACCAGGTTTCCCCTGCGGAGTAGGTTGCCTTGATGGCTGTGATGGACCAGGTTCATGACTAGGTTAACCTAGAGCAGGACCATAAGATGGCCCTGGATGTGATGGGCTAGGTTGCACCTGATGACTATGTTAACCTGGAGCAAGATAATAAAATGGCCCTGGTTGTGCGACATTTGGGCCAATTGGAAGATATGGTTGTTGTGGTTGCACAAAATGTTTCCCTTGAGATGGATAAATTTTCCCCCTAGGACAGTATGAAGGCCCTGGTTGATATATCGGTTGCCCAGCAGGTCTTTGAGGTTGCCCAGGTTGGATCATAGGCTGACCTTGTAAAGGTTGGCCTTGTGTATTGTAAGACTATCCTTGTGGACTATAAAATAATCCTTGTTGGACCGAAGGTTGTCCCTGAAAGGGTTGTCCTTGAGGGTCGTAAGCATACCCTTGCTGGATCGAAGGTTTTCCTTGAAAGGGTTGTCCTTGTGGGTCGTCAGCATACCCTTGCTGAAGCGAAGGTTGTCTCTGAAAGGGTTGTCCTTGTTGGTTAGAAGGTTGCACAAGCAAGGTAGGTCTAAAACCAGAAAGGAACTGATAAGCTTCCAGAGCAGGAAAATAGATAGGGTTTTCGTACTCATCATAATGAAACAGAAGTGCATAAATGGGGTTACCGACTGCATCATAATGAGAAAGATAAGGCTCACCAGAATCTTGAGGGGACTAGTAAGTCTCGGAGCTCTGCTACTGAGTAGCCAGCCGATGCTCCTCGAAAGACAGGTCGTCAGGGATTACCATGGAAATTGAAGTCTCTACTGAAGGCAAAGCCCCACGACTGAGTGGTGAAAACCGGTGTTGATGCAGCCACGCAGACAGTAGGTCTATTTGGGATAGACATAACAAAAGGTGTTAACGAGACAGGTGTCATTGGCGACATTCCTAATGATGGAAGGACCGGACCCTTTGATGGAGTTGATGCTACCATGGAGGCAATACCAGCCATAATCTAACACAAAGACCTATATTTGGCTGGAAGTGACACCGATGTTGAAGATTGAGCAGACTCTTGAGGGAATTTTTCCGGGAAAAGTTGGTATTCCTCATCAGAAATAGGAATCCCCTCACTGCCAATAGCACCATACGATTCCATGTCTGAATCTGCTATGAGATCTTGTAAAAGACTACGGGGACTAGGAGGTATGATAGTAGCCAAAAATGGAGATCCCGATGTAAGAGGGGGAAAATGCTCCCCGACCCCAAACCCAAACCAAGCATTTGAAAGAGGCCAAGTGAACTCAACTGGTTCTCCGAAGGGGTACTTTGACGGGAGAATAGGCTGCTGAAGCTCGGCAGATCTATAGGATTGAGAAGCTTCAGATGAATCGTCTAAGAAATAACTACCACTAGACGAAACCGATGGTTCTGCCACTGTGGCTATAGCACACTAGAAAAGGAAAAGAGATCGAAAATGAAGACTCTTGAATAAAAACCAATGAAAAAAAAGACAAGCCAAGCGATCAAACTTTAATGGGCGTGTAATCGTAGGTGGTTTATTTTACCACATTGAAACCAAAATTTCGTTGTTTCATGTTTTAAGAGTCAAGAAATAGGCAAAATATGACTCTAGTCACTTTCAGTTTTAAGCGAGTGCGAAAGGACAAGTGCTCGATGATCTTTTCAAATTTATGGATTCAGTAAAGATCAAAAATGACTGCTCAGGTAGTCTAGGTAAAACGGTGTACCAGGTTTCCGTGAACTGCCATATACACCTTGGTTATCAAATGAAATAAGAATGACCAAGGACTTGACGTACGTGCAGGTGGTCTCCCTGAATGCTGTGTTTGGTGTATCATGGTTACAAGGCAGCAGACTCGGCTTCCTACGGATAAAAGGATTGCAACCTAGAGGGGTCTCCCTTTACATACTCGACAGTACAGGGAGTGCAAGTTCATACTAGTGTTGTCTGAAGCCAGATGGTGAGCGACAACTACTAGGTTTAAAGACATTGAAACACGTCTCTAACTTAGACCACTAGATGTTTCGTTAGGTTTCAATGTTGCCTTAGGTTAATTGAGTAAATTTTAAGTTGATCTTGTATTTACGTTTCAATTCCAAGGTCCTACTGAATGTTGGATCTCCAAAATCCCTAAATGCAAGCTACATGCCAAAATATATCATTTTGTTCAATGAAAAGCTATCTACAAGAAAGTTAGGAGTTTTCAAGCGATAGAAAATAATGAGAATATGCAGAAAAATCCACTACAGTATCCGATGCAAGCTAATGGAAATGAGAAATCTTTGCTAGAATTTCCAATGCTAGATATGTGAAATACTTCCAATTTCACAATGCAAACAAGAATGCAAACAAAATTTATTTTTATTTTTCAATGTAATAGAGCAAAAAGTGCATTAAATGACATGAAAAATAAACTAAAACACTAGTTCGGGAACGATAATGCGAGATTTGAAGTGAAATAATTTCAATCAACCCAAAACAAACATAACAAATCTCAAACCAATGTTGCAATCTCTCAAATCGAAGAAATAGTTGAAAACAGACCCATACAAGCAGTTGTGATCTATGCTTGGAGTGACAGGAAGCAAAATTGAACGAAAGAGGCAAGAATCATCCAACCAAGGCAATCACTCAAACAGATCAAGCGAGCTGAATGCAACCAAACTAGGGAGCAAGTTGACTACAAAAAAAAAAGGCTCAAACTCTTACAGGAGGCTCAACATATCAAAGCACTTAAAAACCCTAAGGCTTTGATGCTGACAGGAAACGGACAAACACCTGAAGGAAGGAAGCTGATCATAATCAAAAACAATCCCAAAGCACTCAAGACATACTTAAAAAAATAACCCAGAAGCACAAGCACTGACCAAAAATCTCCAAAACAGACCAAACCCTAAAACCTACAGGGGTCAGCGCGAATGTTTGGCTATAATCAGCACCAAACAGGGGATGGCGCGGGCGCAACACTAGAAACTAGTGCCAATCAGTGCATCTGTCTAAACAGAAATCGCGCCAAGCCAATTCACTCAGGCAAAAGGGAAAATTTTGAAAGACAGAGGTCAGATCTGATCCTCTAGTGCTAAAAAAGGGTCTTAGACTTAGCAGAATAATCAGAAAAGGTGGAACAAGCAATAAAAGACCAAAAATAATACCTAATGGGTGAAAGACAAACTCGCATTGGTCCCTAGTGGAGTCGCTAATTTGTTGGTGAGGTAAATCCCCTCTGCAGACAGAGGCGATCCCACTAGCCCTAGAGTGGGTCTAGCCACAAACAAGACAAGCTATAATATTGATTCCTAGGTAACGAATGGGCGGAGATTTGATATATGACTTACCGAAGGTCCTATGTTGTTATTGTCATCGGAAAGAGTGGCTCGCTCCTCGCTCCTGGTTTGACAGATCACGATCTGCTCGCTTTCACACTCGAACACCTGCACACACACAAGAAACAACGACAATATACAACATACTAATTCACATTCGTAACTATTAGTCAGTCGAAGAGGAATAAATCAATTTCATTACATAAATAACATAACACAATGATGGAACCAACACCATAGTCGAGTATATTAATAAATGAAAGGAAGAGTACAACCAAGCTTCGATGTTGTGGTCTCCTCCAACAGGGTTCAAGCGGAGCGTGTCTCACAAAGGCTCGTCAGGAATTCGGACGGGACGCTCTCTACGGAGTTCTCCTTGGTTCTACCTTCTCCATAGCAATTACTTAGCTATAGTATTCTTCTCCAAGTTTAGCTCCTTGGCTATATGTTTAGCTAGCTTTCATAAAGGGAGAAGGATTGTTTATATAGAGGGAGAGGGAGAGGTTAGGATCCCTATAATCATGGAAGGGAGGCCTATCTCTAAGGATTGTTCCATGGGAGGTAAAAACCACTACCTAAAGAGAGAGATATGTGGCTCATCACCTTAACCACTTCCAGTGACTCATCCCTGAGATGGTTAGAAGGAAACTTCTACCTCTAATTTTTAAGAAACATTCCTAAAACAGCTTGGCTCGGGCACTGCACTGAGACAGAGTGCCATGTGGCGGGGGCTCTAGTGCAAATCTTCCACATCGGCGCGAGGGGTGAACTGGCTACTCATGCCAAGGCCAAAACATAGGTTTTGTGTGCATTTTTGAAGAAATGTCCAACAAGAGAAATGATGTGCTTATGCAGAAGGATGCAAAGAAGGTTTTTGCAAAGTATGACATTGTTCATAAGTCACGGGAATGACCCTCCAATATGTGGAACGAGGGATTGCAGGGACAGTGACAAAATGTTGTGTAACAATTGGCTATGGCATAGAGACTTGGACATTTTAACTTTCATCAGACAGTCAAGCTAAGAAAGAAGAACAGTGTCAAGGATTTTCCCAAGCCTCCAAAACCATAGAATATTGTTTTTAAATATTGCAAAGTGGGCAAGAAAACTCGAGTTCCATTCAAGTAAAGGGAGAAATCATCATCAAAGTCATTGCAACTTGTGCACATGGATATTTGTGGACCATATAGAATGGATACAGCCACAGGTAAGTTATATTTCATACTATTAATTGATGATTTCAGCAAGATGATGGGGGTTTCCTTCCTTATAGATAAATTTGAAGCTTTTGAAAATTTTAAAGAATTCAAAGCCATGGATGAGAATGAAATTAATTGTAGAATAAAAAATCATAAGGTCAAATAATGGAGGTGAGTTCACTTCAAAATAATTTGATGAATTTTGTAAGAAGAATTGCATCAAAAGACAATTTGCAATAGCAGAGACTCCCTAACAAAATATTGTAGCAAAAATAGAAAACAGATCAGTGCAGCAATTAGCCAAATCCATGATGAACAAAAGGAATGTATATAATTTTTTTTGGGAAGAAGTTATTCATATAGCAATGGTTATCCTCAATAAATATCATTTTAGACCAAACAGTGACAACAATTCCGATCAGTTAGGGCATGCCATACCTGCAATAGTTAAGCACTTCAGAGTTTTTGGTAGCATATGTTATATCAAGCGAAATGATGAGAAACTTATTTTGTTCGATGCAAGAGTAGATGAACGCCTTTTTCTGGTATATTCTTACAGCATCAAAGGATACATATGTTATAACAAGAACACCAAGAGGATCAGTGATTTTATTGATGTAAAAGTGGATGATAAGTTGAGCATAAAAATAAATAGCCAGAACAAATGTAGCACTAATGAACCAATCAGCATCGGTGATGAGTATGTTAAGCCATACGCAGAGTAAGAATATGATGAAGAACCCTCTAATCACCAGGCCAAGAATCCCTCAAGGTATGTACAAAAACAACACCCAACTGATCATATTGTTGGTGCATTAAATTTTGGTGTGCAGACAAGAATGAAGCTACTTAACCCCGATGTGCAAGAACATGTTGCCCTATTTTTCGTGGAGTAACCAAAAGATGTTGTACAAGCCAATAAATACCAACATTGGTTAAAATCATTGCATGAATAATTGGAGAAAATAGAGAAAAATCAGACTTGGGAACTTGTTCCAAGACCTACTAATAAGAATGGCATTGGCACAAAGTGGCTTTTCAATAATAAATTTAATGATCGTGGAAATGTGGTAAGAAGGAAAGTTATATTGGTATGCAAAGTATATGCACAAATAGAAGGACTAGACTTTGATGAAACGTTTTCTCCTATTACTAGATTAGAAGCAATAAGAATGTTTTTTCCATTCACCTGCTTTAAGAAATTCAAAATCTATCAAATGGATATAAAATTTCCTTCTGAATGGAGAACTATTGGAGGAAGTGTACATATAGAAGCTAGATGGTTTTCAGCTAACAAAGAAACTAGATTTTTTTTTCAAACTCAAGAAGGCCTTGTCTGGTCTCAAGCAAGCCCCTAGGGCTTGGTATTCCAAGCTAAACAACTACCTACTCAAGTTTGGATTCAAAGAGGTGCGACCAATAATAACTTATATTTCAAAGAAAAGGATGGAAAACTTATCATGGTAATTGTATATGTTGATAATATTATCTTTTCCAGTGATCAAAAGTGTTGACTAATGAATTTCCAGTTCATATGAAGACTGAGATTGAGATGTCGATACTTGGAGATCTTTCCTTCTTCCTTGGATTGCAGATTGCACAGTAACCCAGAGGAATTTTTTTCTGTCAAATAAGTGTTGAATAAATTTGGCATGGAAGAAATTTCTTTAGTGAGCACTCCAATGGTGATAGGTTGCAAGCTTAGCAAGATGAATGAATTTCTAGTAGTGGACCAGAATTTATATATATCCATAATTGGCAGCCTCTTATATTTGATAGCATCAATACCATATATAATGTAGGTTGTTTCTATAGTTGGAATATTCCAAGCAACTCTCAGACAAATCCATCTACTAGCATCCAAGAGGATATTTCTTAGATATCTTTGAGCAACAATGGACTATGGACTATGATACCCTTGAGGTAAATATTTTTCATTGACTATTTATACTGATGTTGATTGGGCAGGTGATGTAGATGACCGAAAGAGCATAAGTGGTTGTGCTTTCTTTCTTGGAGAACGTATAGTCTCATGGTTGAGAAAGAAGCAAGCTTCCATTTCCTTATCTACAACTAAAGAAGAGTACATTTCAATAGCTTCTTGTTGTACTCAACTATTCTGGATGAACCAGACCTTGCAGGATGTACAATTTTTCTATGATCAACTTATTCCCATTATTTTTAACAACACAAGTGAAAGAAGCATGTCAAAGAATCAATTTTTTCACTCCAATACAAAGCATATTCCAATCAAGTATCACTTACTGAGAGAGAATTTCAAATCATATTATGAAGATGGAGTATGTTCCTAAAAAATAGAAAAGTGTTGATATATTAACCAAGCCACTTCTTAGAGAACATTTTGACTATTTGAGGAAAATATTGGGAGTTGTTCCTCTTGCCTCCCTACACTAGCTCTTCCTTCAAGAGGAAGAAATCAGTTGTTGTACTTTCAACATATCAATATCAAGCTGCCAAGTCCACAAGATCAACATGCCAAATAAATATTATTGACAAGAGTAGCATGGCCACAAGGGGAGCAAGTTGGTGTCTTTTCCATTGATTTCAAACTGTGAAAGATACATTGTGATAAAACAAAGGAGAGATACATAATGATCAGAGAAAATATTACAAGGAGACATTTTATTAATCCAGCCATAGCAATAGCAGCAACATCAGTATCATCATAGCAGAAGAAGCAAAAAATGATAGGAGAAGTACATCACAGGTGGAGTAGTACTCAAAAGAGACAATCATATTTTGATGAGGATGTTTGTTTGATTTTGGTGTTGCCATCAATGCCAAAGGGGGAGAATGTTGGAAATATGTTTTCGTTGATGGAAAAAGGGTGATGGAAATAAGGTTTCCAATGATGTCAATACATTGTACAGGTGCCAAAGGACTCACGATATCAGGTTCCAAGCATGAGAACAAGAATTAGGATCGTCATGGTAGAAGTAATGGTGTAGAAACTTTGTAGCCAATTCTAGATAAATAAAACATGTTAGATGTAGGTGAAACCCACTCAGATGCAAAGAGCTCAGAAAAATATTTTTAGTGGTATGTGGAAGTTCAAAAATGGCCTCATGGATAAAAATATAGAATCAGTCAAAAATATGGACCCAAAAAATTCAAAATGTGCAGAGATAAAAGGCTTCGAGGCCCTTTTGGAGCAAAGCCAAGTTTGGCGAAGTAGATATACAGTGATCCAAGAAAATGGGGCTTACAATGCAGTAATGGGAGCATTTTTTATTGGTTTAGGTCGAGCCAACCCTATGGATACAATCCAACACAAATTGATATAGAGCTCAAATTTGACTAAGCAGGATAATGTTGGAGAAGGATGATGCCATCTTGACGGGGGAAGCTTAGCAATATGGTTAGGGCACACAAATCCAATGTGTTGAGAGACTGGCATCGAGACACGATAATATAGCATGATCCAATGAATCTTAAGTAGAGGTCCCCACTCTGACATCTTAGGCTACTGAGGGATAGCATGGAGGTGCATCCCAAAGTGATAACAAAGAGGTAGCGCAGAGGAGCGTCGACCCGATAGAAGGATTAAGCATTATAAAATAAAATGGCCAGGACACTTTAAAAAAAATTACACAGGAATTTTCTCTCAAAACAAGGCCTTGGGAATCCTTTCTCTCTCCTCTCTTACAGGGTATCTGGTATTTTTTAATTTTTCAGAGATGACGTCAGAAACCACCCAACCAGAGGTGGAGATATGTCATGAAGTTTTGGATTTTTCAGGCACTCGAAGGGCCCATGTCTAATTGACACATGGACCAATCATTGGTTGACATGTGGCATAGGTGACGTCAGAGTAAATTCATCCCATTGGCTGGAGCATGGTAGTTTATTAACAGTGCACAAGAAAGAATGTCAGATAGCAGGAGCCAGGACATGTTGACATTGTTTTCTTCTGAGATAATTCTAGGTCAATTAATAATGCCAGAGCATCTATAATTTTTTCTTTTTTTTAAACGTGGTTTTTGGATGAACAATGAATTAAGAAAATACAAGAATATGTATTTAAACTTTTGATAATATTAACTATTAAGAAAAGGGTTGTTGCTTTACTTCAAACAGTTATTTAAGTTTTCATATTTGAAGGCAGAAACTGTAAGAAAATATGACCAGTTAAATATTCAGATTGAACCTTTAATTTATCAGAAGTGTGAAAGACTGTCAAACAATGTTTAACAACTCAAAAAAAAATATTTAACATTATTAAGATCACTAACAATTAATTGATATAGAGGGACTTATAAAAATGGATAGTTCAATAAGTCATTCTATAAAATGGATTATAACTTAAGAGGATTTAAGATAGACTGAAACACAACTTTTTCTTACCTAATTATCTTCATAAACATCAAATATATGTAGAAAACAAAGTGAAATTAATACTATAAAAACTTTCAAGGAGACAAACTCATTGAAATATATCCAGAATCTTTTTATTATCATCACTGATCAAAGCCCATACACTTATGCTTACAAATGTGCATCCAAGGGTGCAACCCTTAATAACTCGAACGGAGTAATATGATTTCTAGTTTCCCCCAACTATCGATTATATTATAGCTATATTCTAGAATGGAACGTCGAGAATATGCAGAAAAGTATTAGTAAGAATATGAGTGGTAAAAAATGAGTTATAACTGGATAAAAGCATTGGTGCAGGAGAACAATTGAATCATTGCAATGAGAATAAAGTGGTGGAATGGGACGGGAGAAAGAAAGTGCCCACAACTTACTGTTATTTATACTAATTTATATCACTTAGAAGTATCTAAATTGATTTTAAAAAAAAAAGGTATCAAATAGTAGGAAAACAAAAACTAATGAGTGATCTCTCACTATCTTTGAGGAAACAACTGATGATGTGGCCCAAAATTTCTTTCTGTGTTGGCATGTTCATGGAAACAGAAATTTACTCGATGATTTCACATAAGTGACCCCATCTTTCCTCACTTGGAATTTCCAGATTTACCAATTTCCTGAAAACTTCATCTACTTCTGTGTATCTTTCAAAATTAGGCTTGTTGATGATGAGATGTTTGATTTCATGTTTAATTATGAATTCAAAATCTAAAGCTTCTAGAAAATATTTCCTTGTCATGTAGCCTTAATTCCTACAAATTTTAGCTTTGTCAATGGAAATGGTGTAAAACATTTTGCAGTACTCGTCCAAGTTGATCATTTTTTCATTAGGAGCTACTGGTCCAGGAAATCCCCTCGAGTTCAATAGATTAAACTTAGAGTAAAATATTTGGATAGCAATGTCAAAATTTTGACTCTTAGATTCTAATTGGTTCAGTAAGTTTTTTTTCTACAATACTTGATTTCCAGGATAGTAGTTGTTTTGTCTAAAATATTGATCTGCTCCAACTCTACCCAGGTTTTTGAGTTCAGTATTTTAATCAAGTATGATGCCTCTACTGGTTTTTGCTTTAGTGATGTATTCTCTTGTTCGATGACTATCCTGCATCTGTTATTTAATTCCTCCTTCTCAAAAATTATTTGTATGGATGGCCATACTTATGTCATTTATTGTCTTATCTCTTTCCAGATACTCTCCTTGGCTTGGACCAAGGTGTCTGCCATTAGAAACTCACTTTCTAGCTTATGAACCCTTAGTCCCAATCTTTGAGACTTCTACATTTCTTCCATGTACAAGGTATCATTTCTTATATTTTGAGTTTCCAAGGCCTTGAATTTCTCCAGCAACTTCTCATTCTCATATTTTTGTATGGTCAAATCATGTACAAGTCTGGTTGAATCACTTGTTGTTGATGTAGATTCCATTTTTGATGATGAAGAGCTCGGCTTTGTACCTGAAACTGAAAATGGCACTACTGCAACTGGGATCATAGCAAGTTGAGTTGATTGTTCTTTTCCTTTGAGAAATACTTCAATATGCTCCTCCATATTCTTTATCTGAATGTTTTGGGCAATGATGAGTTTGAGCATCTCTTCTTTATTCTGTTCACTCTCTTCTATTTCCTTTTTCTAGGAGTCTTCTCAGGAATTCATCTTTATTTGTTTTCGTAAAGATGCAATGTGTGCATTTTTATTCTTTAAAATTTCTTCTATAGCTTTACAATCTTTTGAGTGATACCCAATATTGACCACAATGTCTTCTAAAGACTTTAACTTATTATCTTTAGCTAAAGAGGTAATTTTTTATTAGACAAAGTCATATTTGTATTAGTCATGGTAGAGAAGAGAATCTCTCCAGACTGCCTATGCATGTTCATCTAATATATGGGATGAATCTGGTTTGCATCAAATGATAAAATGGTCTTCTTATAATTAGATGGAGACTTAGGAAAAGGGACTTGGGATTGTAGGAAATCCATCTACATCCTTCCCTTTTCACTGTCAAAAGCAGTCAGTAGCCTGTGTTGTGATGTGGAAGTCTAATTCCAAAACTAACTATATACAGTGGCCTTCAAGGCTTCATTCTTCTGTTTAATCTCCAAGAATTTGGAGAATATGTTCTGATCATCTAATAAATTGGCTCCCATTAATTGGATGATCTCCAAAGGTTCTTAAGAGGTTGAAGAAGATGATGGAGTATTAGGAACACCCCCTCCTGCTGTTGTAAACACTTATGGCTCTCCCAAATCTATAATTTCTGGTTCCTTTTGGCTATGCTCTATAGAAATTGTAAGGTTAATCTTCTGCTTCTTTTGTTGGATTATTAATTCTCTGACAAAATATACAAAATTTGATGTTTCTTCTCTGGACCTTTTCTAGTGTTTGCTTTGGCAATTAGAGTTTGAAAAGTATAAGTGGAAAGGATTTGTTCCTATGCCTTTTGCAATGTTTTTTATGTCCACTGATCATGATTCATGAACTTTTCAATTTCAGACCTTGGTGTATGATTATATGGAGTTGTTTTCAATTCAACCCTTAGGTTTGAAACTATATTGAAAGGGCCATATGACCAGTTGAAGCTTGGCTAGAAATTCATGTTTTTAAGGATAGCATATACCTCAATCCCTGTTAATCTGGTGTTTCAAATGAAGAAACCAATCTTTGATTTAATATTGAACTACTATTTCCTCTTCCCTGAAACAAAATGTAAATCATCCATATTAACCATCTTCCTAATATATTCCAAAGAGAAGATTTGCATTGGAACATATTTGGAAAAATTATATGATGCCGACTCACAACCATATACTTGGATCTTTGTGTAATTCTAGTATAAATACCAGTCTCCAATTTTAACTTGGTCAATCAAATGAAGGATTCTTTTGATGTCCTGACCAATTATGGGCTCATTCTGGCTGCTAAGAAGTTGTGCAACTGGATGGATGAATCAATCAATGAAGTCTGAAAAAGTGAATTGATCTGAAATTGATCTAACCAGTTCTTCCTAATGAATTATTGACTGGTTAATTCCGTGGTCATCCTTCTCTTTCAATGTAATAGGCAGTGACTCTCCTTGTTGAACAAAAACATATGAATAAGTATAGAGGTGTACTTAAACATTCCCTGGATTGTTAAATTCATCAATTTTTCATGCATATTATCAGCCAAAAACTTACTGCAATTATACATGAATAGGTTGATGATATTTGGAAAATATAAGAAAAATAACCAAGGATGGGTTCATCTATTGTTCTGTCATCTGAATATTCTATTAAACATGAGAGTAATGAGATGATGCGTCTGGTAGCCTTAGGAAACATGGAGGATGGATAAGGTGGGTTTTTATTTGGAAATTCAGCATCATCAAGAAGGAAGGTCTCGCTCTCTAAGGGAACGTGAGTTTATGATACGGCTCCATTAGAGAAGCTTGGGAGAAAAGGCTTAGAGATTCATTCTAAGGGATCAATAACATGTTGTTTATAGTATCTGGAGTGATGGATATCAGAATGTTTCTATTATGAGTCACCACTACTCTTTTTATGGGATCATACCTCACTACAAGAAAAAATGACATTGGTGAGGAGTGAAAATTCTCACCATAAGCTCATTGGTGATGGTCAAAAGAGCCTTCGTCACCAAAAATTGAATGTCACCAAAGTTGGCATCACCGAAAGTATAAGTGTTGTGGTGACATTCAAGGTTTGTCACCAATAATGATTTATAATGATGGATAATTATCGTCGCCATTTCATATGAGCAATGGTGATGGGCAATAGCCTCGGTCACCAAAAAAAGGAACGTCACCAAAGTTGGCATTGCCGAAAGTATGTGTTGTGGTGACATTCAAGGTCTGTCACGAATATTGATTATAATGACAGATAGTGACCGTCACTGTTTCATATGAACAACAACGATTTATTGTGATGTGCCTTTTATGGCTGTCACTATTGGTGCATATATATGACGAAGTTCGATGACCGTCATCATTTCATATTTGGTGAGGGTCAAAAAATGTCATGATAAGCTCATCGTTGACTTCAAGGTTCGTCACTAATAATGACTATAATTACAAACAATTATCCTCGCCATTTCATATCAACAACAATGAAATATGGTGATGGACCTTTCATAGTCGTCACCATTGATGCGTATATATGGTGGCGTTCGTTGACCGTCACCATTTCATATTTTGGTGAGGGTCGAAAAATGTCACCATAAGCTCATTGGTGACGGTCAAAAGAGCCTCAGTCACCAAACAGTGATCTTTGTCATTCCATACGAATATCAAGGCACGATGGAATCAAACCACCAACCTCCTACTTGTAAAGCAGGTGCTCTTCCATTGAGCTAGCACCCTTTAAATAATTATACTTTTAAAAATTATATCTTGAAACTTTATACATTTTAAATTATACAACTTTCAATAAATTGAAGTCTACATCCATAGTTTGAGCATAATATAGGAGATAATCAATTGCTTCCAAATCGTAGGATGAAGAAAAAATTCCAAGGAGAGATAATTTCCTTTGTAAATTTATCACTTGCATGCCCAGCAAGAAGTACCCTTTCCAACTTTAAAAAAATCAAATGATACAAAGGCTCTAAACATTATCCCAATAATGGAATCCCTTGGTGCAACTAACCATGAATGAACTAGCACAATATCTTGGCAAGAAACCCAAGAATATATTGTTTCTTTTTATTTAGGCATCACCATTTCCATCTCTTCAAGAAAGGAATAGAGTGCAGAAGTTGGTAGTAATGATTCCCACGTTTCCAGAAAGTGTAACATAGTTAGAGGGTGCTTGGAATCTCAATATAGTTTCTATTCTAACTGCTAGTAGGACAACCTCTGAGAGTAATGGAGTGTAATGAATCATTGCAACATGTTATGCTTCTTTATATATGCTATAGAAACAAGTTTCATCTACTTTCAGAAGCCTCTACTACAAAGCTATAGGCTAGAAAGCCTGATATGGATGTTGATGTGGTTCCCAGAATTGAAAGAACCTTATTAGCAATGGTATAACACATTATTTGATAAATATAAATGAAAATAAACTTAGTCTCAAAGGATTACAATCCATTGACAGTCAGTGTAATGAAATATACATCAGAAACACATAGTTGTGAAAACTCTGCTTGCATGCAATGTTTATCATAAACATTCCATAATTACCATTCTCAGAAATATTGCAAATATTGAAGGGTATATATATATATATATATATATATATATATATATATATATATATATATATATATATGTATATATATATATATATATATATTATATATATATATATATATATATATATATATATTTATTTAATTAAAGATTTCTACAAGAAATGTGGGAATGTTGTTTTTTTTATTATATTGGTGCCTGTGGAGCGGAATGTAAAAACAAGACATATATATTAAATCCAAATGTATAATGGAATCATATGAAGAGACAACCCTCTTTAAATTACCAATTACCATCCCCACACTTGCAAACAACATAAGGTAATTGTATTGTTTATTCAAACTGGAAATATATATGGAAATATATATATATATATATATATATATATATATATATATATATATATATATATATATATATATATATATATATATATATATATATATATATATATATATTTCCATATATATTTCCATACGAACAAACAATACAATTACCTTATGTTGTTTGCAAGTGTGGGGATGGTAATTGGTAATTTAAAGAGGGTTGTCTCTTCATATGATTCCATTATACATTTGGATTTAATATAGACAACTTGTTTTTGTTATTCTGTCTGTATGTATATATATATATATATATATATATATATATGCAATGTGGCATTTGAGGAACCCCATGCAAAGAGTGATGACATCACTGACATAATGTAGCAAGTGTGTTTAGGGAAGCCATAATCAAAAGAAAATTTAAGAGCCACATAACAACATGCTAAAGGAATAAATTCTTGATGATGTATTTTCTTTACTAGAGAATAACAAGATTGATTTGGCCAAATCTTATTGTTGCAATACGTGACAGGGAAAATTTTAAGGATGGAAATTTATCTTAAAGATTAGAAACCTTGGTGCATCTTACTAATCCATAATATGTAAACTATAAAATGTTTGGTGATATTTTAGTAAAAATATTCAAAATTGTAATGATTTTATTTAGTCTCTATAAAATTTTGGCGATTTTTAAGGTCAAATATTTTTTTCTTATAAAATTTGGGCGAATCATTTTTAGGAAAAAATGGGAATTGGCGAATATTTTTTTTTTTTTTTGAAAAAACATGGAAAATTAGCCCACCTGTGAATATTATTCCCTAAAATTTTCCCTGATACGTGAGAAAGAGATATGTAGAGATTCCATGGCATTATTTAATGCAGTAATAAATAGGGTTGCTAGTTGACTGGTTATCCTAGGAGGAGAAAAAATTCTCCTATGGGTTACCCACTCTGTCGTGGGTAAAAATTACCAAGCTTTATATGTTACTCCTTAGTCATTCTTTAGACAAGATAATAATTTTCAAGTTGATGTCATATGATGAGATCTCTCTATCCAGATACTACACATTTATTGGAACCATGTTGGTAGAATGGAAAGATACTATCAAGAAATTCTTCTCAAACTTGGCAGCAAACTTGTTCATTTAAGTTTCAACTTTCTACAGAGGTTGCACTTGCTTCTAATATGTTTCCCTTTAAACTTCTTATCTAGACACTAGGATTCATAATTACCAACAAAAGACTTGATTTAAATCAAATCATCCTTTCCTAACAATGAGGTTGACTGCTCACTCTTTCCCTTGCTATTTCTTTTACCTTTTCCCTTATTTGTGTGACCAATTAATTCTAGGTTTTTGTCACCACCCTTGTTATTGGCCTTTGACTCCATTCGTGTCTCCTCCTGGGTACAACCATCCCACAATGTTTCAAGGTTAGGAAGGTTATCACGTGCACAAATACCTTCAACAAATGGTTCCATGATACAAGGAATTGATTCAATGCCATGTTCTCTAGCTTTGCAGCTACAACCCTCTCCCCAATAGTTGCAAGTTGATCATGACCTTCATAAGGTAACTAGTGACTAAATCTGGTCTTTTCATCTCCATGGATCTGAGTTTGTTCCACAATATCATCTTCCTAATTATGTTCTCACTCTAGTAGAGACTTACTAGGAAATCAAACATTTGTTTTTTTGTCTTCTTCTCAAATATAAGATGGTTCAAATGGTTCTTTATGGCATCCATTATCATATGCTTAGTCCTCATTTTTTTTCATTAAGAGCTTCCAATTATTGCATATTTATATCCAAAGGCACAACATCTTTGACAATATCTCAACCATCATTCCCTTCCAATAAGAGTGTAACACTCACTTTACATGACGATAAATTTGAGTTTCCATCCAGTCAATCCTTGAATCAAAAAATAGTTGAGGCCATATTAAATATCTAATGCACAAACTCCCATATTTAATTAGTATTTTAAGAGATATCGAAACCCTATAATCGTTAGCCCTTTCTGAAAATTAATCTATCATTGTATATCCTTGTGAATCCCAATCAATGAAATTACTCTAATACCATGTAAATTTTTCAATCCTAGGTGACTGATATATTAATATTCTCATGTTAAATAACTCAAAAAAAAATTATTTAACAAAAAAAAAAAAAAAAATTCTACCCATTGCATGAATCACACAAATAGTTGAAAAATGAACACTAGAAAAAATAAAACACACACAGGGATTTCTCCTTCAAATCATTTTTTCATTCCTTTGATCAAAGTTGCAAACTACTTTGAACAAGTAGATGTCTCGTCAATAAAATCACCTCAAACAGTAGTGTATGACTTGTGAAAATAGAGTACAACAGCGGTAGTAAAGTCTGATATTTTCCTACCTTTATTGGACAACAAATCACTCTTTCTCCCTCTCAATCACTAAAGCACACTCTAGCAATACACTCTATGGCCAGATCTAAGGATGTATGGCCTATGCATGAAAAACAAACAACTACAGCAGTGGCACAAAGTGTACAACCTACTCCACTTGTCGTTCTCTCTAGCAAATATTATCTTATTTTCTTTATTATGCACTCTTCCTTCAAATTTATTTCTCTATATCATGTATAATATTTGTCCTATCCTCTCCTCTTTATGCTTTGAGAGAGGATAATTAATATGCTCAATTCTAGCAACTAACTTCCTCAATCCTACCTTATATCTATCTCAATCATGAAATGTATGACTAATATTAAATCCTAATTTAAGTCAATAATGTTCTATAACTTCTAGAACACTTCATTTAAATTCCTAAAAATAGTTTAATTAAAAAAATTAGACTTCCACTTTTAATTTTTATTTTTAAAGTGACCAAATGTGGTCACCGAATAATTGACTTGAACCACTTCATACACATTCATATTGAACCTGTGCAAGAAGTTCATACTCAAGCTACATTTCTCAACAAAAGTTAGGCCTACATCATCCTCATCGTTGTTTGAGACTTGCTTTAGTCTCATCTCCTCTCTAATGAAAGCATCCTGCAACTTTTTTGAAGTTAAGTAGGTTCTCATGATCATAGATAACTTGGGAAAGTTGTGCCATGGTGAATAAAAACATTCAAACCAATCTATACTAACTCACATCCTCAATTGTGTCCCCAATGGCAGCAATTTGAACTCGCAGCTTTTCTATATTCATGAGATAGCTTGCTACTGTATCTCTTTTACTCATAGAGGTGAGAATGTTCTTCAAGATCATCTTCTTGGATACATCCACAATCTGGTACAAGGTTCCCAAGTCACCATACATCTCCTTGGTAGTGTTTTTCCCAACAATATGAGGGATATAATAATCCCACCAAATCCAACAGGATTCGATTCACATTCACTGCCCTCTAGTTGTGTTCTACCATATCTTTGGGATGTTCTAGCATTGTGAATTGCAGCCACCTTCTCCAGAAGGTATGATAAACCAACCATTTCTAGGAGATTCCACAGTCTCATCTTCCATAGCACAAATTCAAAGGCTCTCTCTAACAAGGGACTCTCTCACATATTAGCAGTGGACATTGCTACAATCACTTCACATTCAATGCCCTCTTGTTGTATTCTGCTAGATCTTCGGGATCTATTGGCACTAGGAAGTGCAGCCACCTTCTCCATAAGGCATGATAAACCTGCCATTTCGAGGATATTCGATAGTCTCAATTTCCACATCACAAATTCAAAGGCTCTCTCTCACATATTAGTAGTGTCCATTGTTGAAACTCCTTCAAACAAGATATAATCTACAATCACTGGGTAAACTAGGGTTTCTATGCCCCATAACTATTTTCAAGTCCATGTTCCAATCCTACTTCAATCATAAAGGGTTCGACATATTACCCATTGAAACCTTCCAATAGATCTCTACTCCAAACACTTTCCTCTCCATACACAGAATCTAGAAGATTTCAAATCATAAGCTTCAATTCAATGTTAGATTTTATAAAACATGGTAACTAGAATTTTCATTAAAAGAATTCCTAAAATACTAGATAGCTAAAACTTGAAAGTCACTCAGAACAATTGTTTTAATAATGCCAAAGTAAAAAAACACATAATGCAGATAACTTATAGCGAAAACACACAGGTTTGTCCTAAATCACATCAGTATTATTAAGCAAGAAAAGAGCATAATTAAAGAATAATTCTAAATCATTGATAAAAGTAAAAACAAAAGCTTAGTACATGGACTATAAAAACATGTTACTTCTCAAGAATTAATTATGAAATGAAATCTGCTATAGGGAAACAACAACCAACTAATTCACTATTCGCTAATCAAAAACTGAATGAGTATGCTTATATTTGTGCCTACTCTTTTATAGATTGAGAATAAGATCAGGTACAATGACACATGCAAATGAACACCTCAACTGAAGATGATATAGCCATGCAAGCATGTGCCCTACCTATTAGACTGCATGCATATAACTAAACTTAGACTTCAGCTAAAAATTAGAAAACTACTTAATATAACTGAAATTTGAAACTAGCACATGTAACTTACACAACAATACTAAACTAAAGATGATATGAGGCATGCATGCATGTGACCTACATATTAGACCGCATGCACCTAATTGAATTTAAATCTTGAGCTACAAATTAAAAAACTACTTGACATAACTGAAAATTGAAATTAAAATATACAACAACATCCGCCCTTTTTCACCTAACTAAGAAACAACATACAAGCTCTCTGACACAAGAAAACATGAAAATTTTTCATAATAGATTGTTGAATATTAACAGCAATCCATGCTTAAAATACTGATTACTCCCTCATAATTAATGCACCAAACTATTGAAGAAGTGGGCCCTCACTATTTGGTTGAAATGCCCAGATCTGTTCACAAGTGTGCCCAGACCCACCAAAGAGAATTTGAGGTACAATCTAACATTTAATATCATAGCCCATATTTATAATGTGTTTTAAGGTATGTATAGCAACAATGTTGTCCGCTTTTTCATTAAAATTGGAGTTGTTTATTTTAAATGTTATCGAGCATATGTATGGGTTTAGTTGAATGTCCACCTAGAAGGATTACACCTCAAGTTGAATGTCCACCTAGAAGGGTTACACCTCATAAGTTTGGTTGTATTGTGATTGTTACCCTCCCTAATGGAACAACATTAAATCACGGGATATATGTTAAAAATAGAAATCTATGCTTCAAGATGAACCAAATGAAAACAATGGGGTAGACCTTTTGAGACTTCAGATAGAAAATATGCATATGAACATTATTGAGTTATACCCAAGGGCCCTAAATGTCTTAGGCCATCAGTAATAAAAAACCCAACCCTAACGTTCCCTAGATTACAAGACTAAAAATAATAGTAATATCGCTATATGTGTCATGTATGGTGAATGATGCAATAACCATTAAAGTTGAGTGCCTTGGAAACATGCACTTATATGTACAACCTCAATATTGGAGCAACAAAAAATTTCATTGCTGCAAGTGCTCATTAGAATTGGTTCAAGACACTTTGTCAAAAGAAATATGTTGAACTTGGGTGAAAATATTGCTAAAAATTCTATTATCAATCCATGTTACATGTAAGCCCAGGTACCAAGATTCTTGTATCAACAACATATCACCATCTCTTATGAAAGAAGCTCTTGTTCTTGATTATTTTTTTTATTTTGTAACATAAATAATAGTCATTTATTGCAAAAAGGAAAAACAAAAATTCAAGTACTAGAAGTTCAATTTATACAAAAATAGCATTGTCCAACAACGATATTAAAACATATATATGTAGTGGAATTCGTATAAAATAAAATGTGTATTGAGTATATTTACATAAATATAAAGCATCATATAAGGCTACAATGAAACAAGAATACGAGGTCAAAAGCTACAAGATTACCTTACAGCAAAATTGTGCCAAATCTATTTGTGCATATTTCTTTCCCATAATCATTGGGCAAACATGTCTTCAAAAATAATACTGTGAACATATGATAGAAAGAACTTTTACTCTAATTGATTTTATAGTGGAATTAATGGGGTTGCTACAAAAACTTCGTATTTTGTCAGAAAAGGAAGGGATGGAAGATAATGATTATAAACATTTGTCAAAGAATATATTTCTTTGATCCATATGGTCCTAATATAGATACCCAATCTCCGTGTCATTTCCCTTCACTCAAGGAAAATGGCCAGTTATCTTTTTTCTTGCCAAGATAGGGTTATAGCCTTACAGAAATCTACAATGATAACACCCCTAAGGCATAAGTCATGAGAATTATCAAACTTCATTCACTTATCCACCTCCAGGCCATCTTCTGTATCATATTAATAAATTCCTACTAAGGTAATAGGACCTAAAATTCCACAATACATTAGTTAACCTATCCAAGCCTTGACTAAATTTTAGTAGCAATAGAATGGCCAATCGTTCACATGGCATGAATACCTTGTAGGTGATCATACCACAGTTGCACAAGTTTATACAACTTCACTAGGTGCATGTCTAATTGGGCTCAAAATTGCCTAAATTTTTCTTTGGCCATTTTCCACACACATTATATTGTCCATTTAAGTTCACAAATCTAGGTTAAATAAACTAGATTATTCATTTCTAGGTCTTCAAACATTGAGAGCTACTCAATATTCCAACTTGAAAGTTGAAATACATGAAACGGGGACAAAATAATAGAGAATTTATTTTCTCCTCCAATGAGAACTCAAACAACACCAAATAAAAGGGAAAATACAGAATGAACATAAACTAACCCACCAATTCTAAAGCCATCATAGCTAATAACTGAATCATAGGGCCTTGTATTTTCATTTTGTTCAAAATCCATAATGTACGACATGCTAGAGCAATCTCCCTACCTAACTCCAATTCTAATACACAAATCCTCATTCCACTTGGCTCTCATCTTATTTAAATGTTTCAATGCTTTCCCAGATAATAATATTGCTAACTTGATACCTTCTGAAGAACCTGATACAGCAACTGAAAAAAATGTAGAAA
This sequence comes from Pinus albicaulis, assembly GCA_034641835.2. Classification (NCBI taxonomy): domain Eukaryota; kingdom Viridiplantae; phylum Streptophyta; class Pinopsida; order Pinales; family Pinaceae; genus Pinus; species Pinus albicaulis. Next base: position 1,073,624,356 of record CM076579.1, on the reverse strand, counting down.
TTTGAGCAAAAGAAATAAGCATCGCATTCAACCCAATTACTTCATTGATAAATTCCAATAAAACAATATTTCCAAGCCAGAGAAATATATTATTTCCCTTCCATATTTTAATATGATTAAAAAATTCCTCTGATAATGCCACTTGTTGCCTTAGATAGAAAATGCAAACCATAATTCAAAAGAAAATTGTGGAAATCATATGAATCTAATTTTGATTAATTTTATACAATATTATCAAAAAAAACACGGGAAGATCAAAAGTTGAGCTAATAGATAATGAAGCCATCAATGAAAAGCACACAAGCTATAAACAAAACAAATCAGTGAGACTCAATAATACAGAGGAAATTTTCATCTCTAATAATTCTATGCAATCTGTTTTATACATAAAGTTAGAAACACACAATATCTCCATAACAAAAAGCACATGAACACAAAATAAATCAACAAGCCAAAAAAGTGCACACACAAGCTCACTTCTTTCAAGGTAGATAGTACTTGAGGTGCATTCCTCAATACCATTTAAAATAATAAAAAGTGAGATTAATGTATTTTATTTGAATGTGAGATGGATGGAACCGTAACAATTGATAAAACAATAAAAAATTAGATGAAATCTGAAAACCGGAACATGATCTCATTACTATTTCAAGAAAGCAAGCCTAAAAAGTGGAAAAAACATAGGTAAGAAAGAAGGCACTCGCCACAGGTAATGCATAGCAGTTAGAAAATTTGAAGAAATGAAATGAAAATAGATCAATGTCCATAAATAACCAAAATAGCTCAATGGGACTAGAGAGTACAGGCTTTGATAACAGCAATAAGTGCTTATAGCATCAGAGAAGAGAACAGAGGAGACTAGTTCATGAGGTTACAATGCTATATAATTTTTGGCACATGAAAACTGTAGAGTTGTTAAAGTAAATATCTGTAAGTACCATTAGTTGGTGATCATCGATAATCATTTCATTTCATCAAATACCCTGATGAATTGGCCTAACAAGAAATTTATGTAGACAAGCCGCACAGAAGTAATGTGATGGGAAAATATTCATACTATATTAAAGAAAACACCTACCAGATAAGGATGACATTTCAAATGGGGCAAGAAACAGTACGGAGATAGACATCAAATAAGTTAAAAATCTAGGGAAACAAGAAATCAACTAGGCAGCATGGTAGAAAGCATAACTATAAAAATGGAAAACCCTACAAATTATCACGCATCCAAACATCACCACAATTTTTTATTTGGCTCTAAATCTCAAAATTCATCAAATTATGTCATGTATTCAAAAATGATACTCTTTGTTATTCATTCTAAAGATAAGGCTAAGAACTTACTATAGAACCACCACCTACACGTAGTGATCTTATTTTATGACTAGAAAACCTACTTTCCTGAAGACACGAAAAGGTAAACACTCTCTGCCAGGATTTTCCATACAACCCAAGTTGAGAAACCACATATCCATCACCAGTTTTTTCTCTTCATATTTGTAATTTATAATATCTTTGTCTGACCACCTCCGGGTCGCTCCCAGATTCACCTAGGCAAGCCCTCTTAGCACCATCCTCTTTCTAGAGTACCTAATTAGTAATTTAACCATAATAGTGTCCAGATCATACAATTATTTCAAATATATTTCCAAGAAGCATAAAGCTTTCATGTTAAATAATCAGGTCAAAAGACTTTAGACTATGATGCAAAAAATACAAAGGAGCCTCACCAACACTCAAAGCACAAATAAAGTCAAACCTCTACAAATTATAAATAGATATCTAATAAACTTAATTCCACCACAAAAACATGATTAACTAAAGATAATTATAATTATTGTGCTTTCAAGAAAAATCTTTCAAGAGTAGTGATGTTATAAACATTCCCCTGCACTCGCAAACAATGAATGTGTATTAGTATACCCTCATAAGGATCATTTTAAACATCATTATTATTATTTTATAAATCATTTATTATTAAATCAACAAGAAGCAAGAAACAATTGCATTCAGTTCCACTGAAGCAAAGTATATGGCAGTTTCATATACTTATAATGAAGCTATCTAGATTTTCAACTTGATTGTAGAGTCAACCAATCAGTTTTTGAAGCCCAATATTGTCTCTTGCGAGAATCAAAGTTACATCAAGCTCTATGACAATCCAATGTGTCATGACCACTTCAAACACATTGGTATTCCATCCAATTTCCTAAGATACCAAGTTCATCAGGGAGTTGGTAGTGTTGGACCACATTCTGAAAAAGTTGCATATGGTTAATAGTTTGACAAAGCTCCTAGCAAAGGGAAAGTTTGACAAGTTGGGGGAGAATATTGGGTTATTGGAAAAAAAAATTTCATAAAGAGAGTGTGTTAGATTTCCTAGTTGATCTAAGTTAGTCTCACCTCAGCCTTGGGAAGTTGAGCAACACGAGGATTGCAAAGCTAGATTGTGGTACACTAGTCAGAAATATTCTTAAATATAGCTAGAAGCTTATAAAGGCACCTTGGAGGATAGACGAATTAGTTTTTGGGAGTCACATTGTTATGTCCCTATATTAATAGTGTAGTCCCTTATTATGTTAGCGTATCCCCCCTTATTGTTATTGTTCTGTAACCCCCATATTTTTATTATTGTGCCCTTGCATTATTATTGTTAAGTCGGCTAGGATTACATTGTGGCCCCATTAGGATTACATTGTGGCCCCATGGACTCCTATATATAGAAAGGAAGTTTTGTCATTTGCATAATCCAAGAATTGTTCATTAATGTAACATATTGGAGGTTGCCCCCTCGAAGTGGCTGATTTATAAGGCGTTGATATCTCCTTTCTTCTATTTTTGGAGTTGGTTTCACAACATTTGGTATCAGAGCTTTGAGATTCTAGGGTTTCGGTGCTCCAAACAGGTCATCGTGGAATTTTCGCTATAACTTTTTTTCTACGAAGGTTCAAAATCTAAAATTTTTAGAGTACGAAGCAAAAATCCTAAGGAACATCGTTGCAAAATTTCAGAGCTCGGTTCGCAGTATTTTTGGAGATATGATCTGTGAAAGTTAGGTCATTTTGCAGGCTCCTGAATTTAACCTAAACAGGTCATCGTGGTATTTTCGTAATAATTTTTTTTTCTACAAAGGTTCAGAAGCTAAAATTTTTAGAGTGAAAAACCGCAATCTTGAAAAACATCATCGCAAAATTTCAGATATTGGTTCGCAATATTTTCATAGATATGCGGTGTGGAATTTAGGGCTTTTTGAGGCTTCTGAATTTCATCTCAAAGAGGTGATCGTGGGAAAATCTTCATAACTCTCTCTCTCTCTGAGCATCGGATTATAATTCTGTAAAAAGTGGACACAAGCACACAGAATGTAGTTTCTTATCTAACAATTTTAGAGCCGAAGGAGGAATAAGTGTCATGTGGCAAGTCATACAAGTTCGCTCTACTGAACCAGTCCATAATTAGGTCATCGTAGGATATTGGGCACAACTTTGCCTTCAAGAATCCAAATCAAGTCAGACTTGTGGCATTTGAAAGAGGATTCAGAGGGCTACCCCAGTGCCAAATTTCAAATATTGAAGATCTGAAATCACAGAGATAATTCAGTTTCAATATAGAGCTCCTCAAAAGCAAGAAAAAGGTGTGTATTTGGTTTTTAAAATTGTATAAAAATTGTTTGAAAAAGCAGTTTGAAGTTTCACCAAGGGCATATTTTAGAATTTGTATCAGTATTGGGTTCTATAATGCCTCCAAAAAATAATTCCATACCCATTAAGCCCTCAAAAGGCTATACTATGACACATGAAGAGGAATAATTGCAGTATGAGATATCAAAATTACGGTACCAAGTGCAACAAATTTTGATCTTACGAAAAGCAACCAAAGATGACATAGATGGTTTAAAAGCAGAAATGGAGGCTAATTTGGATGGTATAAAGGATCAAATAATAGCTAATATGGATGATAAATTAGTGGAATTCCACATCGAGCATCAACAACAAGTTTTCCAACTCTCAAAGTATAACCTAACTTTGGTGCAGAATCTAATGAAACAACAGGAAGATCAACATCACATCGAAAGAAGTTTTGAAGCAGTCACAGAAACAATAACTAGACAAGTACGATCAATTTCAGAGTATCTCAGCAAGTGGAAGAACTTTCCTGTAGAATATTCCACATGAGAGGATGAGAATTTTATACAAAAGCATCAAGAAATAATCAAGAGTTGAGGACAACACTTGTTTGAAGGAGAGGGGCATGTTATGTCCCTATATTAATAGTGTAGTCCCTTATTATGTTAGCGTATCCCCCCCTATTGTTATTGTTGTACCCTTGTAACCCCCATATTTTTATTATTGTACCCTTGCATTATTATTGTTAGGTCGGCTAGGATTACATTGTGGCCCCATGGACTCCTATATATAGAAAGGAGGTTTTGTCATTTGTATCATCCAAGAATTGTTCATTAATGTAATGTATTGGAGGTTTCCCCCTCTAAGTGGCTTATTTCTAAGGCGTTGATATCTCTTTTCTTCTATTTTTGGAGCTGGTTTCACAACACACACCCACCAAGTATGACACACTATTTGAGGAGATTAACACCATCATCTCAGGTGCATTCATGAGTGCATACTTATGGAATGAAGCACCTTCAGGAGATGAGTTATATCTACTATGAGAATGCACTAATGTATGAGACAAGCCTTGCATACAAGGCATATTTATGAGGGAGTTACTCATGCTCAAGGGAGATGCACCACTAAGGCTATCATTAGCCTGCTTTCTAACAGCACCTTCTCTTAACTTATAAATGAAAAGGATGGGCACACTAGTAAGACATTTGTAGAAATAGATAATAAGAGTGAGTGTTAGCTTGTAGGTTGTAGTAGGACATTTTGTGAGATGACAACTTGGTGTGACATTCTTCTAATTGAGTAATAAATACTTCGATGCAATTGTTGTTGGAGCCTGCTCTTTTTATCCTGAATTCTCATATTGTAGATTTGTGTAGAGTGGGCCTAATATATTTTTTGTTTTAATCCACTATACATGTTGTGTTTGCACTCTTGAATTTACATCCTTCAATTTACGTTCATACAAATATGAAATTTTGATAGGCATATACTAAAGTTTAGTCCTGTTGTTAGGATTTTTTAATTCTCTGAGTTTATTCTCTTGTTTTCAATAGTATTTTCATATTTCTACATCACAAATCATCTCTTCCATTTGATTCTACTATAATACAAAAATATTTTCTAGTATAGCTTAGTTTATATGTGCTTTTTACTTAATTCTTTTATTTTATTTTATGGGAGCAGTACTTAGCAATCTCAATTCACACTCCCTTTCTATTCACACTATTGTATATTTGTGGTCATTTTGTTGGACATTAATAAAATTATATCATATTTATCTTATCTTTGAGTGCATACTTGTGTATCACAATTCACATGTTAGAATGGAAAATCATGAATCAACAAGTGAATCTACCAAAGAAAAAAATCTAGGTTTACATGTTATGAGCAATTGTTTGCTAATTCTTAAGCCATTACATGATTTGAAGTATAGGTATAAATTTTTCAATCAAATACATGTTGCAAGTGGTGTGGTCATTATAATGTTGCATTTTCTCCATTTATAGGTAACACAACTTAATTAGGTCGTTACAAGAGTATTATAATACCTTACAAGTTTGCATTTTTGTGTTGTATGACTATGAAATGAATCATTTCAAATTTATTAAGTTGTTGTTTCTAGTTTTTCTTGCAACAAGTGTCTTCATAGACAACCCTGCAACCATAATTATGGCTAAGGAAAATAAACTTGGTGTGTCCAATCGTTGAAAAGCATGACAAATTATATCTCAAAGATGAGGATAGTTCAATACAAAGAATGTGACTGAATTTCTGCAAAACAGTACTTGTAGGCGAGTATTATATCATTTTCAGGGAAAGCCAATAAATGCAATACAATTTTCTAGGGGAAAGATAATGTAGAAGCCAACATACATGGCCTTGGAAATTTTAAAGTCTAAAATTTGTTGGAATAAAGCTAAGAAAAATAACCTTTTCCCAATTGTAAATCGTTCCTCTATTATAAATGTCATGAATTACAAAGACATGGTAATAGGAAGTATGGAATTGGTTTGTTGACCTGTAATTTGAGTAAATACTAAATGCCCCAACAATATTCGTATAGGGCTAAGCTAAATGTCTACGTAATACTTATTGGCAACCACTACTCTTAATGCATTCACCATTCAAAGGATTTATCATTACATGACTCCAATGGTTATTCTTGTTGAGCCTCTGCTCCCCTGAACTCTTCATGGGTATACACAAACTATTATATATTCTATTGGTTATTAAGGATTCTATGGAATATTGCAAGATCCAAAGATGGGAACAATTTAGACAAGAAAACAATCTCAAATCCTAGAAATGACAAACGAGTACAGTGATAGTCAAAGGAATGAATTAGAAGAGACATTGCAAGAGTGGAGGAAGAAGTCTTTAACATCTTCGGGACTATAGCAATACTAATTCCAATGCTAGAGAAAAAGACCCTTTGAGGGCTCATTGGCTGTAATATGGATGATGGCTCTCTCTGGATAAAGAAGAGAGAGAGAGAAACCAGGTTCCAATAATAAATATCACCAGTCTCTATTTAAAATGGATGCCTAGACACCAATACCTATCAAGGTGAGATGAATGATTTGAATTTAAATCATTGGTTGCAGCAATTAAAATTTAGAATTTTACTTCATTATGCATAATATAGAAGAAGAACAGAAGATAGATATCATTTGATTGATTGAAGCATGGGGATAATACCTAAACATGGTGGGAAATCTATACAAAGACTCTTATACTAGAGGGTGATCAACCAATAATTAAGTGGGAGATGTTATTGAATCTAGATGGCTAGATTTGGGGACTAGCTAATATTTAAGCTTCAAAATTTGTAAAAGAAAGAGTGGCCTTTTTTAATTGGATGGATGATAGCCTACCTAAATCTCATGTTTGTGGGGGCTTTGAGATGGTTGAATCTCCTACTGATGAGTAAGATATACTCCTAGTAACATTGATTCATGGGGAAAAAATGACTTAGAATGGCCTCAAGGCCAAAATGGGCCTTTATGACCCCAATTCAAAAATAACAATTATTCTACATTCTAGCTCACCTAGTCAAGTTTTTGCAAGGCTATAATGAAGGTTCTAAAGAATCTTCTTAGAGACACACACTCAAAACGTAATTCTTTTTACTTTGATTTCCAAGAGGCTTAGAAGGTACACGTACTTGAGAGATGACTCTCTAACCATCAACTTATTATTTTCTCTATCTCCTTGGGAGTTAACAAGATGCACAGTAAAGAGAGAGAGAGAGAAAGGGAGATTCTGACTTAATGTCTCCCATATTCAACACCCAAGTTATGTCAATTTAATCAAATGAATATGGCACCAATACCAAGACCTGGAGGATATAAGAGGTGGAATCCCTATTGAGGTGACACTATCAACCAAGAAACTACATTTTTGTAGGCTATGGGAGATGGCACGCAAATACCAAGAAAAGGTGCCATAAAACCATAAAATAAGAGCTATATAAAATAAATCAATTAAATCACCATGCTAATAAATTGTATGCTCGAGCAACCAAACTCAAACACTTTCTTAAGTGGGTGAAATTAGGTATGCAAAAGGAGCTCACGGAAGCATCCAATTGCACTAAATAAAATTCAGATGTAAACCAGCTAAACCCTTTTTCAAATCAATGGCCTCCAAATGGGTTTCTAAAAAGATGGTAACCATAAAATATGCAATCAATTGCATCACGAAATTTAAAGATAGTGAAAAAAAATTATGACCCAATATAGGACCATGTTCAATCTCAAGGATTACAAAGGGAGCATTAGATGGACATGAAAATGTGCCTGAATTTTGTACTCCATTGGTTAAAGGCGAAGCATGAACAACATTGTGACCAAGAGATGGAATTAAATGAGTTGGTTGTTGCACCGATGGATATGGAAAAGGGAAACCCATCAAGACTTGATGGATCCCCATGGAAATTTTGTAAGACCATGTGGAAATTTAAAATCCCTAGCCTTCTTCAGGGTTATAAGGAAGTCTTAGAAATGCATTCTTTGGTATAACATATCAATAAAGAATTGATTAAATATATTCCCAAGCAAAGAAATAATCAAAATTTGGAGGCATATAACAATACTAAAGGTGCCTTAAAATATCTTGGCCAACGAATCAGCCATGAAAATCAAACACATCCCACATGTCATTATAAAGCCAAAAAAAATCATATGTGATTATTTTCTCTTAGATAATATCAATATTTTATATGAGGCAATGAATTACATTAGGTACCTAGGACTTGATGCTCTATTTTTCAAGATTCGTCCTCGAAAGGCCTACAATAAAAAATTTGTGTTCCTTCATCCTGGCAATGATCGAGACCTTGGGTTTCATCCAACTCTCAAAAAATGCAATAGAAACATGGTTCTCGAAGGCATTAACCTATCCATATTTTAACTTTGAGAACGAATATTTGTGAACATGTGCTAAGTCTAGGAAATCATTCAAAACTCATTGTTGTTGAATGATAAATTTTTGATGAAAAGTAAATCCCATAATGTAACCATGAACTGATACTTGACCAAATAAGTGGATTGTTGGCATTGGTATGAAGGATGGAGTGTGATCTAAAATAATTTTGCCTCATCAATGACATGATTTTCCTAGTGAAGCCATGCTGACAGAAAAATATTTTAGTGGGTTATTAGTGTGTGTGAGATAGTAAGTTCTTTTTCCCATGACCCTTATAGCATATTTATGCCTTTTTCTCTGCTGTGTGACATAAATGTGACGGTGATGAACAGTTTCTTCCATGTTCTAAGACTTCTAGGAGAATATATGTAGCTTCAATGCATTCTCCCTATGAATAAAAACCTCATAAATGTACTTGGAAATTGAATCAACATAGTAACCACTTGCCTTTATCGGAGTGGATAATGGGGTTTGTTACAGATTTTGTTCCTACTATGTTGAAAGGTGACAGCAGCATGGACAACCACCTTATCTTATGAGTCTATGCATCATTTTCCAGCTAGATTCAAACCCCAACCCCCCACACAACACAACATAGGGCATCCAACTTAGCTTATAAGTTATTTTTTTATGTCAACAATATTCGAACTCCAAAACCCACTGGTTAGAAATTTCCCCCAACCAAACAACATTTCAAGCACCACTCAATACAATAGTTTGTATCCAAATTATAATATTCAGTAGTGCATAATTTTATTTTGTTAATTAAAACATAGTAATATTGAAGATATTAAAACCCACACAAATGCTCGAAATGTAGAGCATATATACATACATTTTTTTTCTGCTTGAGAGCACACATATCCCATGCTCCTTTGATAACGTTCTGAGAAGGATTGGCTTGGTTTTTCTGAGCTGCGCATTGTATATGCAGAGCTTCCTGTTCAATTTCCTAATATTTATGTTAATCATATTGCCTCTCTTTTTCATCTAACCCAACCAAAAAATAAATGATGCAGTAGATTCCAACACAGTTACTTATTCGTATCATCCAAGGTAGCTACATTAAACAGGTAATAATTTCTTAAACACTTATCTTCTCATAGGCCTCCTCCATCTTTGGAGGAGGAGGGGCCGCCTTCTTCTTCTTGAAATTAAATAATCACTTCATCACCTTTGTCTGAGTCGAAATCTCATTGCTTCATCATATTTTCATGAGTCGAACTCTCCATTGCACTATTTGTATTGATGAGAGAGTGTTAAGGCTCTATTGTTGGTAACTGAATGTTATGGATATCTGGTTTTCCCGCCACTCCTCCTTGCTCATACCCACCAAAAATTTAAGTGTAGTGGAGTGGTAAAATGAAATTTAAATTCCTAAAACCCTTCAAAAATTGAAGTGTAGTGGAGTGGAAAAATGAAATTCAAATGCCTAAAAATCATTTTAGGCTAAGTGAAGAGTCCAAAAATTTTACCATAATGTAAAAAAAATTATTATAATATAATAATTTTTTAAATATTTTTTAATAAATATTCTGAATGTTTTAATTTTTTTTTAACATTATTTAAATATTATAAATGTTTTAATATTTTTTTAAATAAAGACAGAAATCATGTTGAATTTGTAAGCCACTTTGTTTTCTCGTGTTTTTCTTTTTTTTTCATTCTATAAGATCACTTTAGATCCATTTTAAGTTTTCACTCTAAAAGAGTTACACCTTAAGAAATTTGATCTCTCCCTCTAGACCCTTGGTAGATCCAAAGTTTACATGAATCTAGATTGGTTTAATTATTAATTATAATAATCATTAATTTTAATAATTTTAATTATAGTTATGATTATTTATTTTAGGTTTTTTTTATTATTTTGATGCATTCAAAATGTTAAATAAGACATTACAATAGCTCTACCATGGGAGAGGAATTCAACAATGGAGAAACCCTAGAGGCCCATGAAAAAATTGCAAGTAGATAAAGGGGTGTGGAGTTTTATACTAGAGCAGAGCATAGTTTTGATGAAGAGTGAATAGGCTCTAGACAATCTTAGGCTCTAATATCCTTATCAAAATGCAAAATAAGATTAAATGATAGTTGTAAGTAAAAATATGGCCTCCATGATAAAACCTTTGAAGACACACAACTAATCATAAAATGTGTTTTTTAGATAAGATATTGGTTTCTTACTATCAGACCAACATAGTGGAGGAGAAGTTGGTGGATTATGCACTAGAGGAGGGTGGTTTCAACAAATTTGGGCTAGTCCCAAGGATTTTATCCATTTGTATTTTGAAGTTAGATCAAAAGGTGACCATGTCAGAGTTTCTAAGCCTACAATGTCTTTAGAAAGAAAATTTAAGAATTTGATAGGGTAGCCATTTGGTGATTCATAGGCCCTAAGCCCTGCTCCAATTGTGCACTATTTAGGTCCTCTATTTTTTTCCAACCCATGGCCCGATGTCATTTTTCAAGGGCTACAAAACCCTTCTTCAAGCTCTTTAGCTCTAAATTTGGTTTCCCTTTTGTTCTAGACATCAGAGGAAGACGTACAATATGTTACGACTTTCTTATGGTTTTCAAAATTTTCAAAACTTACGAATTTCTTCGTTTTTTTTCTTACTTGTCCTTCATCTCAAGTTCCATTGGCCCCACCCTCCTTGGGTGAATTGGTGAAGGAGAGCCTTACCCTGGTGATGGATAAAGGTCAAACTGATGTTGATAATGATGTTGGGGTTTTCAAGGAGAAACCCTCTTGTGAACAAGGAGATGGATGGTTGATGGTGTCAGTTGTATGTATATAGATTAGGAATTGCTGTATGATTTTAAGGAATTGCTAACTACAACAGGAAATAGTGACATAGAAATCATATGTTAAAGGAGCTCTCCCTAAAAGGCTTTAGCAGGAGATGACGTAAGGTTTGACACAACATTACTAATCAGTTGTGATGGCATGACTATGAATATTTGGAATACAAGAGGCTCTTACATTTTGGTATGTACATCCTATACATATCATCTTTTGGAAAAATTTTAATATAGCAACTACTAGGTAGTTGTAGTATTTTATTCTCTCACAAGCTTTAGGGGGAAGCTAGACATGATGTCTTTTTATCATTATTTTGTTGATGTTGAGATTATGACGCATCTTATATTGCACCTGTAGAATAGGTAATCTTATGTTACAGGTTTGGTGGAACCTTGGCCACATTTAGAATGTTATTGTTTAAACGATAATAATTTGTGCAAGATCTGGGAAGGAGGATCATGTTGCCTTCAATAAATGTATATTTAAGATGAATTTTACTCACATACAAATATATGCTTATAATAGATAGAGTGCATATTAATAAGAAAAATTTAAGAAGTAATTTCCAAATCATGCAGGTTGGTTGTGTGTGCAAGTGTTTTAAGTATACATAACTCTAGTGCGAAGTGATATGTTTACATTTTCGTAAAGGAAGATAACATCATGTACCTCATGTGGAAGTTTATGTTTACTTTGTCCTAAAGGCATATAACATTGACTAGAAGTGGTGGGGTATACTCATATGGACAAGGCATATTTTCCAACCCTAGAGTTTGGCAACATGGAAAAAAATAGCAACCTATTGGCATTGAGAATTTGTGAATTATTCCTACTCTAGGGATTTGACTTCAAGACTTTTTTCTTGAAGTGAAAAGTAGTCAACCACTTCAGATTCTGATAATTTTTTTATTGTTTGGAATCACCTTCTAGTGCATCAAACTCACATTATTTTTTTATTATTTGGAATACCTTAACATTTTGTTAGCACATGGAGGTACTTTTGTAGAGAAACCTCAAATGGATAGTTAGTTAGGTAACACATTCATCACCAAGTAGCCAAATTAAATATACTTCTAGATGTATATTGGAATTAAATCATTGCCTTGATGGAATAAATATAGTGGAAATATTAGTGCATATTCCCAAGTGTGTGTGTGTGTGTGTGTCGATTGTAAGCATGTGTACACAGGTCAACTCCAAACTAGAGACAAAACAGGTCAACTTCATTATCTCTATTTTGACAAATTGGAGATATAAATGTAAATAATAAGGGATAAATTTTCATATCCTTAGCATCAACATGGTGTGATATCCTTCTTGTAAAAACTAGGGTTTCTTCTTTTTTGTGGAAAGGATTAGCCCTAGGGTTTTGTCCATAGGGTTTTTCTTATATGCACCTTAGCCAGGGTTTACAAACCCTAGATGCTTCAATATCCAAAGTCTTCAATACCTATCACCTTTTAAATTGCAGGTTCTACATGTATGTTAAATTGTTAGCTACAAACCCTTGAAATACCATTAGCAATCCTTCCATGTATGAGATGGATGTTATCAAAACTTTAGCCTACATATGCAAGGAGAGGATAGAGCACATGACATATTGAGATTACGTACTTGACCTCAAGACAAGAGACTCATAAATTGTAGTATAAATTCATGCAAAATAGAATTATAAGATTTTGATGAACTTAATAGTCATTAATTGTAAGAGAACTAAGAATGGAGTTGAATTTATGCCTAGTTTTTGAGATATCGTAGCAATAGATTATACATATATCTTCAATATTACCTATTCAACCTTACTTGTTCTCCATTTTTCCTTTGAGTATACCATAATATGACTTCCTTGGGCTATTTTAAGGATATATGCACACAGTAAACTAAAAATTCTCATCACGGTGGCTCAAGTCAACTCTTCAATCTTGTTCATAAGGATTCCTTTCAATTTTGTTCATAAGAAGTCTGTAACTAGGTATTTGTATGGTCTGAACACCAATTTTTGTGTAGGTGTCATTGTCCTTTACATGAGTAAAGGGTATAGATCTCCACATAATAAAGTAATACAGATCTTCACAAGATCTTCGTATGAACAATAGGTACAGGCCTTGTGTCATAATTCGAATTCATCGATGTTGTTTAGGAAGAAGGAGACTTGTTCTTGAACAATGCCACCTCAAATTATAAACCTTTGATCTTGAGAAACAACTTTACCTTCCAATATTATCATCAATATGTGCAATAACAATTTTCTTTGATACTTCAACATTTTACTAGACTTTAGACAAACTTTATATTTCAGATTTCTTCTTGACTTCTTCTTGAGATTATGACTGTCTTTTTGACGTAGATGAACATATTTCTTTAACCCTTTGATGTAATTTACCAGGATTGTATTTCAATTTTTTTAATTTAGGATTTGAAATAGATTAACTTATGTTATTGACTTTTGAAACCTTCGACCCTTTGAAATATGGTCGTTATTTGAGACATACTTGAAAACATTTTCAAACCTTATTTTAAAATTTTCCTAAATTTCCTTAGAATGAAAAACTAAAATTCTTCAGATGAAAAGATAAAGGTTATGAGAGGGTTGTTATCAATTTTTAGTGATCTAAGGATTGTTATTAGATTTCAGTCAAAGCATAATTCTAAAACTTGCACTCTATTTTCGCACACATGGAGTTGAGTATTTTTTTAAGATAATAGAAATGGACCCTTGAAAATACTAAGATTTGAATTGAACTAATATGAAATGGCATATATGTGCTAATAAAAATGATTTTTTTTGTTATGAATTCTATTTGAGGATATCCATATTAAGGTAAGACATTTCTTTTATTTTTAACTTCAATACTTTTGTAACAATTATTGTGCTTTCTTTTCTATTTAAAAAACTATATTAGTGAATTTGATCAAGTGTTACAATCTATATTTTTAGGTATCTTATAGCATTGAAATATTTCAGAAGATATCACTTTTAACAATGAGTAAAACCACAAATTCAGTCTGCATTATGAAAAAAAATGACAACATTCTATGTGGTGTCATTAAAAAAAACCCCACAAAAGGGAGCACCACAAGCCATTGCCCCATTACAACATGAATATATTTGCTTTAGTCTCTACAACAATTGTATGCACATATTCTTGATAAAAATATGTACGAACCATTGGAAGGTATGATCATTTATCTACTTGATATTTCCCGTGCAAGTACTTCAATATTTTATATAAATAAATCCATATTGTCATTGTCTCAAGAGGTGTGTGTTTTTTTTTGAGTAAATTCTCACCATGAAGCATCACAACAACATCATGTTCTGAGAAGGAACCATCACAACAAGATCATGTGGTGGAGAAAAAACCACCACCACAACAACATGTTTTGGAGCAAGAACCATCACAACAAGATCATGGTGTAGAGAAAGAACCACCTCAACAACAACATGGTTTGGAAGGGGAAAATACAACTACCCAAGCAGGTTTTACAATGAATATGAAAACAAGGGGTAGAGGACCAACAAAATTCCTCTTTGGAAACACTCCAGAGGGCTCCATGTTACCTAAAATTAAATTTAATGAGAGGGGACAACCTATTGGTCCATAGCCAAATAAATTCTCCTCCTTTTTAGGTGCACCTGTAAGAGAGATTGTAGGCATCAAGCATATGGAATGGAAATAAGTGCCTAAAGCACTTAAGAAAGACATGGAATGCAATCAATCTGAGTATAAACCAAATTATTATTGAATTTTTGTTCTAAATTTCATTGATGCATGTTGAGCATGTATATGATAAGTTTAATTTCAAATAAGACTATGTATATAATAATTCATATTTTATCCCCTAGATGCGGGTGACACATCCAGATCCCACGAGGACACATCCTCCCATGCGGAGGTTGATGCCTCTATGCAACGCTCGCTCTAACATGATGTGGAACCTCAAATTTCCAATCATTTATACTGGCACTCTACCACACCTGGCCTCTTTTCATACTTCGTATCACATGTAGACCCACTTGGATTGTCCCTCACCGCCTCTACGCTCATGCCACATGCCTTCAAAAGGTACAGAAGCTCCTCATTCATCCATCTCATTATTTCTCCAACCGGTCTCAAGATCCATCCTTGTTATTCCCCTCACCTTCACGTTGTTGATATAGATTTCCTCGCGCACCACCACTGCCATTCCCCTCCCTTTTTCATTCTCCCCTTCCTGCGCACCCCCTACTGTGAGTCCCCGGCCATGTGCCCTCCTGCTGTGCGCCCCTCCCTCTGTGATCCTCTTTGTTGCACACCCTCTATTGTGTGATCCCCTAATATGCGCCTCCCTGTTGCACGCCCCTCCCCCTGTGCTTATCCCTAATGCAAGCCCTCCACAGCAAGGACTCCAGTTATGTGCCCCCCGAGTGTGCGCCCCGCTTCGCACTCTACTGTGCGCCCCCTGCTCTCGGCCTAGTCTCACTGTTGGAAACCCATTCTCTTCTGAACAGCCTATCCATGACCCCGTGCCAACGTTAAAAGCCCATCAGGGGTAGCCACAGAGGGGCGTTCTTAGGGCGTTATCACCAAGGCCAAGACCAGCATCTAGAATCCATTGAAGGCTCCTCATCAAGAAGCCTTGAAAGGGGGGCCACTCAAACACCTGATAGCAGCCAGGGAGAGAATGTGTTGACTCTAGAGAAGCCTAGGGGTAGAAGAGGCCCCATAAAATCTACCATAGCACATTCTAAGCTAACCACACCTCAGAAGACCAAGCCACTCCCTGTTCACGAGTCTACGGAGGAGGAGACAGACATTTGGATCATGGATTCGGATGGCGTCTAGACCAGAGTTTTAGATGTAGAGTACTCTGTAGCTCCCATCGTTTGTGCGGTCCCTCTGAAGCCTCCGCGTGAGCCCATAGCTGAGGATGAATCCATTGCACATTAATATGGATGCCTAATTGAGGAGAAGGGCCCCGAGACAGAGGAAGATGAAGGAACCCCATGATTGCTTGGTAGCAAGGTTCATTTCTATTTTTTTTCAACTCAGGAAATCCTTCAGCTATTTTGCTTTCATATGTGTCATTGAATATTTTGTAAACTATGATTGTATGACTATATTAAGGGGTTGGTTTCCTCCCAAGGGGCAACCCTAAACCTGTTTTATTTTGAAAAATACTAAGGCAGGGATTGGCTAAGCTCCACTTTTCATCTCTACCCAAAGCCTCTATAATGTTTCTTTTATGATTTAATATAGTTTAGCCTAACTTTAAAAAAAAAAAAAAAATGCATATTTATCTATTGTAGCATACCTATCAAATAGATTCATTAGCAGTGCAATTGTGTCATAAAAGAAGATCTCAGTGCTTGAGAACTTATAGATATAATTTGTATAAAAAATATTATTTGAAACATAAAATAGACAAGGAGAGGATGGAAAATGCTCCTATTGGAGTAAATGAAATATATTGGATTGAATTCGTTAAAATATGATATGACCCTAAATTCAAGGTAAAAATGAAAGACAAAACTACTTGTTATCACCAAATGAGATTTGACTTTGAATCCTTGCATACAATTAACTTCAATCCAAGCATCCATTTTTATTGACTTGCAAGAGAAGGCAATTGCAAATAAGGAAAATAAGGAATTAGAACAAGAGACCCACTCTTTCAGAAGTAGAGGTTACTTTAGGGTTGAACATGACCTTGTAATTTGTAACCAAGACTATTTTTTGTTCACAATTACCAACTTTAAATAAACTTATCAAGATTATTGTATTTTTTGTGACTAGAATCAAACTTGTAATCAAAATGGTACATGTAACTAGGGCTGATGTGTGGTTGAAATGCCTTACAACGAAGGATGGCATTCCAATTTTACCATTTAGTGCAGAGAGAATAGTAAGTTCCCAACAAATTCTTGTATTTATTTTGATTTTTTTAATGATGTTTATTGCAGGAATTTGTTGAAATGTTGACATTTCTAGAAAAAAAAATTAATTGGTATAAAATAATTTAATTCTTCTACATGTGCAACAAAGTAGTATGCCATTACAATAGTTTTGGGGCCTCGGAGGAAAGGTCATGTACATGGGGTTGGTTTTGGCATCACTCCAATTGAATTGTTTGGAAAACAGCGTGCTTACAAGAAGCAATTGTACAATGCATGAGAAATTTAGAAAAAAATACAAGGAACTTGGAAGATTGAAAGAATTTGTTGAATAATTAATGGAATGGGAAGTTTTCACAGAGGCGGGAAAATAAAATGGTTGAGTTCATCGAAAACTAGCCAAAAATGTAATAATTACATGTGTAGACTATTTATTTTTTTATGTATGCCATGTTTGAAGATTGGAATTTCAAAAGCATAATGCCAATATGAATATGAATCTATTGTTGCAATATGTGTAATTATTGAAACATTGTTTTTGTAGCTTAACCCTTCATCTTTTTATTTCATGGTATTCATGCAAACTATTTATTTTTTAGCAGAGTTCCCTGAGTCCTAGCCAAGCTTCACCAAAACAAACTCCATTGACTTCGAGATAACATATTCCTGACCCAATTAGTGACTAAATAACATAGGTAAGTTCTACGCTTCTTTATTTTCTTGTTTAATATTATCTTCTTATTATGTGGAATATCACAAGAATTTGTTTATTATGAAGGTCAAACACGATTAATACCTTCAAATACAGGACTGAAGGGGAAAAAATGTTTACTTACAAATTTTAATGGTAAAGTTAAGTTTGTAATGGGTTACATAAAAAAAATTGAACCAAACTTTTTCATGTCGAATGGAGAATAATTAGGAGAAGGATATTATTTTGTGTGCCCACAATTTTGGTTGGTCTTGGTTATCAAAACAATCTTAAGTGTAGAATTAATCGATGTTAGTATTTAACAAATGCACTTAATGCTATTAATATATGTTGGAAGAGTAATGAAATTGAATTGATTAATGATTGATAGCAATGACTTGGGAAATTACTATCTCAACCATTCATCATGATATTAACAACTCTTCTTCAAGAGGAATAAGGGATGGTGAGTTCTCATGTTGAGTTTTAGTAATCTTATTAACTATGGATTGTGTTCATTTGTAACCTTAATTGAATTGATGAAGTTCATTTCAAATTGTAAATTTGAATATGTATGCAACATTGAGACTTTGAAAATAATTGCAAATGTTGAAATCTATCCTTTGTTAAAAAATACAAGCTTAAATAGATTATTTGGCTTGTCATTTTTCCATTATTTGCTTGATTTGTTTCTTGTATCATTTCTCCAACCTTATACAACTTCTTGAGGACTGTAAATCCCATTGAATTTTTTTATTAGGTTTCATTTGTAACAAACCCCACATTAACTATACCAGTAACTGGGGCAATTACTATGTTAACCCGATTCTCAAGGTTTTTTTTATGAGAATGGGGTAAAATAGTTGTTTTTTTTCATATGTATAAATTTTCGTGCATATTCCGGGTGAAACCTTGGCAGCACTATAAATAACTTTGGAAGTTGGGATTGACACCTTATGGTTTTCTTAAGACTTAGACCAAACTAATTTCAAGTGATATAATCTAGGTTTTTATGGTCTATTTGCAGTCATACATACTCCATTAGGATGTGTATATGCATTGTAAGGGAGGTGTAAGTTAGTGATGAAAGGAAAGTTTTTTCTCCAATGTGTATTGCCACCTCTAGGTATTTGACCAATTTTCTTAATTATATAAAACCCTAACCCTAATCATCATTATTTTCAATAACAGATTGACCTTAGCTTCTGTGTATGATTCAAATATAATATTTCGAGGTATGTGATGCACCATAACAAACATGAAATAAATGTTAATGCCTCATACTTGATCATTAGTAGCTTCATGGATCACAAGAAACTTGTTGGCCCTAGTTTCTATATGCACTTCATATTTTCTGTATAGCCTAATGTGATAGTTACACAAATGGATGAATTTCATTACAATGTTAAGGATAGTGCTCTTGCATACCTCAAAGTGCCCTGGATTTATATGAAGACTCTTAGTTGATTTATCTATTTCTTCTATGCTCAATGCATTTCTGAGTGCAACTCCTTTGCTTACTATTCTTTAGCTAGCATGTGAGGATGTTTTGTTTCTTAGTTGGGAATTCCAAGAAAAATAATGGTACTAGGAAAAAATTAATTTTCGTTCTATCATTGCTAATGTTAGGTCAGGTATGCTTATGCTATGCAATAGTCACCAACACCACAACTCCTCGCTCCAATCATGCTGGGAGATATGGCACGATGGTGTCAGGAAATATACAGTCATGGGAAGAGTAATATGTGGCTAACAAATTAGCACTTAATTCAGAGAAAGGAGCAATGGCAGAGGTGTCATTTTTACAAAATAGGAAGAACATAGGTAGGAGGGAGTTACAAGGGAAAATGAAAGCTAAAATGGAGTTGGCGTTTATACCATGTCAGGCCAGGAGTTAACTCCTCAAATGAATTGTGTTTTTGCATTAATACTAATCATGGATATATACATGGAGAGAGAGACTCTTGGGCTTCATCTCCCGACGTCTCTTCATATTCTTATTCTCCTTATTTTCTAGTTACACTATTTTACATAAATTTCCTAATCCCAAATATTAGATGTCAACAACTAAATTGAGATGAAAATTGGTGTGCTATATGTTGGTCCAACCAAGCCTTAGTACACATGTTGCCTTTATTTTTGTCACGGTTTTCATACCTTTCCCATCCCATTGGAAGCATGATGGGTGCACTCAGTGATGTGTGATGTTTAACTGTAAAAAATTGGGTTGGAAACAAATCAATTTTTGGCATGTTCAAATTTCATAGATTGTAGTCAATATGAATTCTACTATGGCTTAAGGGAGATAAACATTGATGAAAAAAGGGAATGAAATCACCCAAATCATCCAATGAATATCTCACATCTTCTTGTCTTCTTGGAGGAATTTTATGTGACATTTTTCATTACCAAAAATTTAGTGATGATTATTGATGAGCCCCAGTATCTCAACAAGAATGTTGAGACTCCCAAGGCTACCAAATTTAATTATCAACCAAGGGTTCGTACAAAATTAAGAGGTGACAATGCTATATGCATAGTAGTTCAAGCTCTACTCATGCCACCTTCAGTTAATGAATCAGATCAGGGCATACAGAGACCAATCATTTTTACTAGGTTTTCAAAATAAATTTCATGACAAGACAAGAGTATGCTCTTATAGCAGGAAGGTAAACATTATCCTATTTGCAAAAATGAAAGTGTCATTCATCAAATGTAATGAATAACTACAATTTAATGAAGGCAAATGATTGTAATAATTGTAGAGATGAAATATGCTAGTATACTTGTAGATGAAAATCAAGACTCTACTCATTGAATGTAAATCATTACTCTACTTGTAGAATGTGAAAAATTGCCTGGAAAATGAAACTTTATCTAAAGCGTATGATTAGAAAATCTAAGAATATAACTTCAAAAACTAGGTCCAATCTACTTGCATTGAAGATTTTCCCTTCTTATCACTAATTCCAACATAATGTAGCGCTAGTAACAGATTGCTTACACATTGCATAAGATATCAATCTTTGTGATTCAAATGTGGAAATTTGTCTACTAGTTCTAATTGTGGTTTTTTACTTTCATTGAAGGAAGGATGGGTCTAAAGTGGTCCTTGGTCCTCCCCAACCATGGATTCAAAGTCTAGAGGTCATTATTCAATCCCAAGCTACAAAAATCAAGCCCTCAAAGAAAATATGGTCAATTTTAGATAGTGCTACATGACCGCTACATGATTGCTACAGGATGCTACAGGATTGTCATGTTTTGCTACAAGATTGGATCTGAGATCATCTTGAGGGTAGGAAAGGTGTTCTGAATTTGGGAGAAGGTAGACGAGGGTGTATGAATGATATGTGAGGCATTTTTTCCAAGCTTATCACCCCTCAGAGGCCCATCTTGCACAAAATTACATGCTCATAGTGTCCCCCAATGATCCTGAGAAGATGATCTCGGTGGAATAATTTGAGAGCAGTATGAGGTTTCAAGGAGGAGGATGGTGATGAAAAAATGGATGTAGGATGAGTGTTACAATCCCTGAAAGTCACTATTAGTACCTACAAACTAACAATAAACCCTTCTTACTCTTATAAAGAACATAAATCTAGTGATCAAATTGCAATGAAACAAATCAATATGGGAAGGATGAGTTGAATTGTATTTCATAAAGGGATAATCTATCCTACAAAATGCATCTATTCCATGTGCCACGTAGTGCCAAGGGATTGTTAGACGTTCTAGGTGTTATGACATGTCAAGATGTAAACTATGTTGTTTAGTAGTTTTATGGCCACGGTTGGACGTGAGCCTTGACTTGGTAACTTTTTAAGTGGGATGAGTTAATATTGGACATGAGTAGCCTAAGATGAGTTATAATCCATTCTTAGGTGAACAAGGGATAATATAGTTGTAGTAAATGAAACTTGGTCAAGTTTTTATAGTTGAGGTAGAACTTGGTTGGGTTCCCAAGTCTAAAGCGTATAAGTTATGAGGACATGATAGTTAAGGAGTGTCAGGGTGTTCCAATGAATTAAAATGGGTGCTAACACATGCTATATAGTGTCAATGCATTTCGAGGAGTGTTGGGCAATGACAGGGCATCACAAGGGAGAACTAGTTCAAAGTGCATGGAAATGAACGCATAAGAGTGTCTGTCAGGGAGTGTCAATGAATTCCAGGAGTCCCATGGACGAAGTGTGCTAGGATAATTTCATAATAGGACTTGTAGGAGGAAATATTATGATTGCAATAAGGGGGTGAACAAAGTAGTTTTAGACAAATGGATACTTTGGGATAGACACAACACTATTTTTTCAATGACTTGGTTGGGTTCCCAAGTCATAAAAAAAGTGAGGCTATATATGATGGAATGACAACTACGGAGTGCCAATGTGTGAAAGGAATACCTAGAAGTGCTAACACATGATAGAAATTTCCAAGGCATGTTAGGCATGCTAGTATTTTCTAGGTGCTAGAGTGTGACACCAACGCATGCTAGGGAGTGCCAAGGAAACAGAAGGGAGGACTAGTTTCAATTTCATGGAAATGAATGAATAAGAGTGTGTGATAGAGAGTGTTATCAAGTTCTAGGTGTGCTAAGGAGGGAGTTACAAGGTATGCTAGGCAATGCCAAGGCATGATATAGTGATAGAAAAGTATACCAAGATGTGCCAAGTTCCAAGGTGTGCCAATGTGTGCCAAGGAGTGTTAGGGAGTGCTAGACAAACACAAGGGAACACTATGTCATAATGCATGGAAATTATGAATAAGAGTGTGTGACAGATAGTTTTAGTGATTTCCAAGTGTGTTAAGGAGGAGTGACAAGGCATGCTTGGCAGTGCTAAGGAATCTTAGAGTGCTAGGGTGGCATGCAACCAAGATGTGCCATCATGTGCAAGGAAGTGTTAACTAGGATTTTTGGGGAAACACAAGGTAGCACTACATCAAATTGCATGGAAATGAACAAATGAGAGTTTAAGATTGGAAGTGTCAATGATTTCCAAGTGTGTTAAGGAGGGAGTGACAAGTTATGCTAGGTAGTGTTAAGGCATTCTAGAGGCTAGGGCGACATGCCAAGTTGTACTGGGTGCTAGGGTGTACTAACACGTGCCAAGGAGTGTTAAGAAATGCTATGGAAACACAAGGGATAAATAGGTAAAAAATCATGCAAATGAATGAATAAGAGTTTGTGACTGGGAGTGTCAATGAGCTCTATGTATTCTAAGGAGAGGGTGACAAGGTATGCTAGGTGGTGCGAAGGAATGCTAGAGTGCTAGGGCGGCATGCCAATATGTGCCAGGAATATGCATGCTAGGGATTGTTATGGAGTGTCAGGGAAATACGAGGAAGCACTAGATCAAAATGCACAGAAATGAATGAATAAGAGTGTGTGATAGGGAGTATCAATGATTTCTAGGTGTGTTAAGGAGGGAGTGACAAGATTATATGCTAGGAAGTGCCAAGCTATGCTAAAGTACCAAGGCGTGTCAGGATGTGCTAGGGTGTGTTAGAGAGTGTAAAAGCATGCCAAGGAATGTAGGGGATGCTAAAACATTCCACATAGTGCCAAGGCATTTAATATATGCCATGTGTTATGGCATGTCAAGATGTAAACTGTGTTGCTTAGTTTTTTTACGACCACAGTTGGATGTGATGAGCCTTGTCTTGGTAACTTGTTAAGTGGGATGAGTTGATATTTGACATTATTAGCCTAAGATGAGTTACATATAGTTCTTAGGTGAACACGGAATATGTTGAATTTCCATGACACATTAGATTTGGGTTTGTTTTTAGAATATTTGATGCAAACACACTCAAGTGCCACAACACATCTACTTTTCACAACAGAATCTACACACATCAGGGAATTAACTAGTGCACATGAAATTTTTAACTTTTTCAAACCATTCTTAATTAAATTACAAACTATACTATAATAGGCTAGATCTCTCATACCAGGGATCATGGCCCTTTACAATCACAATGATACAAGGAATACAACTAGGGCTTTGTGTTAGTCCTTTGACAACCAATCTACCTTAAACAATACAACACTTGACCTACTTGTTGATGGCGTCCACACATATCCCTTTCAGTCCACATGTCCTGAACACATCTAGCATGTCCTCTTTCCTCCCATTATACAACTCCTCAATCTGCCTCTATCAATGAACTCAACTCATTTATGTTACTGAACTCAGCTCAAAAAAAATTTCCCTCTATCTACCTCTTTTTTCATTTAAATTATACAACACTTGGTGTTTTCGATCAATTGTTCACAACTCCATTTGTGAACAACTCTTTGGTCTTCCCACTTTTTCCATATTATTTCTCCAAGATGACAATTCTAGGGCTATGGAGGTTTCCCTTCTTCTCACTGACTCAATCCTATACAATATATTAAACTAGGGCTATTTGGCTAGCCCACTTGATTTCTACTTTAGTCCTTCAAATTATGCACATCCTTAGGCCCAATACACCTGCCTTTCTACCAGTCTTGTTTTCCTTCAGAAGTAGAGGACTTGGGGATCTTCTTTGATAGTCACCTAACAACACTCCAACTGTACTTGGACTAACATCAATTTTCCCAACCACGGTCAACTCTTTTACTGATCTAGTGCCCACAACACTACCCTCATATAGGGCTCTTCAAATATGCCACCTAATAGTGATTTGAGTCTTCTCAAAATCACTTTTCTTATGTACCAATTTCTTTATTGTCCAATCAATGAAAAAATCTGAACTACTCCTCTTATCATCCTTCTAACCAATTGTATATGACTAAACTAGGGTCACAAATCATCCGCTAACAATCCATTGACTAACTATTTATAGGTTGCTTCAGATCTCTGTCCAAAAATCTATGGACATTCCACCAAAATCAACTCCTCTTCATATCAATCCATTCCTCATATGGCATATTTCTTCTACTCAATATTCTACCCAGGTTCCACCTTGCTTTGGATTTGTTATCTCTGCGCATACTTCTGCAAACCATCTTCCAAATCTGTGGTATATATTGCAAAGATAAACCTCTCTCTAAGGGTCATGGCCCCTCTTCTTCTATGCATATTTGTCACAATATTAAGGGAATACCTTATGGACTAAACATGCTAGGAAGCCTCCCTAACTAGGGCATTATACTTCTATTTTAATTGCTTTAGAACAAACCCTATCCACCCATAGAAAAAACAACAACTCTTGCCTCCATAAGAGATTCGGCCTAGCTCATATGGATCCATATATTTTGTGCATTTATTTGACTAATTCTTGACTTGAACTTTAGATATCTATGACCCTCAAACTATGGTTACCTCAATTAATATTACACCTACAACTACTTTTTTTTTGGACCTAAATTATAGTGCAATCCCTCCTCCATTTTTGTTGGTATTTATCACAGACCTTGTAGCCTACTAACCACCACAAGATAGGGTTTCAACCCTCTCTGTTATTTCAAAATTTGAAGTGGCCTTCACACAGAAGCATCACTCAAATCACATGCCAAAATTCTCATGAGCCGCCTCTCTTAAGCTCAATCTGCCATAAGAGAACCGACAATATGGCATATATTTCCTATCTCGAACCCATTAAGGTATGTGTCATTCTTGTGAACCCTCACATGATGATCTTGCTCTTGTTGGATGATCATGGCTCCCTTTACCAACCCTTAACCAACCCTCTAACTCGGCCTACTTTAGGACTACATCTCTCCTAGCCTCCTTGATCAAATGATCTCCTTGTCACTTGATGTTATCGCCTTCATACTAACTCCTCCTTAAATATATTTTCCTAGTTAGGCCTCTGAAGAACCCTCTATAACTTACAGCCTTTATCCACTTAGACCTTAGGAAATATTATTTTTCCTTTTTCATTTTCTCTTAGATTGTAAACCCCATCTTGCATCCAAAACCCCTTCGCTTGGGTTATTTTCCGACAAAGCCTTTTTTGACCAAACTCACACAAACCCATCTCACTAAGCTTGTGGAGTACCTCCCAAGCTACACAATTCAACAACATAGTCTATTTGTAGTAATCGTAACTTCGTCAAGCTATTGTAGTCAAGCGATGACTTGGTTGGGTTCCCAAGTTGAAAATTAAGTAAGGGTAGTTGTGAGGGCATGATAGCTAGGGAGGGTTTGGGCATGCCAAGGAATGAAAATGTGTGCTAACACATGTCGAACAATCTGAATTCATGTTGAGGAGTGATAAGGAGTCACCAAGGCATCACAAGGGAGAACTAGGTCAAAATGCATGGAAATGAACAAATAAGTGTGTGTGCCAGGGAGGGTCAATGAATTCAAGTGTGCCAAGGATGAAGTGTGTTAGAAGAAGTTAATAATAGGATTTTCAAGAGGTAAGCCTACGATTGCGATAAGGGGCTCAACAAAGTAGTTTTAGACAAAGTGAGACTTTGTGCTCGGCACAACACTATTTTTCCTTTATCTATTATTTTTATATGACATCTGGCACACTTTGGCTGAATGCTCATTTTTTAATCTATTTTAGAAAATTTAATATTATAAATTGTTGTGTATAATTTTTGGGGCACTCAGCTTGTACCAACTTATATCTTGAGTGTCTTGTGTATCTTGTGGTTCTTACAAACTCTCAATTAATGCTCTACTGTTTATATGAACTGGACATACATGTGAAATATTTCATATGTAAGTTACATTGCTTATTTGTTTTATGGCCATGGCTATATGTGATCCTTGTCTTCGTAAGTTATTAAGTGGGACAAGTTCAGCTTGGACATGAGTGGCCTAAGATGAGGTATAGGTAGTTCTTAGGTGAACAAGGCACAATCTACTTGTAGTCAGTGCAATCGGTCAAGTTGTTGCAACTGAAGCAAGGCAATGTCACATGAAATGCAGTACCTAAGGACTTGATTGGGTTCCCAATTTCTTAAAAATTGTAAGGCTAGTTGTGAGGGTATGAGTGCCAAGGCGTGCTAGGTAATGCTAACATGCGCCAGATAGTTTGAAGGCATGTCAAATATGGTAAGATGTTTCAAGTGGTAAGGCATTCCAAGATGTGAAAGGGTGTGATAATACATGTTGGGGACTATCAAGGCAACCAAAGGGAAATGAAAACATAAGAGGGTTAATAAGTCATAAATTTACCTTTTTCAAAAGGGGCATGCTAGGCACACCAACACTAGGTGGAAATAGGTTCCAAGTACCAAGCGCCAGTGCATTCTAAGTGTCAAATCATCCTTTGTTACTTCTCATCTACTTTCCAATAATTGATCTCAAATAATTTTACTATTAAACCATGCTAAATCATACCAAGGCATCTTAATGAAAGTTAGACATGCTAATACTTTCCAAGCACCAACACTTTCCAAGTGCCAATGTGTGTTAGGGGGTGATACACATGTCATGAAGTGGAAGGGCATGTCAAAGAGTGTTAAGGTGTGACAGAGTGTGGTAATGCATGTTGAGGAGTGTTAGGGAGTACTAGGGAAACATAAGGGAGAACTAGGTCAAATTGCATGGAAGTGGATGAATATGAGGGTGTGCCAGGGTGTCAACGAGTGCTAGATAGCATGCAAAGGAGGGAGTGACAAGGTATGTTAAGCATTAGTAAGGCATCCTAGGGAATATCAGGGCATGTCAAGAAGTTCCAGAGTGTGCTTGGGAGTTCCAGTGTGTGTTAAAATGTGCCAAATAGTGCTAATACATGCAATATGCTAAGGCATGCTAGGATGTTTAGGGTGTCAGGGTATGACAATATGTGTCAAGGAGTATCAAGGCAACAATAAGAAGAACCAAGCTTAGAATGCAAGTAAATGAACACATAATAGGGTTAATAATTCAGGACTTTATATTTTCCAAAAGGGGCATGCCAAGCACACAAATAATAGGTTCCAATACATACCAAGTTCCAATGTGTGCCAAGTGTTCATGTATGTTCATGCATGCCAAAGTGTTATAAGGCATGCCAGGGACTACATGGAATTCCAACACATGCTAGGAGAGTGTTATGTTATTCTAGGGCCTCCCAACATGTGCTTGGGTGTCCTAGTCATCGAAATATGTTCTAAGTACAAACATGTTCTAAGACATGTGAAGTGCCAAGGAATGTTAGTGTGTGCCAAAGCACGTTAAGATGTGCCAAGAGTGTTGAGTAGTGCTAGATATCTCTCATTAATAGAATTGAAAAAGCTTTATTATTTATTAAATAATATAGTTTCTACACACACTAGTGGAACTTTATCTAAAGGGAATTTTCTATATAATAAACCTAATAGAGATTAATCATGTATTGCCTCATAGGAAAACTATATTCTCATTACTTGAGGGAAATGATACACACTAATTACTTCTTAACAAATTGACTAACTCTAACCACTATATGGCCTTATACACATAATGAAAAAGAATCCACAAGAATGGTCTTAAATCATTATATTTTGACAAAAAATATAGTAACATGCACATAACATCAATAAAAACTCATTGGAATTATCAATGATGATGAACATTTTTCGATCGTCACCAAATGTAACCAAAAAGAACATTGGTGAGGGTCAATATATCGTCACTAGAAATGTCACCAAAGAGATAATTAGTGACGATCCTTTAACAACCCTCACCAAAAGTGTCACTGAAAATGGCTTTGGTGACAAACCTTAAAGGATCATCACTATATGCACTTACAACAACACTTTTTTAAGGACCATCACCATATGTGACATTGATGACAGACCTTAAAAGTTTGTCACAGGCATGACCCTCAGCATTGTCCTTTTATCTTATAGTGATACCTGGTTTGACACTAGGTGACCAGGTTTGGGAAGTCATGAGTTTGAGGGAATGAAAACAGAGGCAAAATGGATTCCCAGAGCTTGATGTCATCTTCTTGATCTAGGTACCTTTGTTTCAGCCACAAGTGAAATTCATGGAATTAAAATTCGCACTTTGTGTCAATGATTTTAAAGTACGAATCAGTGAGGGGGACATGGTCAAGATCGATCGGGGTAGAAGTAGCAGGGTTTTCCTCAGAGGTTGGCTTTTGGATTTTTCCCTTGGAGGCCATGTTTTTGCAGAGGGAAAGAAGAAGAATGTGGAAATTTCTACAAATAAATCTTTGTGTGGTACAATGTAAGATTGTTGAACCAGTGGCACAATTATGTCTTTGTAAAACCTGTAATTCAACAACAAACAATAAATTAAACAAATTGGTAGAAGGTAGGGTGAGGTTTTATTTATAGTGGTGCTCGGATTACCATTATGGAATGACTGTTGGGAAATGCAGCCGTAGAAGTTTTAATGTTGACGGTACAGGAGATGGGGGTGATGAAACAACTAGGAAAAGGCTAAGGGAGTGGGTTTAACGAGACAAAAAAATAACGGTAAGGGATCGGAGTCTCAACAGGATGCACAGGTGGAAGTGTTTTATTCAGTGTCAGTAAATGGTCAGGATGAAAAGTCAAATGACCATTGACGAGAGTGAAAACTGTCGTCGGGAGAAAAGCGGATTTTGGAGGGGGTCGACGATGACAAACTGTTTTGAGCGGGGGGGTGTGAAGTGTTGTGGAAGTGACACATAGGGAAGGGCCTGCCATCAGAAAAAACTGCTTTTCGGACCCACACCCCCCCCCCCCCCCCCCCCGCATCATTAATGAGAAATGGGCAAGGGGGTGCAAAAAGGCTTCCCCGCTGTTGATCTGCGTGGGGAAGAGATCTGCCTTTGAAAATTGCTCGGGAGATAATCATAATACTACAAATATTTTTGTCACTTAATGGACTTAGGATAAAAACATGCACTCTTTTATTATAATTAAATTTAATTTCTTGATGAAGCAATTAACATAATTAAAACACATTTTTAACTCCTAAAATAAATATTTAGCACATGTAAACAAACATCCATTCTCTTCTTTTATTCAAACTAAGCAAATCATTTCTTTATTTCTATACCTAGCATTTTTTCAATAATTTGCCTTCATTTTTTAAAGCAACTATTCCTATCATTTTCTTGATATGAATAATTTATTTGTTGTGAATCCTAGCATTTTTTGTTTTTTGTCTATTCATATCCTAACTTAACATTTTTCAATTTTTCAATTTTTTTCTAAAAATACTACTTGATCAAAACCAAATAATGTTGCAACATTGGCTCCAATTGTGGACTGCTTCCTCCTGTAGGATGCGGAGAACAAGCAGATCCAAGTGCCTTCTCCTCAAGCTACTGGATTCTTTTCTGAAAAATAAACAAACTTGCAAATTTAAACAAACCGGTATATGTACAATGATGATTGTGAATGATTCTTCTGCATCTTCACTACTGGATTTAGTGCTTCAGGAATCTTCCATTGACTAGAAAAAAAGAAAATTGTCCTTCCAAGTTCTGCAAGATGAAATTATTGTTACCCTTGACTTCTTCAATGCTAAAAGGTCCAAACCAGAGGTTGTCAAATTTTCCATGTTTTCCTCTTTCTTCCCTCCTAGCATCCCATCTCAATACTAAATATCCTTCCTTGAAATCTCTTTCTCTAGCTTTCCTATAAAAGAGACTTTTCATTTTGTTTTGATATTTCCTTAGCTTATATTGAATTTCATCCCAGTTTTAATTTAGTTCAATAATCTGATTGATCCTCCTAGAAAAATCATTAGCTTCTTTATTAACTTATAGTAAAAACTTAAAAACATGGAAAGCTAGATTTGTAGGAAAAATGGCTTCTTTACCATAAACCAACTGAGATGGAGATCTTCATGTAGATCTTTTTGGAGATATCCTATTATCCCAAACTACATATATGAGGTAACTATCCCAATTTTTCTTATGATCTTCTAAAATATTCTTTATTACCTTTGTATTCCCTCAACATTATCTCATTACTATATGCTGAGGGCATCCGAATATGGACAGAATTTTTTCTTCAATGAATTTTATCACTACAGTGTCTGGCATTTTTAACTGGAATTTCCTTTACCCATTTTGTGAAATAATTTATTGCAGTTAGTATCCATTTGTGCAGATTTCTTGATGTTGGATGAATTTATCCTATGCAATCTAATACCCACTGTAAGAAGGGAGTTGAAACTAATACTGGAACCAAAGGAAGTGTTGCAAGTTTTCTCTTTCCAGCAAACATTTGACATGGAATGTAGCTTCTAATATTTTCTCCTACTTTTGAAAACATAGTAGGCCAATAGAATCATGCTCTTATTATTTTATATGATGTGGCTCTCCAGGCATAGTGTCCACCACATATACCTACTTGAAACTTCTCAATAATTCCATCTGTTTCACTTTTTGTCAAGCAAAGAAAAAGGATATTGAGTGGATCCTTCCAGTATAAGTTTTCATCTATGATACAGTACTTTACAGCCTTTAACATAAGTGTCCTAGATTGATTTCTTGAAAATTTACTAGGGCACTCAAATTTAATAAGAAAATGTACAATATCAGAATACCAATCTGACAGCAAGTTTCATCAATATGAGCAGGGACTGATTGATTTGAAGGAAGGTTCTTGTGCTTTCTTCCCTTATGAACCTTGGGAAGGTTCTTGTGGATTCTCCCCTTCTACATTTAGAGAAGGTTCTTATGGATTCTCCCCTTGAGAGTTTGGAGAAGGCTCTTATGTATTCTTCTCTGAAATTTCAAAAGTAGAATTTATGCCCAAAACTTTACAATTAGATTCAGCTAACAATTTAGCCAAACCTTGACCTTTTATTAACTTAGTGGTTTTGATACTCAAATCAAATTCTAGGATTTGGGTGATCTATCTTCCTCTTCTTCCATCAGTGTCTGGTTGAGTAAGGAAAATTTTTACAACACTATTAGGTACATAAGCAGTAATGGTTGAGTGGAGGACATAAATTTTGAAGGAATTTAAATCTTGGACTAAGGAGTAAGCTTGTTTTTCAATAATGTCATACTTAATTTTTGCATCTCTCGTGACTTTACTGAAAAATGTTGTAGGTTGATCATCATCTTCTTCATTTTTTTGTAAGAGGACAACAGCTAAATTGGTTTCAAAAGAAAAATAAAATATGCTAAAGGGTTCATAATATTTAGGGCTAGCTAAAGTTGGAGCTTCAGAGATGGCATTTTTAATCTTATCAAAATCATATCTAGCAAGTATGGTCCATTTAAATTCATGATTCTTCTTAAGCATATCAGTGATATTCTTAACTATTTCAGCATAGTTAGGAATGAATCTCCTCAAGAAGTTAATCTTTCCAATAAAAGCTTGGATCTCCTTCTTATTCCTTAGCAATGAAGTGCTTGGATTTTTGATGCCCTTTTAGGATCAATAATCACTCCTCCTTTTGAAATTATGTGACCGAGAAATTTTCCTTCTCTAATAGAAAACAAATACTTCTTGGGATTGAGGGATATCCCAATTTTTTTACGCTTGTCAAAAAATTTCATCAAGTGTTTTAAATCTTCCTGATCTGAGTTAGAAAATACAGTAAGGTCCTCAAGATATATAACAACAAATTTGTTTGTCTTACCCACAAAATCTAAGTCCATAGCTCTTTGAAATGTTGCTCCAACATTTTTTAATCCAAAGGGCATCCTGGAATACATAAATGTACCCAAGGAGTGGTAAAATCAGTCTTCTCCTTGTCTTCTGGACTCACCATTATCTGGTTATATCTAGAGAAACCATCAAACATTGAAAGTCTATTTGGACCTGAAACTTTTTTAAGTAACTGATCCATTTTGGGTAATGATTAGTTGTCTTTTAAGGATGACTTGTTTAAGTTTTGAAGTCTACACAAAGTCTAATCTCCCCATTATTCTTTCTAACATGAACTAAATTAGCTACCCAATATGAGTATCTTAATGGAACTATGATCTCAACATAAAGTAAATTCTTAAGCTCTTTCTCTATAGTAGGGAGGAAGACTAGATTGATTTTCCTTAATTTTTTCTTATAAGGTTTTGCTTCATGTTTCAAGCATAAGGCCAAGAAAAAACATCCTTATAATATTTAAGAAGTTTCAGATATTTAGTTTTTACTTCCTGAGGTAGAGATGCACAAATTTTAATTTTCTTAATATCTTTTGGTGTTGCAATGTTAGACTCTTCAATATCCTCTTCAGGTGAATTTGACAATGGATTCTTGGGAACATCATTCTGGTCAAATAACTTCTCTAGGGGAGCTAGACATTTTGGAACAAAATTGTTTGATAATTGAATGGTATTATGGTCAGCCATCTTTGAATTTAAATTAGAGGTTTCATTTTATTTATTAAGTTCATTCATGATGAATTGATCTTCTTCAATTTGTAAAACAGAGAATTCATCAATGAACTGTAGAAAATATT
Source organism: Pinus albicaulis (assembly GCA_034641835.2). Lineage (NCBI taxonomy): Eukaryota > Viridiplantae > Streptophyta > Pinopsida > Pinales > Pinaceae > Pinus > Pinus albicaulis. Next base: position 1,073,591,142 of record CM076579.1, on the reverse strand, counting down.
TAAGATGTTCATCGTCTTCAAATATTTTCCAGTATTTTATATTGTCGGGAATAGATGGCCTATATTTGAATTGAATTTGATATTGAACTTCCATTTGGTCTGGAATTCTAAATGAACTAGCAGAAACAACTAGGGAGTCTGGATTAATGTTCTCGTTTCTACGGATAACATTATTATTAAATGCATGAAAGAAATTTTCCACTGAATCCCAAACCTCATTTATATAAAACCTAATCCTAGGATTCTTTGTTTGGAAAATATTCCTAACTTTTTTAACTATGAGTTCAAAAACACTGAAAACACTTAGATTTTTCACTTTAGGACTTCTAGCAATTTCTAAACCTGGAAGAAAGGCTTCATACTCTGCAACATTATTAGTAACATAAAAATTCAACTTGCACGATTGGGTTATGTTTTCTTTTTTTGGTGAAATTAAAACAATATCAGCTCCAGCTCCATATTTAGAGCAGTATCCATCAAATTACAGTTTCCAAATGTTAGTTTTGGCAGTTTTTGGGGTTTTTATAACATCTTCAATTTTAAGTTGAGAATTTCGTAAATTATTTGAAGATAATTGGAAACAACCAAAATCTTGGTTAACTACATATATGGGATGGTTTCTATCTTGATCTTATTTACAAATAGTATGAATGAATCTGACCTCTCTATATAACCTAATATTTTCTCCTCCATATACAGGAATTGTAGCAAAAGACATATCCATCTGAATACTCCCTCCCAGCTTAGCACAACAGGATATTGATCAAATAATTCCAAGCTTAGGATAGATATCAGTGACAACAATGTCAAAAACTACACTTTTCATAGTTATTTTGGCTAAGGTTACCACTAAGTCTTTTATGAGTCCTAGACATGGTACCCTTTTAGAATCAAAGGTATATAGGTCATGGCAAGATCGAGGAATTTCAAAATTTAATTGATCCATAATAACCTTTGGAATAAGATTATGTGAGGCTCCAGAATCTAACATACAGTTATATAGAAATGAATAATGTGCTTTCAAAGTAACATAAAAATATGGCACTATTTCATCTACCATGTCAGAGCTTGGACCAAATACTACTGAGAGTTTTTCATCTTGTAGACTAATTACATCCCCTTCAGCATCCACACTTGAGTTTTGAATCCATTTTTTGACTTGATTTTTGTATCTAGGGTTCTTTGAAATTTTTGATAATGGAATGGGAATTATGACTCTCTCTAACTCCTTTTCAACATTACAATCAGTCAAAATAGTTCTATCAATTGGATTAGTATCATTTGGTTGGTTTAAAGGTTGAATGGTTGTTGTTTGAGTCTCAACAGATTTCATCTGTGGTTCAATTATGACAGGATTTTTGGGAGGCATTCCAAGATCTTCCCTTGGTCTTAAATCATACCTCTTGCCAAGTTCAGAAATTAAGAATTCTAAGAAGACTTGATATTTAGACACTTGAGAATTTTCTCAATCCTCTTGGGATGTTTGATTTTGAGGGATAGGGACAATAGTAGTTTGAATAGATGTATTCGCAATATTTTTAATATCTTATGTGATTGAAAGAGTATTATCATCAGTTTTTCGATCATCAAACAATAGAGGAGGTGATATTTGTTGATCATTACTAGGTCTTTGAATAATTTGTAGCTGAGGAGCTTTCTTAAATTGAGCTTGAGTTTGTGTTTGAGATCTAGCAACAATTTTTTGGATTGTTCTTGGTTTTGTTTCAATTTTATAAATCCTATTTGAAAGGTTCCCAAGTAATGATGTAATCTCATCTTTTTTTTATCTTCGTTTTTGGATTTAGAAGAAGAAGAAACTTCTTGATTAGCTTTCATTTTTATTTTAGCCTTTTCATCCTTGGCTTTAAGCTTATTTGAAGTAGATTTGTTAGCTTCAACTTCAATAGCATGTGTTTCCATGTCTTCTAAGGTATGAGAAGTTCTTTCCCTTAACATGATTGCAAAATCATATTCAAATACTTTGGAAAACCTAACCTTTGATGCTGCTACTGGTGGTTTACAGTCAGCAGGAATCTTATGATAAATTTTGTTAAATCTCTTAATGAAATCAGATGATGGTTCACCATAATTTCTCTTAAGTTATTCAAATTTTTTCATAAAGTAGACAGGATTCTTTTTAACACCCCATTGATTCTTAAAAATAGTTTCTAATTCTTCCCAAGTTCGAATAGAGCTTTCCCTCAATTGTCTAAACCAGATTCTAACATTTCCTTCTAAAGATTGCACAAACAATCTCATATATACATTTTCATGTTCTATATTCATATTTTCAGCAAAGTCTAAAAATTTTACTAAATGATCTTCAACAGATAAACCAATTTCCCCATTAAACCTTGGAAGATGTTTCAAGTATCCATCAGGAAAATCGTTCAATATGTTTGGAAGTAGGAAAGCAGCATATCTTGCTTGAACAATAGGCCTAAAACCAGCCATACCTTGTGATTAATATGAAGAAGACACTAAAGTGGTGGTTGTAGTAGATGATGACGTAGATGTAGAAGATGAAGTTGTGCAAGAAAGAGGTGACGATGGAGGGGTAAAAGAAGGTGGTGGAAGAAGCAAATTTTGAGATCTCATTACATATCTCAAAGGTGTACGAATGACCAATTTTTGGAGCTCTTCTTCTCCTTCTTTATGTTCAAATAAAGGGTTTTCATATAAGGAGAAAAGATCTTTTCGTTAACCAGAAATAGATGGAAAGAATAAGAGGTGGGAGAAATGAAATCAGTAGGTTTGAATTCAAGTAAGTGTAAATCAAATTCCTGCTCTGATGTGGCAGATTCAGAAGGTACTGCAGGTACTTGATAGGATTCCAATGAATGAACTAAAAGAGAAAAGAAGAAATCATCTCATTTAGAGATCAATTCATGCACCCTAGGAGGTGGATATTCTGAATTTAAAGGAATAGTTCCAGATCTAAAAGGATCAGGAACTGAGGTGGCCTCTTGTTGAGGAGAAATGGAAGAAGAAGGGGTTTGAATTCTTATTCTTGAAGAGGTTTTTCTTACCAGTCTCTCCGGATCTGTCAAAGGTAAGACAATCTCAGAATCAGAGCGAGACCTGGTATGTCTTTGGGTTTTTTGAAGTCGCGAGGTGAAATATTTTAACCTTAGTAGACCTTTATTCACCTTTAAAGGAATAGGAATATCATTGTCCCATGGAAAATGGATCAAATTCCGTATCCCCAGTGATAGCGCCAGACTAATGTTGTCCTCTTAGATAATTATAGGTCAATTCATCATGGCAGAGAATATATAATGTTTTTCTTGTTTTAAATGGGGTTTTTGGATGACCAATGTATTAATAAAATACAAGAAGATGTATTTAAACTTTTGATAATATTAACTATTACGAAAATGGTTGCTGGTTTACTTCAAACAGTGATTTAAGTTTTCTTACGTGAAGGCAGAAACTATAAGAAAATATGATCAGTTAAATATTTAGATTGAATGTTTAATTTATCATAAGTGTGAAAGACTGTCAAACAATGTTTAACATATCAAAAAAACACATTTACCATTATGAATATTACTGACAATTAATTGATATAGAGGGACTTATAAAAACAGATAGTTCAATAATTCATTCTCTAAAATGGATTATAACTTTAGAGGATTTAAGATAGACTGAAACACTGCTTTCTCTTACCTAATTATCTTCACAAACATCAAATATATGTAGAAAAAAAAGTGAATTGAATACTAGAAAAAATTACAAGGAGACAAACTGATTGAAATAAATCCACAATCCTTTTATTACCATCAATGATAAAATCTCATACACTTCTACTTAAAAATTCTCATCCAAGGGTGCAACCCTTAATAACTCGAATGGAGAGTTATTTATACTAATTTCTATTACTTAGAAGTATCTAAAGTGATTTACAAAAATAGCATAAAATAGAAGGAAAATAAAAACTAATGAGTGATATGTCAATGTCTTTGAGGAAATAGCTGATGATGTGGCCCAAAAATTGTTGTTGTGATGGCATGTTGTTGGGGACAAAAATTTACTCGATTGTTTCTCATAATTGATCCCATCTTTCCTTAGTTGGAATTTCCAGATTTACCAATTTCCCGAAAACTATAATTTAAAGTGTAAATCATAGACAAAGTAAAGCATTGTTATCTTTTTAATATTTCACACTTTAACTTAGGACAAATGTAATTTTAGGGTTTATGAATGATTTTGAAAGGGAATGAAGTTAATTTATTTAGGGTTTTATTTTTACAAAGTAAAAATGGGTTTTTTACTTAGGGAAAAGAGACTATGATTTATGAATGAAGGGTAAATGTTGATGAATGTGGGTCTAGTGTGGGATTTCAATATCTTTAACTAACCAATCATCGAGCCTTGGGTCTAGTCCCAACAAAAGTTAGAGAAATGCTCTGAGCGTTTTTTACTGATAGTTTAAAATACTGAATATTTGTAGGGGAGGGGAAATTAGTAATTTTTCCCCATGATGCTTTATTACATGATTTCTCAATTTCTTTCTACCTACCCATCTGTATTTCTAAAAAAAAGTTTCTTCATATTTATAGGTGCATTTAGGCTTGTAACCTTAAAACATTTTTCTTTCAAAACATAAATCTATCTAAGTCTACCTTATTTCATCTAAGGGCTCAGATTAAACTGTTGAGCTCCTCATTATTCTCTACCTATCTACTGATTTGTCAATTTTAAACAGTTTGACAGATCTTTATTCTCTATCTAACAACACGAAATTTAAAGCATGAGAGGTCAAGTTTAAGTTGTTTGACCCTCATTGAATGTGGCATTTAGGACAAGCTGTACACAATCTTATTTGAAAAATTAAACTAAAGTAGTGGAATTTAGACTTACAACACTTTCATGATCTATTTTTATCTCTTTGTGTTTTTTGGGGTCCATTCTTTTTCTAAGTCCTTTGATATTTCTTTTAGGAAATACCCTCTTTTCATTTTTTAATTTGGGAATACATTTGCAGAAAGCAAAGGTATGTACAATATTTCAAGAATTTTAACAGAGTCAAATCAAAATTATGAATCCTATATTTATAGAACCCTAACAGGGGCCATGTTTTCTGCAGAGGTAAAAAGAAGAAGAAGAAGGTGGAAATTTCTGCAAATAAATCTCTGAATGGCACGATATCAGAGATCTGAACCAATGGCATGATTATGTCTCTATAAAAACCTGCAATTCAACAAAAAACAGTAAATGAAACAAAGTGGTAGAAGTTAGGGTGAGCTTTTATTTATAGCAATGCTTGGATTACCATTATGTAATGACTATTGGGAAATGTGAACCATAGCAGTTTTAATGCCAACAGTATAGGAGCTGCGTGTGATGAAATGAATATGAAACGGCTAACGGAGCGGGTATAATGGGACACAAATAATAATGGTAAGGGAGCGTAGTCTCAACAAGATCCACAGGTGGCAGTGTTTTATTCAGTGTCAGGAAATGGTCAGGAGGAAAAGCCAAATGACCGTTGTCAGGAGTGAAAACCGTCGTCGGGAGAAAAGCAGATTTCGAAGGGGGTAAGCGGCGATAAACAGTTTTGAGCGGGGGGTGTGAAGTGTTGTGGAAGTGACACATGGGGAAGGGCCTGCCATCGGAAAAACTACTTTTCGGATCCCCTCCCCCTGTCGTTAACGAGAAATAGGTAAGGGGGGTGCGAAAAGGCTTCCCCGTCATTGATCTGGGCGGGGAAGAGACATGCCTTTGAAAATTGCTCGGGAGATAATCATAATATAGCAAATATTTTTGTCGCTTAGCGTACTTAGGATAAAAACATGCACTCTTTTATTATAATTAAATTTAATTTCTTAATGAAGCAATTAACATAATTAAAACACATTTTTAACTCCTAAATTAAATATTTTACGCATTTAAACAAGAAGCCATTTTTTTTCTTTTATTCAAACTAATCAAATCATTTATTTTATTGCTATAACTAACATTTTTTCAATAATTTGCCTTCATTTTTTAGAGCAACTATTCCTATCCTTTTCTTGATATGAAAAAAATATTTGTCATGAATCCTAACATTTTATGTTTTTTTTCTATTCATATCCTAACTTAACATTTTTAAATTTTTCATTTTTTTCTAAAAATACTACCTTATCAAAACCTAATAATTTTATAATAGACACTAACATGGCAAAACGACAACAAATGAGGACCCTACAAGACACGTCATCTCGTAGGGATGCCCCTGATGGTTAACAATAGGGTGCAAAGGGAATGCGCTAGGAGACAAGTGTTGGGACACAGACGCACATTGTGGAAACAAAACAAAGAGTAGGAGGGCAATCCCCATGGGACATGTTGACCCAAATGATGTATCAAGAGGAACATAATAAAAGCAATGAACTTGGGATATTTGGCCTTAGCACCAGGCATTGGTCATTTTGCGTAGAAATGAGACCTAAGGAGCGAAGCATAAAATAAAATGAATTTGGATCACGAAGGTTGTAGATTGTATTAGTCCCTAAGGGATTAGCAGGCGATCATAGGAAGCGATATTGTAGGTTTTAACTGTTAGGTCCCTATATTACTAGTATAGTCCCTTATTGTTGTTAGTGTAACCCCCTTATTGTTATTATTGTACCCTTGTAACCCCCATTTTGTTATTATTGTGCCCTTAAATTATTATTGTTAGGTCGGCTAGGATTACATCGTGGCCCACTAGGATTACATTATGGCCCCATGGACTCCTATATATAGAAAGGAGGTTTTGTAAATTGTATCATCCAAGAATTGTTCATTTATGTAATGTATTGGAGGTTTCCCCCTCGAAGTGGCTTATTTCTAAGGCGTTTATATCTCTTTTCTTCTATTTTTGAAGTTGGTTACACAACATTTGGTATCAGAGCTTTGGGATTCTAGGGTTTCGCTGCTCCAAACAGGTCATCGTGGCATTTTCGCTATAACTTTTTTTCTACGAAGCTTCAGAAGCTGAAATTTCTAGGGTGCGAAGCTGAAATCTTGAGGAAGGTTGTCTAAAAATTTCAGATCTTGGTTCGCAATATTTGAGGAGATATCATTTGTGGAAGTTAGGTATTTTTTCAGGCTCATAAACAGGTCATCGTGGAATTTGCGCTATAAATTTTTTTGTACGAAGGTTAAGAGTCTGAAATTCATATGGTGCGAAGCTGAAAGCCTGAGGAAATTCGTCAAAAAATTTCAGAGCTTGGTTCGCAATATTTTTGGAGATATGATCTGTGGAAGGTAGTGCTTTTTCAGGCTCCTGAATTGCATCTCAAAGAGGTGATCGTGGGAAAAGTTCAATAACTCTCTCTCTAGGCAGTGGATTTGAGTGCCGTAAAAAGTGGTCACAATTACACGGACTTTAGTTTCTTTGCTATCAATTTCAGAGAAAAAGGACGAAACAGTGACACGTGGCAAGTCCTACAAGTTTTCTCTACTGAACCAGTCCAGAATTAGGTCATTGTGGGAGATTGGACACAACTTTGCCTTGGGGAATCCAAATTAGATCAGACCTGTGGCATTTGAAAGAAGCTTCAGAGGGCTACTACAGGGCTGAATTTCAGATATTTAAGATTTTCAATTACAGAGATAATTCAATTTCAATATCGAGCTCCTCAAAGCAAGTAAAAGGTATCAATATTGGATTCTAAAATGGTGCCTAAAAAGAATTCAACACCCATTAAGCCTTCAGAAGGCTCTACCATGACTCATGAAGATGAAGAATTGCAACATGATCTATCAAAATTACAAGAGCAAGTGCAACAAATTTCACTCTCGCAAAGAGCAACAAAAAATGAAATGGAAGTTTTGAAGAAAGGCGTGAAAGTGAAGATGGACGGTTTGAAGAAAGGCATGGAAGCTAAGATGGATGGCGTGGAAGTGAAGATGGATGGTTTGAAGAAAGGCGTGGAAGTTAATATGGATGGCGTGGAAGCTAAGATGGATGGCGTGGAAGCTAAGATGGATGGAATGGAAGCTGGCATGGAAGCTAAGATGGATGATCTAAAATCAAACATCGAAGATTTGACAAAGTTGATACAAGAAAGGTTTCCTAATGGGAAAAGATAGTAGAAGAACCTCATGATGAGAACAAAAGAAATGTTAATTGTGATTTCATAAACTCTAATGTTGGCGGGAAGAACTACCATATTCCAAAGATGGATATGAGGAAGTTTGATGGAAAGGATCCTGTAACATGGAAACTACAGATGGAGCAATATTTTGATCTCCATAACGTACAAAACACACAAAAGGTACGCATTGCAACTTTACATTTAGAACAAAATACATTTGTATGGTATCAATGGCTTTGCTCCCATAAAAAAATCGTCACTTGGTCAATGTTTACGGAGGAAATGATAGCACATTATGAGGATACAAAGAGCAACACCTTCTTTATCCAATTGATAAATCTAAAACAAAAGGGTTTAGTGGGGCAGCACATTGAGGACTTCCAAAAATTGAATATAAGGGTAACTGATATTCCAGAGGAACACAGGATTGATCTCTTCATAGGCACTTTAAAGGATAACATCCAACATGAAGTTCACGTTTTGGAACCTGACTCATTGGAGAAGGCATTCAGGTTGGCAAGAAAAATTGAATGTAAAATTATGGCGACAAGGAAGCCTACCACTCACTTCTATAAAGAAGGAAGTGTTGCTACGCCTAGATTTCCACAACCTACAAGGTTGACACCACAACAATTGGAAGAAAAAGAGAAAAAGGGCTTTGCTACAGTTGTGATAGCAAATACACTAAAGGTCATAAGTGTGCTGAGAAGAAATTATTTTACATAGATTGTGAAGAGGAAGAAGAAAATGAACAAGAAGAGGATATACACCAGAAACCAACCCTAGAAGAGGAAGAAATGAGTCCGACCATATCGTGTAATGCATTGGCAGGAATTACCACTCCTCAAACTCTCAAGATAGAAGGACATATCAAGAAGAAAAAGGTAATAGTGTTGATTGATTCGTGTAGTACCCATAATTTTATTCATTGTAAGGTAGCCAAGGAATTGAATTGTTTCCTATACCCAGCACCAGAATGTCAAGTGATGGTTGCAAATGGAGGAACTATAAATTGCTCTGGAAAATGCCATAATATTAAGCTAACCATGGGGGAATATGTATTGACTAGTCCAATGCTTTCCATTCCTATGGGAGGTGCCGATGTTGTACTAGGAGTACAATGGTTACAATCTTTGGGGACGGTAGCTTTTAATTTTCAAGAACTTTTCTTGAAATTTTTTTCAGAAGGAAAGGAAGTCGAATTACGGGGTATTGAAAGGAAGCCGGGAAGGATAATAAGCTCTAATGTCATGAAAAAGCTTCTAAAGAAAGAACAACGAGGCGTAATTGCACAATTATGCTCACTAGACATTTCGACATCAAAATCATCTATTTCAGCAGATCTCCAACAAGTCTTGGACAATCATTCCAAGGTGTTTGAAACTCCCAAAGGACTCCCACCTATTCGTGATCATGATCATGCTATTCATTTGATTCCAGGAAGTGTTCCTCCAAACATCAGGCCTTATAGATATCCTTACTTCCAAAAGAGCGAAATTGAACGTATGATTGCAGAAATGTTAGAGGCGGTATAATTCAACCTAGTCAAAGTTCTTTCTCTGCTCCTGTAGTATTGGTACACAAGAAGGATGGATCATGGCGAATGTGTCCGGATTATAGGGAGCTCAATAAGCTCACCATTAAAGACAAATTTCCTATTCCTGTGATTGATGAATTATTGGATGAATTACATGGAGCAATTTATTTTACCAAGTTGGATCTTCGTTCAGGATATCATCAAATTAGAATGAAGACCGAAGATATTCCAAAAACAGCATTTCGAACTCATGAGGGTCATTATGAATTTTTGGTCATGCCTTTTGGCCTTACCAATGCACCTTCTACATTTCAAGGGTTGATGAATTCCATTTTCAAACCCTTCCTTAGAAAATTTGTGCCAGTATTTTTTGATGATATACTAATCTATAGCAGGTCTTGGAAGGATCATGTTGAACATGTTGACAGGGTGCTCAAACTATTGCAGGAGAAACAATTATATGCCAAAACATCCAAATGTTTCTTTGGAGTACAAGAGGTGGAATATCTGGGTCATATTATATCTCACGAGGGTGTTAAAGTAGACCCTAACAAAATTAAAGCCATTAAGGAATGGAAAGTCTCCAAGACAATAAAGCAGTTGCGAGGATTTCTCGGGTTAACAGGCTATTATTGCAAGTTTGTTAAGAATTATGGGAGAATAGCAGCACCTCTAACAACATTATTGAAGAAAGATGCATTTTCATGGACTCCTGAAGCAACTAAGGCCTTTGAACATCTTAAAGAGGCAATGTGCCTAGCACCGGTTTTAGCTACGCCAGACTTCACAAAAACCTTTATTGTGGAATGTGATGCCTCAGGAAATGGAATTGGTGCAATTTTAATGCAGGAAGGAAGACCCATTGCTTTTTAAAGTCGTCCAATCAAAGGAAAGTATTTACAAAAACCTATTTATGAGAAGGAAATGTTAGCAATACTGCATGCACTAAAGAAATGGCGAACTTACCTAATGGGAAGACACTTCAAGGTAAAAATCGATCATGATAGTCTTAAACACTTTTTGAAACAAAGACTATCATCAGAAGAGCAGCAAAAATGGGTCACAAAGATGTTGGGTTATGACTTTGAAATAATCTACAAAAAAGGAAAGCTTAATGTTGTTGCGGATGCACTCTCAAGAAAGAATGAAGAGGTGGAAGCATTGCTTTGTGCCATTTCTATTATCCAACCAGATTGGATAACTGAAGCAAGAGATGAATGGAAGAACGACAAATATGTATGGACACTCATCCAAAAGTTGCAGCAAGATCCTAGTACATCCGATACATTTAGTTGGAAAATGATTCCTTATGGTACAAAGATTGCTTATATCTTTGTAAGAATTCCCAACTAAAACAAAATATTCTTCTGGAATTGCACACTTCTCCTTTAGGAGGACACTCAGGATTTTTAAAAACTTACCACAGGGTGAAGAAATAATTTTTTTGGGATGGCCTTAAATCTAATATTCAAAATTTTGTGGCAGAATGTTTGGTTTGCCAGCAGAATAAAGTGGAGACAATTAAGACCCCCGGACTTCTACAACCTTTATCCATTCCAAGTCAACGTTGGGAGGAGATTTCAATGGATTTTATCACAGGTTTACCTAAGTCCGAAGGAAAGAATGTCATCATGGTAGTAGTTGATAGACTTACCAAGTATGCACACTTTTGTGCATTATCTCATCCATTTAAAGCAAGTACAATTGCTACTACATTTGTGGATAGAATTCAAAAGCTACATGGAAGCCCAAGGGTTATTGTGAGCGATAGAGATCCCATTTTTACGGGAAATTTTTGGACGGAGTTATTTTCTTGTTTTGGTACTTAATTAGCTCATAGCTCATCTTATGATCCTCAATCTGATGGTCAAACTGAGATAGTAAATAAATGTTTGGAAGGATATCTTCGTTGTTTTGTATCTGATAAACAAACACAATGGGTCAAGTGGTTACCTCTGGCCGAATGGTGGTATAACACTTCCTTCCATACTGCAGAAAAAATGACCCCATTTATGGCACTTTATGGATATCATCCACCATCGATTACATCATATTTAAGGGAAAATTCGAAGGTTCAAGCAGTCGAAGATCACATTGAGCATCAGCAAGAAGTTCTCCAACTCTTAAAGGATAACCTGAATTTGGCACAAAATCGAATGAAACAACAGGCAGATCAACATCGCAATGAGAGAAGTTTTGATGTAGGAGATTGGGTATTTTTACGGCTACAACCATACAAACAAATGTCCCTCAAGCAAGCTAAGAAGGATAATAAATTATCGCCAAAGTACTATGGTCCTTAGAAGGTGTTGCAAAAGATTGGTACTATGGCATACAAATTGGAGCTTCCTGCTTCTTCGCGAGTACATCCGGTTTTCCATGTTTCGTGCTTAAAGAAGGTTATAGGTGAAAATCTTCCAATTCAAACAATATTGCCAGAACTGGATGAGGAAGGAAAAATCATATTGGAACCGGAAGCGGTCACGGAAACAAGAACTCGACAACTACGGAATCGATCAATTTCAGAGTATCTCATCAAGTGGAAGAACTTACCCACTGAAGATTCTACATGGGAGGATGAGAATTTTATACAGAAGCACCCACAGCTACTCAAGCGTTGAGGACAACACTTTTTTGAAGGAGAGGGGCATGTTAGGTCCCTATATTACTAGTATAGTCCCTTATTGTTGTTAGTGTAACCCCCTTATTGTTATTATTGTACCCTTGTAACTCCCATTTTGTTATTATTGTGCCCTTAAATTATTATTGTTAGGTCGGCTAGGATTACATTGTGGCCCACTAGGATTACATTATGGCCCCATGGACTCCTATATATAGAAAGGAGGTTTTGTAAATTGTATCATCCAAGAATTGTGCATTTATGTAATGTATTGGAGGTTGCCCCCTCAAAGTGGCTTATTTCTAAGGCGTTGATATCTCTTTTCTTCTATTTTTGACGCTGGTTACACAACATTAACCCTGTAGAGAAATTGTCTGCAAACGAATTCTTAAAACAGAAAATAAATAATAGCAAGAGCATAAAACATAAAACAAATATACGCAGATATTTTCCCCTGGATCCTAAAATCGGGACTACTAGCTTTATTTTTCATTATGTTCTTTTTGATGTTACAATACATATATAAACATTCTGAAGCATTGATAAAACCCAATCCATTAACCCTGGATTAGAACATAAATTTAGTTCCCTTGACCTGATCTACAAAATACCATGGATAGAAAACCATCATGCCCAAAACCATGTGTTAAACCCATGCTCAAAACCTCAGGTAGGTTCGCCCACCTATATAAGGTCCAAAAAAAAAATTCCATGCAGGGGGCCTGCACCACCCCTTCTACGCCCGACACAAGTGAAGAGGGGGCTACCCCCCCCCCCCTCCCTTACCCCACATGTGTGGTGCTAGTCATGGAAATAATATAACACATACCCAAAATTATCCCACTTGTTGTTTTCTTTCCACAGGAGAGCTTAGTCATTGGTCCACCCCTGCAACGCCCATTGTTTCTCTACACAAAGAGAACTTCTCTGTGCTCACAGACTTCATCAATGCATCGACAACATTCTTCAAAGTGTCCACATTTACTAGCAACACTCTTTTATCCTCAACCATATCTCTCACAAAGTGATACTGAACATCAATTTGCTTTGTCTTTGAATGATAAGAAGGGTTATTAGCCAAGAAAATTTCACTTTGGCTATCACATTCTATCCTTATAGCCCTTTTTACCAAATCCATACTTGAACACAATATCTCCAACCAAACTGTTTCCTTGCTTGCTTAAGTGGCTATCGTGTATTATGCCTTTGTAGTTGAAAGAGCCACTACATACTGTTTTTAACTCATCCAACTAATTGCACCTCCAAATAGTATAAACACGCACCCACTTGTAGATATTCTCTGATCTAGATCACCAACCCATTCTGCATCAACAAACCACAGATATCTAAAACTCTATCCAAACCTGGTCTTCCTTGGTAGAACATACCAAAATCACTAGTGCCACACAAATATCTGAAAACCCGCTTCACTGATGTCCAATGCTCCTTCACTAGTTTTGACATAAACCTGCTCAATACTCCCACTGCATGTGCAATGTATGGTCTAGTACATACCATTGCATACATCAATTTACCCACTGCACTTCCATATGGAACACGGAACATTTCCTCTTCTTCTTCTTATGTCTTGGGACATTGTTCAACAGATAAATTTACACCTAAGGGAATAGGAACCTTCAGCGGTTTACTATCCTGAAAATTGAATATGATCTGTAATATTGTCTTGACATACTTCCTCTGATTTAACCATAGCTTCCTCTTTTCCTGATCTCGTTTAATTTCCATGACCAAACTATAGTTTGCAATACCAAGATCCTTCTTGTCAAATTTGGAGAACAATCAGGTCTTCAAATCCTAGATAATTTCTTTCTCATTTCCAACCAGGAACATATCATCCACATACAAGACCAAAGAAATAACATGGTCACCAACTTATTTAAAATACACATATTGATCCTCTTTTCTTCTAGTGAACCCAAGTTCCCATATATATGTATCAAATTTATGATACCACATCCTTGGTGATGGTTTTAACCCATATAGAGACTTTTTTTAACCTGCATACCAGTTCTTTATTACCCTTCACGATAAAGTCTTTAGGTTTCTTCATGTATATCTCCTCTTCTAGATCCCCATGAAGAGATTTTGTTTTCACATACATCTTTTCTACCTCAAAATGAAATGTAGCAGCAACAGATAAAAGTAATCTAATAAAAGTTACCTTGGAAATAGGAGAAAAAATGTCACCAAAACCATTTCTAAACACCTGGGAATAACCTTTTTCTACCAACCGAGAGTTTTATTTCTCCACCTTACCTTTTGCATTCATCTTCTTCTTAAACACCCATTTTCTTCTAACGGACTTCCTTCCAGCCAAAAACTCCACGAGATTCCATACCTCATTTTTGTGCAAGGATGCCATTTCATTAACCATGGCCTCCTTCCAAAGTTTTTCATCCTCTAAATCCATTGTCTCCCTGCCAATTTTTGGATCATCATCAGTGATACAAAACGAAAAATTTGAACAAAAAGTAGATCGACTATACCTTTCTGGATGTCTTCTTTCTCAAACTGATCTTCTCACAGCTGGATTTTGTGGCTCTTCCTCTTCTGAATCTTGTTTTTTTGTAGAGTGTAATTCTTCCTCCTTTAGTTCAAACTCTATCTTCTAACGTTCCTTTGGTAGGACTTCATGTTTAACAACATATTTCACCTCTCTAAACACCACATCTCAGTTGTACACATCCTTCCTTGTTTCTAGGTTCCAAAGCTTATAACCTTTTAAACCATCCTCATACCCAATAAAGATTCACCTTTCATATTTACTATCCAACTTGATTATTTTCTCCTTTGGAACATGTACATATGCATCACAGCCAAATACCCTCAGATGTGAAAGATAGGGCTTCTTACGATTCCATACCTCATGTGGAGTCTTATCCTCCAACGTTGATGATCCAATTTGGATTCTAAAGTTTGTATCGAAATTAAAAAATGACCAAGATGGTCATTTTCAAGTAATTAATCAACAATTTTTTAATAAACAGGTTTAGTCGAAAACTGTATCGACCAAGATGGTCTTATGTGCAAATGGTTCATCGACTCAAGTCATCAAGAATAATCTTGTCAAAATTGGAAAGAAACCAAGATGGTCACATTCAACATTCTTGCTAAGAGCAGGAAATTCAAGTTCAACAAATTCGTCGTCAACTTCGACATTAGCATCAGTGACTTCAACAACAATCATCAATGTTTTTCTCTAATTAAAGTTAAATTTCTGTCATAAGAAAAAGTTGTTATTATGTCGACCTGTGACATTGAAACAGTAAAAAGCATTAGTCATGATTGTAAAGTGTTAAGTTCATGTAAAGACTTAAGGAAAAACAATCTTAAGTTTAAGAGTTAGCACTCTAAGTGTAAGTCAGCTAAAATGTTAGTGTTAGGAAAAAATGTTAGTCTTAAAAACATTTGACTAAAATACTAAAAAAAAATTCCTAAGTGACTATAGTCTTGATATCATGGCAAGAAGATGATGTAAAGGTTATGTTTAAGTCCTAATTGTAAACCTAAGGATAAATCCTAAGGTAAAAGGACTAATTCTAAACATAGCTCTAAAATCCTAGTTCTAACCTAAGTCTAGAAGCATGGTATAAAAACTATGCAATAAAACCCAGTTTTAAAATATGCAATAAACCTTTCAGACTTAGGACTATAACCTAATGTCAAATCCTTGGCAAACTATGTAAAAACATTACAAAATAAATGTAATGTTTAAAAATTTGAATAAACCGTATCGGAAGAACCGATATCATGTGACAAGGTTAACCGCAGTTGTTTCATGTCAAGTTTGGATGCTACCATCAGCAAGTTGACTGTATCGGAAATTGTGATGTGTGAATAGTTTGATGCAAAGTTTTGGTAAGACGTCATTCCAAACAACAAATGCTATCTATCGGAGGTTTCAAAGCCATGTGAACGCAGTGTATGGAAACTGCGTCGGAGCTGCCAGCTCAAGCCGGCTATCAAGGAATCGCATGTGAACAAGGCGGAGGTTGAGGGTTAACCACAAACAAATTGGAATTGGAACCATCGGGTTTTTAAAATGTGACCGCCACCATCGGAGATTGCTTTCACATGCATCTATTATAGCAAATGTCTGGATAAGATCGTGACCACCGGATCCAACCACCAATGTAGCCATCGGAAATAATGAACACATGCCAACAGCCGTAATATTTGCACCATTAGCCAGACCGCTAGCGGATAAGTTAAATCCTAAATTTTAAATATGTGTTTTGATGCATTAAAATTGGCATTGTTGTAAATACACCTTATCCTTTGACCTTAGGTGTCAAGAAGGCCGATAACATCAAAGATCAACCTATGTTTTGGATAAATTCGAGGGATCCATTATGAGATAAGAGGCTTGGATACGATAATGGGTCATTAAATTATTGTTTAAAAATGGAGTACACATTTAAACCAATAAATCTTCAAGATATGAAGATAGAGATAGTGGTTTAATGCCATTTTTATTTGCCCTCATCTTATAAAAATATATAAAGAATGTTTTGTATGGTTCATGAGGAGAAAGAGAGAGGTTCTCGAGAAGTAAAGAAGAAGTGATTTTTGAAGAACCACTAGAACACTTTGTAGTGAGAGTTTTTGGTTTTGCAGGTATATTGTGGAGTATGAGAGCTCATTTTCCTGCCTAGATTCAGAATTTAAGTTCGTTGTAGAACAATTAGATCCACTTCAATCTTCAAAAACTCAGTTCAGCTCAATTGTGCTAAAGGTCCATATGCTACAGTCCTTCAAATAGAGTGTGCACTTCATCATTAGATTTTCTTGGTCAATTAAATACCCATCAAAGAAAAGAGTATGTATTTATAAAACCTCATCAGGATAATTGTATTCTGCAACATCAGTAGTGTTGTTTGGCACTTGTCAACTGATAGATCATTGTAGTCTTTTTTCTCTTGGTTTTATCAATACAGCGGTCATACACTTCTAAAGCGGACCCGAAGAAGTGGTACAGGAGGGATGAACTCCGTCACTAATCCTTGTTGTCTTATGGTTTTATTGTTATGCATGATGTGTAATTATTAAACCTTAACATTAACTGATTATATCTAAAAACACTTTATGATAAATAGCTAGATTCACATAAAAGTAACTGTTTCCATAATTATTTCTTGCCATTCACATTTTGTCAAGAGTTAGAAAAGATCTTGTCATTCCACATTCAGATCATATTTTGGTATCAGAGCATACTAGTTCTTTTTCAAGTACAAAATGGGCAAGAACTCAAGACAGCAGCTAAGGTTGAAAGAACTTGAGGAGTTCAATCAACAATGTCTGCAGGAGAATACTGCATTAGGAAGGATGGTGCAATCACTGGAAAGTGACAAGAAAATATTTCAGTCTGAACTTGAAGTCTTGAGAAAGAATAAAAGAGGAAACATCCCTCTAATAGAAGATACAACTTCTAATAGAAAGAAGCCAACACTATCTCTTTGTCAGGAGGATGAAGATAGTTCTTCTCTTTCATCATCACCAAAGTCATCAAGAGAGGCCATTGGAACCTTTTCCTCACCTGCTGAGGAAATTCCCAACATACTGATATCACCAAAAAGTGATTCAGATTTTGAGGAAGTTTCTAGCCAGAAGCCAAGTGCATTTTCTGAAAGAAAATATTTTTCAATGATGAAGGCCATGGGATACCAGGAAGGAGAAGGCCTTGGAAAGAATGGTCAAGGGAGACTTCTATCAATAGTTGTAAAAGAAAGGCCTAAGTACCAAGTTCTAGGCTATGGTATAATGAAGTGTGACTATTTTAAAAATATGGGCCACATTTCGAGTCAATGTTGGTCTTTGCATCCTGAGCTTATGCCAAAGAAGCTATAGGAAAAAAAGGGTAAGCAAAAACAATCCTCTAGAATTCATTCTGGAAGTGATTTCTTTTATCAGAATTGGGTTGTAGAAATTATTAAAATAATATATCCATGTGAATTTTGTGGATGTTCTTTCCATTGTGTAGAACATTGTTGGAAGCATAGAGCCTACAGCAAGAAAGTTGGAGCTACCAAAAGCCAACCGCAAGAATATGATGAGACACTTCAAGTAAAGAATCATTCAGGTAAAAGCGCACTTCAATCTATCAATGAATCTACTAAAGAGGAACAACATTCAGAAAACTCAAAGGAAATAAGTACAAATTCTAAGGAGAGAATTTGTCGACATTGAAAATTGTCGGGGCATGCTAAAAGCAACTATCCAATCCTGCCACAAGAAACAACATTGACATCAGCAGCACAAGAGACATCCAATTCACCTATTGGAGAACATTCAAATGCAAAATGGATCTAGGCAGACTTTATGCCATATGACTAAATTGAGTCTGTAAAAATTTTCTAGATCTAGAAAATTTTGTAACTAGGATCTAGAGTTATTTTTCTTCAAAGCATTGTAATAAAAATTTTGGAGAACCAAAAGTTATTTTTGTGGGAAGGTGTGATCCAATCTGGATTCTGAAGTTTGTGTCGAAATTACAAAATGACCAAGATGGTCATTTTCGAGTAATTAATCATCGATTTTGTAATAAATAGGTTGAGTCAAAAATTGTATCGACCAAGATGGTCTTATGTGCAAATGGTTCATCAACTCAAGTCATCAAGCATAATCTTGTCAAATTTGGAAAGCGACCAAAATGGTCACATTCAACATTCTTGCTAAGAGCAGGAAATTCAAGTTCAACAAGTTCGTCATCAACTTCGACATCAGCATCAGTGACTTTGATAACAATCATCAATGTTTTTTCTAATTAAAGTCAAATTGTCGTCATAAGAAAAAGTCGTCATTATGTCGACCCGTGACATTGAAACAGTAAAAAGCATTAGTCATAATTTTAAATTGTTAATTTCATGTAAATACTTAAGGAAACACAGTCCTAAGTCTAAGCGTTAGCACTATAAGTCTAAGTCATCTAAAATTTTAGTGTTAGGAAAAAATGTTAATCTTAAAAACATTTGACTAAAATCCTAAAAAAAATGCCTAAGTGACTATAGTCTTGATATTGTCACAAGAAGATGATGTAAAGGTTATGTTTAAGTCCTAATTGTAAACCTAAGGATAAATCCTAAGGTAAAAGGACTAATTCAAAACATAGCGCTAAAATCCTAGTTCTAACCTAAGTCTAGGAGCATGGTATAAAAAATATGCAATAAAACCCACTTTAAAACTATGCAATAAACCTTTCGGACTTAGGACTACAACCTAATGTCAAATCCTCGGAAAAATATGTAAAAGCATTAAAAAATAAATGTAATGTTTAAATAGTCAAATAAACTGTATCGGAAGAACCGATATCATGTGACAAGGTTAACCACAGTTGTTTTATGTCAAGTTTGGATGCTACCGTCAGCAAGTTGACTATATCAGAAACTGTGATGTGTGAACAGTTTGATGCGAAGTTTTGGTAAGTTGTCAGTCCAAACAAAAAATGCTATCTATTGGAGGTTTCAAAGCCATGTGAATGCAGTGTATGGAAATCGCGTCAGAGCTGCCAGCCCAAGCTGACTGTCAAGGAGTCGCATGTGAATAGGGCGGAGGTTGAGGGTTAACCGCAAATAGATTGGAATCGGAACCATCGGGTTTTTAAAATGTGACCGCCACCATCAGAGTTTGTTTTCACATGTAGCTGTTATAACAAATGTCGGGATAAGACCGTGACCGCCAGATCCAACTGCTAATGTAGCCATCGGAAATATTGATCACATGCTGACATTTGTAATCTCTGCACTGTTAGCCAGACCGCCAACAGATGAGTTATATCCTAAAGTTTAAATATGGGTTTTGATGCATTAAAATTGGCGCTGTTGTAAATACACCTTATCCTATGACCTTAGGTGTCAAGAAGGCCAAGAACATAAAATATCAACCTATGTTTTGGATAAATTTGAGGGATCCATTATGAGATAAGAGGCTTGGATAGGATAATGGGTCATTAAATTATTGTTCAAAAATGGAGTATACATTTAAACCAATAAATCTTCGAGAAATGAAGATAGAGAGAGTGGTTTAATGCCATTTTTATTTGCTCTCATCTCATAAAAAGAGATAAAGAATGTTTTGTAAGGTTCATGAGGAGAAGGAGAGAGGTTCTCAAGAAGTAAAGAAGAAGTGCTTTTTGAAGAAGCACTAGAACACTTTGTAGAGAGAGTTTTTGGTTTTGCAGGTATATTGTGGAGTATGAGAGCTCATTTTCCTGCCTAGATTCAGAATTGAAGTTCATTTTAGAACAACGAGATCCACTTTGATCTTCAAAAACTTAGTTCATATACCATTGTGCTAAAGGTCCATATGCTTCAGTCCTTCAGATAGATTGTGCACTTCATCATCAAATTTTCTTGGTCGATTAAAGACCCATAAAAGAAAAGAGTCTGTATCTATAAAGCCTCATCAGGAGAATTGCATTCTGCAACATCAATAGTGTTGTTTGGCACTTGTCAACTGATAGATCATTGTACTCCTTTTTCTCTTGGTTTTATTAATATAGCGGTCGCACACTTCTGAAGCGGACCCGGAGACATAGTCCAGGAGGGACGAACTCTGTCACTAATCCTTGTTGTCTTATGGTTTTATTGTTATGCATGATGCGTAATTGTTAAACCTTAACATTAACAGATTATTTCTAAAGACACTTTATGATAAACAGTGAGATTCACATAAAAGTAACTGTTTTCGTAATTATTTCTTTCCATTCACATTTTGTCAAGAGTTAGAAAATATCTTGTCATTCTGCATTCAGATCATTTGATGAAGGTGATATGTTAACCAGGTAGCATGTAGTCTCCACTACCTCTTCCTAGAATTCTTGTCCTAACCCAGCACCACTGAGCATGCTTCTTTCATTTTCTATCAACGTCCCATTCATTCTTTCTGCAAATTTGTTTTGTTGAGGTGTGTATGGAGTAGTATTCTATCATGCTATACCACACTTCTTACAGAACTCTTAAAATTCCTTCTTGCAGAACTTTCCACCATTATCTGTCCTCAACACCTTTATCTTTTTCTCTGTCTGGTTTTCTACCATAACCTTAATTTCTTTAAATCTGTCAAAGACATCAGATTTCTTCCTGAAGAAATATATCCATATATTCTTCAAGAGGTCATATATAAATTAAACATAGTACACATACTTACCCATTGACGGAACCAACACAGGTACAAACACATCATTGTTCACAAGCTATAATATCTTGTTCACCCTTTTAGCACCAGAAAGGAAACTCACCCAATTTTGCTTCCAATATACACAATGTTCACAGAAATCGAAATCTAGAGAGAAATTAAGCATACCTTCTACCATACCATTATGAACCAGTATTTGAAGGCCCTTCTCTCCAAGATGTCCAATCCTTTGATGCCATAGCATGGTATTTTCTTCAGAGTACACTAGGCTTTCTGCTCTACTTTCAGTAACAACAGCAATGTTGCACCCATCAATAAAAGTTCAGCCCAGAAGCTTGTACAGAATTCCAATCCGAACTCCCCACATCAATACCAGTTCTCCCTGAACCATCTTGCAGATATATTTCTAGAACATTTTTTTTTACACCTGCATTGCCCATCTTGATTAAAAAAAAAAAAAAATTGGCCAATGCAGGAATATGTTGAACACCAGGAAGTGTTTTGATCCTTCCACCTTGCAACTTCATCTTGGAATTTTTTTGTCTGACGATTCTATCCTTCCTATCATACCCTAAGAATACATCACCACCATCATAATTCTCATACTCGCATAACCACTCCCTATGGGGAGTCATGTGAAAGGATTCACTTAAGTCAATCAACCATGCCTCATGATCTATATGTGTATTTGAAGAAGAAGCCAAGTACACATCCCCACCTTCATCTGAGGTTATTTTCGCTTCTAAAGGAGGAGTGTCATTAGATCCCTTTCCTTTCTCATGATATTTAGATCTACAATCCTTTTTTAATTTCCCTTCCTTTCCGCATTTCCAGCACACCTTTACAGGCTTTCCTACAAATTTATATCTCCCTCTAGATTTAGATCTCCCACTCGAGAAATTATTTTTGTTTCTATTCTGGGATTTTCCTAATACAAACAAGGCATATCCATTTTGGCCCACCATATTTTTTTGTCTCATTTCCTCTGACAACAAGGCTAAGAAAATTTCATCAAACTTCAAGGTAGTTTTATTTCTACCTATTGCAACAACCAGACTATCCCAGAATCTGGTAGAGAACACAATAAAATGATTCACTTATCTTCATATGATATTTCAATATCAACAAATAAAAATTGACTTACCACAGTATTTAAGGAATTCATATGCTCTGTCACCAAGTCTCCATCCTTCATCCTCAGGTTATATAATGCTTTTTGTGGTAACGATTTGTTCACCAGAGACTTAGATTAGTACAAAGTCACTAACTTCTCCCACAAAGCCTTTGTCGTTGCTTCCTCAGATACATTCAACAATAATGAATCTAAGACATACAATCGTATTGTGCTCTTTTCTTTCTAATCCAACTTCACCCAGTCTTCATCTAACATTTATGTTGGTTTAGTACCTAGATCTATCGTGATCCACTAATCTTTATCCACCAACAAATCCTCCATCTTGAGCTTCCACAACTCAAAACTCTAACCAATAAATTTATCGATCTCTATCTTTCCATTACCTTCCATCTTCTTTCAGTGCAAGAATCGATCCCACATATATCTCACTAAATAGGGTCTACCATAGTCCCAAGCAAAACCCCTCAGTAGCAAACGCATCCCCTTGAAGATGAAACAACTCTCATACCAAATGTAGGTGTTGACCCTGTACAGAAATTATCTACAAAAGAACTCTTAAAACATAAAATAAACAATAGCAAGAGCATAAAACATAAAACGAATATCCACATAGATTTTCCCTTGGATCTCAAAACCAGGACTACCAGCTTGATTTTTCATTATGTTCCTTTCAATGTTACAATGCATATATATACATGTCAAAGCATTCATAAATCCCAACCCATTAACCCTGGATTAGAACATAACCATAGTTCACTTGACCGATCTACAAAATACCATGGAAAGAAAACCATCATGCCCAAAACCATCTGCTAAACCCATGCACAAAACCATAAGTAGGTTTTCCCACCTAATATAGGGTATAAAAAAAATTTCTCGAGGTGCTACCTTGGACCCCAAGGAGGGGGACTACCGCCCCCTCTCTTACCCCTCACTTTGCGTGTGGGGCTAGTCGTGGAAATAATATAACGCACACACAATAGATCTCATGGTTGAAAAATAAAAAATGGGTTGACTAAAAGGGGCTTAAGCCAAATTTGGTAGAACTATTATTTTTGGCAGTGGATTTAACAATTATGCCAAAGTTAACTAGAGATAAAATAGCACGGCTCTACTAAAACTTATTAAAAATACATATTAGCTAAAATAAGAGAATAAACTTAGTTTAACTTTCACGAGAAGATGGTTGAAGTCTGGGAACTTGGTAAACATGTCTAGAAGACTGAAATAAAAGGACAAGGGGAAAAAATAAGAATTCATGCAGCAATACAAGAAAAGCAAAGAAGCCAAATTTTATATAAGCAAGTGGGATCAAGTAGGTTGTAGATGAGAGTTTTTGTGGAGAATTTTGTGTGAGGTGAAGATTTTGGTGTTCTCGGTGATCATATATTGATGAAGGTATTGGTGATTAAGGAGGGAAGTGTTTTATTTGAATGCAGAGGCGACATTCATGGCTCTAGTATGAAAATGCACGAAAGATGAACTAGTGATTGTTAAGCAAGTTGTAGCTTGGAGATCATGGGTTGTTGCTCCTTCCAGTGGGTTTTGGTAAATATTTCAGGTTGTAGCTCTAGTCAGTTGTAGCTGATAAATCGATAAGTTTTAGCTTCTTGTTGGTTGTAGCAAAAGATTTGTAACATCAAGTTTTAGCTTTCCTTGTGAAGAAATTAAAGAGTATTTTTTGAATCATTTATTTGTTCCTTGTGTGTTTCATTGATTTTTGATATTGTTTCCTCTCATGCTATTTAAATTAATTGTTGAAGTATTTAATGGTGTCCTAATGTTCCTGCAAAAAGAGAAAGAAAGGTTTTTAATTAGTAAAATTCCTAAAAAAATTATTCACCCCTCCTCATAGCATTGTCCTCATTTCCAACACCACCTACCATTTTCTTAGGCATATAAATAAGGGTGAAACCCACTTACTATTAGAGATCAGATAGATAAAACTTGCACTAAGTAGATTTTGGAGTCCCTCCTTAACTATATCTCTTAGAGCGGGATTCATCCTTCGTTAAGGCTATTGAACAAGTTGTGAATCTTCCTTCAGATAGATATGATGGTTACACAAATTAGGATGAGTTCCATTCATATCATTATAGTCCCAAGGAAAAAGCATTATTGTTTTTTTGTAGAATTTTGATGATTTTCTTTTGTTGAGAAGGTTCTAGACCAACATTAATTTTTAGAGTTTTTACAGGGTATATTTCAATAGGAAGGGCATGTCCCTCACAAAAAACATTCAAATGAGTCATGTTATCTCTTTTTTGAGCCAACCTCTAAGGTGAGAAGTTTTCTAGAGAGTTTTTAAAGAATTTTTGCAATAGGTAGGTGGCTAAGTATGTGAGGATAATCTATGAAGGTGCAAATGAAATCATCCTCAATGTTTTCCTTAAGAATTGAGGCTTGGTCAAGAGTAAGGAGAGATCGTAGTTCTTCTTCAACATTTTCTTAAATCTAAAGTGGTATTTTATGGTTGGAAGTATTTTAGGAAGGCAATAGAGAGTAAGTTTCTTGGTGGAGCCTCTGTGAGAAATAGTCATATCTCTAGACCTATAGATAATATATCCATTAGTGGTGGCCAACCATGGCCTTCCTAAATTCAAAGAAAATCTCCCAAAATTATATTTGGGCTTTAAAACCATAAAATCAACTAGATATTCCCATGAATCTATAGAAACAGCTATGTCTTCTAGGATTTATTTTAGCTTTACAGTAGACCTATTGATTAAATGAAGTATTATTGGGGCTGGTTGTAATGTTGATAAATGAATATTTTCCATAGTTTCCTTTTTCATAAAATTTATAGCTACCTCAAAATTATCAAAGTATTAGGTGTGGGAGTGTTATTGATATTAATGCTTACAACCGAACTTCCAAGGTCCATATACTTGGCAATGAATTTTTTTCCTAGCATTAGGTCATCCAACTTACCTATCATTTGAACATACATGGGATCCTTCTTTTTCCTTCCTGATTTCTTAAGAAATGTTTCTTTAACAACCTTAGCATAGATTGTAACATCATTTATGGGTTGAAATAACATAATTTTCACGCATGTGTTCTTAAATTCCCCTATAAAATCAAACATTTGCGAAGGAAGTTTTTCTAAGCATAACCTTTTTGGATATGAGGAAATTAACTCTTTTTCTAGCATAGGTTTATGAAGAGTGGAATTATTAATTGAATTATATAATCTTAAGAGATATTCCTCATCATATTGTTATTGAATGATGGGGGTAACTATATCATGAATCGCCTTCCCTAATCATAAATGAATATTTTGACAATCCATTGGAGATATGGCATAAGTGGGAATGTGAGGTAGTTCAACATTGTAGGTTGATGTACTACATTATTATTTAGGTTAGGTATAGGTTGGGTAAGTAACTGTAGTCTTTGAGGTGGTCGTTTTAATGGTAACTAAAGTTTTAGTGGAGGTAGTTTATGAGGAGAATATTATGGGACTTGTGGTGGTATATTCCCAAAGGGAGTAGATCCCTTCCAACGTTTGTGTCCATGTTTGATTCTATGCCTAATCAAGCCTATGTTTCCATGGAACTATGGTGTACCAACCATACAATGTATTTTGATGTGAAGTGAAGTAGTAATGAGTTACAAAACATATCTGCTTTCTATCCTCATTGGCACCTTTAAATATTTCCTTAATCCCTGGTAGAGATGGAAAATTTTGAGTGACATGTTTTTGTTCACAGATGTTACATGTTTCCACACCATCCAGAGGACATTATTGAAGTGGGTGTTTCTTTCAAAATTTGAGACAAAATATAGACAAATCTAACTTAGCTTCCTCCATTTTCTTTTTTTGCTTGCAATGTGTCTATCTGGGAGCTAAGTATGTTAAGGATGTTGGTTTTAAATTTTTCTAACAAGTTTCCTAGTGCATCTTTAGAACCCTATCCCATGTGATCTATTATTTTTAAAGTTTTTATTCCAAGTATACCTTCCATATTTAGAGCTTCCTCAAGAATAAAGTTTACATAACTCACAGATCTCGTCATATGTTAATTGGAAACTTCCCATACTCCAATAACATTTATTGTGTCAACACAATCTTCTTGTAATCCTTTAAGAAAAATAATACAAAGTGTTTCATCATCTAAAGTATTTTTTTTTCCTCTACAGATTGTATTGAAACTGCCTTATATAATCTTCTAATCTTTTGTTATCTACTTGTGACATTTTGAATATTTATTCTTTAATGTCTCAAACCTTACAATAGTCTTGATATTTCATTAATAATTTAATCTTCATCTCATCCAAAGTTCTAATGGTGTGTGTCTATGTGTGTGCATTAGCTTATAAAACGAGATTTCTAGATGGATTGTTAAATTCCTTTTGTGTATAGTTTTATTAGTAACTTATCTAGTAAGTTGTAACGTAATTTTTAAGATAATATATGTGTTTATAAATTAATTATAGCGATAGTTAATTTAATTTATGACTATTAAATCTATGAGAATGTAGTAATTTAACATTACACATTTTGGTTTAAATTTATGGTCTAAATAAGTTTTAGTTTTTAATTATTGATTTGATTTAGTTAGAATTTTAAGTAATGTAAGTTAAATTAGTTATTACTAGGGTTAAGTAATACATCCAAAGTAAGTAATATATGACAACATTTTAAGATGTTCATTTTTTGTCCTTTTTATAAAACTTGTCGATTGTCATAAAAGGGTTCTTAAGATTACATGTGAGTTTATACTCAACAGTCAAGTAGCAGAAACTTAACTTCTACTTAGAGACCAAGGTGATTGTAGAATCTAATAGATATGAATAATAAATATGATTCTCATTTTTTCACATGTTGTGAAGCTAGATATGTGCCATGTGCTCATAAAAATTATAGTTGGCATTGTTGAGATATTTCCTCATGGAGAGGTTGATTTGATAGGGCATTTGGATATATCTATGTGAGCATAAAACCAGTGGTGGGTTTCTACCCATCGTGACAATAAGATATTACTAGAGAGAAAGTGATTCAATGATTTTATCATCAGATGGTAACCTAAGAAAAGTACTATAAAAAATTGGAGAAATAAATGGGTTATAATGATGAACTTCCCATGAAACTAAGATTCAGAAATAGATGTGTTGAAATGTACCTTGAATTTTCAAATTTGTTCAATTGAAAAGACGATCCTAGGATCAGGAACATACCTTATTACATACACAACCTAAAAAGGAGAAATTCAATGAAAATGTAAATCCAATGTTAATATAAATGAATTATATGGATATAAGTATTGATTTCCATTTGATTGACCTTGCTATGAGGATATCATTTCTCAAGAGGGGAAGAATGGAAATAAAAGAACTTGATCAACCAAAATAATCAATGAACTATTAATGTCACTTTGACCTAGGTTCTTGTATATGCACTTATATTACTTATTACGTTAACAAGTGTGAATAAGTTGTTGTTATAGAGATAAGTATTGCATTCATGAGTAGTTTTTTTTAAAGTTATTTTATCACTAGATAGAGAAGAATAATTAAGGCAAGTGAGTGGGAGTTTCACAACAAGTGTAAGAAATCAACAAGAAGCAATAGCCTATCCTAGAACATGACGGAAGGTTTTGGATTTAGGAAATAGTCATAATCAAATAACTTATCTCTAGTGGCATATTGTGAATAACCATGTGGAAAATGGTTATTAAATCACAGTAGTATAATAACATGATAAGGATCAATACAATGCCAATTAGAAAAATATATATATATATTGATAATTAGTGAATGAAAATAAGGATGCAAGTTGTTTTAAGGAACTATGGAAAATATGGTGACATTGGATTGAAGAGCTAATAAACCCATGAGTTCATATAGGATGGGAACAAAGAAGATGAAACAATTTATTTTGAAAATTTCATAAGTGGAAAAGAAAAATGGAAACACTTTAGCATAAATTATTAAAAAAAAAAACGATAGTAAAGAAAGGTGCCATATTTGAATCACAACAAAATGGAATTGTAAGGATTAGAGAATTTAGTTAAATCTCACCCAATGGATAACATTGAAGTGTTAGGGAAACTATGTGAATCCAATAATCTTGGAGCAAATGTATGTAATGCTAGTGAAGGGGAAAAATCCCTAGTCTAACTAAAAGAAGGGTACAGTGATAATCAAATAGATCAAGTGGTATTGAGTTGGAAATATAATGATATTCAGGGCCCCATGATGCATTGGGAATCACATTGGAGAAAACAAGGATGGAGGATTGCATTAATATATCATTGTTCTAGAAGAAATCCATTGATATATTATAATACTAAAAGGAAGAAGCTATGTCAAAGTTAGCATGATTTTGAAGTTATCCTTCTATTGTAATAATTTGTTTATTTATTGAAAGTATCTGACTTTGGAACAACGTGGTATGAGAGGAAGAATATGAAGATACAAAAAATAGAATATATTATGGCGGTCTGTTTGATTGGAAACTGTGAGAACTTAAACATATATAATGCATAATAAAATTATTCAATTGAAGGAGCATAATCTCTTTGCATGGAAATATGAATCTCTAGTATGAGGTAGTGAAGGAATGTCTCTCTCAAGAAACAAGTTTGTTTAATGATATTTATTTGTGGATTAAGTAGCATGAATGATGACAATAATAATTAGCAATAGTCATAGTGATGACCTATATAATTTTAAAATGGCAAGATAGGAAGTTATGCATACTCATAATTGGTGAGGAATGAAAAGTGATAAATTGGGCGAAAATGTTTAAAGGTTTAATATTCTGTTGAGATTGCAACAAGATGATGAGCTTAGTGGAAAGGAGTCGCCTTCACTAAGTGGGCCCACAGGCTATTTTTGGTGCAAAGTCTATTTTTAGACTATGTCTATTTTTAGACATATGGATCATGTTCTATGAGTTGCAGGATGCTATTTGTGGATGGTTGGTCAATTCGGAAAAAATAGATGGACTTATATTTTTAGACATACTGGGCGGAATCTATTTTTAGATTGCCAGTCTAAAAATAGATATGTCGAATATTATTAGCTCTTAATAATATTTGGACTCTAAACATTATCTTATTCTCTTGGAGCACTTCAGTTAAGTGCACAGATGTGGCACAGGAGCTGACAGAATGAATTACGCTATTCCTGAGGGTTAAGTGGAGCTATTGCATGGATACTTCAGTTAGAACTCATGTGACAGAGTTTGGTGGAGTTGATTGAGGAGTTAATGGAGTTGTGTTCAGTTTAACTAATCTAAACATAGTTGAGCTAGTTGTATTTAGTCTAACTGATTAATACACTAGTGTAGAGTGGTGTGAATTAATTCACTAATTATAAACTCATTAATCAACTAAAGAATACATTAGTTAACTTCAGTGCATGGACAGTTTCAGTGGAGACCAGTGCAGAGATAGGTGAAAGAGCAGGTTAACTATCAGTTGTGACTATACTGTTGCTATTTGCAACACACAGATAGGTGGAGTAGCCCATGAGGATTGTGCAGTTCAAGCCAGGTGGTTTATCTATTTAATGAAGCCATCCCATAGCATTAATTACACAATAGAGGCTGGCTATCAAGTGGCAAAAGATTGGAGCATGTGTTTTGCTAGATCTAGCTTGATAGTGTGTAGCAATTGAGGGTGTGCATGAGAGCTTGTGAGGAGCTTTTGTACTATGATTGTTACATGATCTCCATGACATATAATACACAGATAGTTGGGGTTTTCAGCTTTAAGCTTTCCCATTAAATACTGTGTTCATATGTGTGATTGTTTGTGGTTTTAATGTGTGCATGCAATTGATTTTATTTCCGCATGTGATGATCAATGGTAGAAGAGATTCCGTATTATGCATGAAGCTAAAATAGTGTGTGATCAGGAGAATCTCAGTGAATAATATCTCGCTTATTCAAATTTCTACATGGTATCAAAGCGCATTGATCATTGGAGCAATTGCAAAACATTGAAGTTGCTGTTTGAGTCGGTGGAATTCGAATTTGGCAAAAGCGTTGTTTTCTTGGTGTCGAAGCTGAGATGTCTTTCAAGGGATTGTGATTGGAGTATGCCCTTGAAGGCAGCTTGAATTATATTGCATGGAAGGACAGGATGGAGGCGGTGCTAGATGACAATGGGTTGAAGGAGTTCATAGATGCTGAAGTCCCAAAGCCTACTTCTAGTGATGCTGCCGTACTTGACGCATGGAAAAAGAAGACAGCAAAGTGTCGAAGGATTTTGTTGGAGGGTGTGAAGGATCACATAGTGTCCAGCCTTCATGGTAGGGCTTCTCCATTCTTGATGTGGAAAGCCTTGACAGATTTATTCCAAAGCAAGAGCGACCAGAGAAAGTTGGCACTCAAGGGTAAACTCAAAAACATAAAGATGGAGAAAGTCAACAGTATGCCCAGGTACCTCACGAAGTTCATCCAATGCAGGGATGAGCTGGGAAGTGTGGGGGTGACTGTTGATGATGAGGAATTGGTGAGCTTGGCTCTCCTTGGGCTTCCGAAGAGTTGGCACTCCTATCAGGACTCTGTCAATGGTCGGGAGAAATTGCCAGGATGGGAGCGACTTTGGTCGGATCTTGTGCAAGAGGAGATAAGGCGGAGTACCAGGGATGGATCTTCATCAAGGAACTTTAATGAAGAGAATTGCGCTTTGGCTACCAAATCAAAGAAGGGGAAGATCAAGAAAGCTTCTCATTCCGGTGCGAAAGGCAAGAAGCAGGACATGTCCAAGGTGAAGTGCTTTCACTGTCACCAACACGGACATTATGCCACAAATTGTTTGCAGAAGAAGAAAAATAAGCAGGCTGCTGGATCTGCAACTGGAGAGGCCTTAGCCTCGCATTTTGAGCTGTATTTTTTACTGATCGCATGCTTGGTTTCAAGTGTGATGGGTTCAGTGTGGTTTCTGGACAGTGGTGTGTCTTTTCACATGACAGGAGATCGAGATTTGTTTACTGATCTAGATGAGAAAGATATTGGAGTGCACATCGAGATGGGTGATGATGGTAGATACAGTGCGACCGGTATCAGTACCATTTCCTTTGAGAGGGATTCTCGTAAACCCTTCGTATTGAAAAAAGTGATGCATGTTCCAGGATTGAAGAAGAATCTTATCTCTGTGGCGATGTTAGAAGATAAGGGATATGATGTTGTCTTTAGCGAGGGAAAGGCTTTCCTGCGCAGTAAGGCAACTGGTGAGACCCAGAGGATAGGGGTTCGAGTTAAGAACCTTTATCAATTGCAGGTAGATGGTTGTGTAGCAATGGCAGGCAAGGCAGAAGGAGTGGTGAGCCGGGATGATGGCGAGTTGTGGCACTAGAGATTGGGCCACCTTCAACATGGAGCTTTGAAGATATTGCAGCAGATTTCTATTGGGCTTCCTAAAGGCACTCTTACACAGTCAGATCAGTGCAAGGGGTGTACCTTGGGAAAATTTGTGAAAGCCACCTTTCACGAGAAGGATAGTCACGCCACGATGATCCTTGAGAGAATTCACACAGACGTGTGTGGACCTTTCTCAGTAGCTTCGACAGCAAAGCACAGGTATTATGTGATATTTGTTGATGATTTTTCTTGTAAGTGCTGGATCTTCTTCATGCAGAAGAAGAATGAGACATACTCAAATTTCTATGAGTTCAAGGCACTGGTTGAGAAAGAATCGGGGAAGCAGGTGAAGGCTCTAAGGAGCGACAATGGTGGTGAATTCATCTCTGGCGAATTCAAGGAATTTTGCAGTGCAGAAGGAATTCGAAGAGAGCTCATAGCACCTCATAACCCACAGTAGAACGGGGTTGCTGAGCGGAATAATAGAACGATCATGGGTGCTGCACGGGTGATGTTGCATGATCAAGGCCTACCCATTCACTTGTGGGCGAAGGCATGCAATACTGCAGTATATGTGTAGAATCGTTGTCCTCGCAGGATACTTGGCATGAGTACACCCAAGGAGGTGTTTTCTAGTAAGAAGCCTGATATTTCCCATTTGAGGACTTTTGGTTCACCTGTTTACATTCATGTGACGAAGGATGCCAGGAAGAAGCTGGAGCCGACTGCGGAGGTTGGGATATTTGTGGGGTACACTGATACGCCCCACAACTATCGTGTGTATTTTCCAGACAGTCGCAAGACTGTTGTGCGATGGGATATCAAATTTCAGGAGGAGAAAGCCATGAAGTGTTCGCCTGAGAGGGAGCCACACTTGCATGCAGATGAGGAGCTACTAGTTCCTAATGATGAGTCTCAGGATGTGGATCAGCCACAAGATGAGGTTCATGGAGTGGAAAAGACCACTCAAGTAGCGCCAACCATCATAGGGCGGAAGCGCACTACAGAAGCTTAGCGACTGGCTCAAGATGCAGAGAAGGTTCTAGGAGCACCTACATCACAGCGCAAACAGAGACAGTCACCTGATCGGTACACTAGATACATGGCTCTTGTGAGCAAGTGTATCGTGAAAGAGCCATCCTCTTTCGAGGAAGCTGTGGAGGATCCCGCATGGGTAGATGCCATGGTGGAAGAGTATGATTCGATTTTCAGAAACAGTGCATGGGAGATTGTCCCGAGGCTGGAGGGGAAATCAGTGGTGGGTTCGAGATGGATCTACAAAGTGAAGCAGGCAGCTGACGGGAGTGTGGAGAAGTACAAGGAAAGATTTGTTGCCCGAGGCTTTTCACAGATAGATGGGATCAATTATGAGGAGACCTTTGCACCTATCACAATGTATTCTTCCATACGGACGATTCTTGCTCCCTCAGCGCAGATGGGGTGGCACATTCATCAGATCGATGTGAAGACTGCGTTCCTCAACGGAGTCATTGAGGAGGAGGTGTACATAGATCAGCCCGAAGTTTTCGAGATCTTCAGCAGCGAGTCGCATGTGTGCAGGCTCAAGAGAGCATTGTATGGGTTGAAACAAGCACCTCGTGCTTGGTACACACGGATAGACAGTTATTTCATCGGACTTGGATTCTCCAAGAGTGAGGCGGATCCTAACCTATACCAGATTATGGTGGAGGGTAAGTTGCTGATCATTGTACTTTATGTAGATTATTTGATTTTGACAGGTGATGATCTGTTGATCCTCTCATGCAAGGAGGATCTTGCAAAGGAGTTTGAGATGAAGGACTTGGGCCTCCTTCATTATTTCCTGGGATTGGAAATTTGGCAGCGCAGTGATGGACTGTTTGTTTCTCAGGGTAAGTATGCCCAGGAGATACTGGAGAAGTTCAAAGATGGCTGCAGCCCGTTGATACTCCTCTTCCTAGTGGTTGGAGGAAGGAGGATGCTACTTCGCCACAGAGGTAGCGGATGCCACTATTTATCGACAAATGGGTGGCCGCTATGTATCTGGTCAATACACGACCCGACATATGCTATGCAGTTAACCAAATTTCACAAGCTATGGTTAAGCCTACCAAGCTCTTTTGGAAGGCAGGGAAGCATGTATTGAGATATCTCAGAGGCACATCAGGATATGGATTGTGGTACAGACAGCCGGATGAGGTGAAGCTGTGTGGCTTCACGGATGCAGATTGGGTAGGGAGCCCAACGGACAGAAAGAGCACATCTGGAGGGATTTTCAGTATCAGGTCGACAGCAGTTTCTTGGTACAGCAAGAAGCAGAGATCCGTGGCACTCAGTTCAGCAGAGGCCGAGTATATGGCAGCGAGTTTGGCTGCATGCGAGGCTATATGGATGAGGAAGATCCTGGTCAAGTTGTTCGGTTCACACTTAGATCCTACTGTGATATATTGTGATAATCAGAGTTGCATCAAACTCTCGGTTAGTCCAGTATTTCATGATAGATCTAAACACATTGACATCCCAGATCATCATATCGATATTTTGTAGCAATGGGAAGGCATACATTTTCATACATTCTAATGAGGATCGCATACTACATTCGACGAAGGCGTTCACCATGAGAAAATTCGAATATCACAAAGGCAGGATAGGGGTTGCAGATAATCCATATCTTGTTGAGAGGGAGTGTTGAAAATGCAACAAGATGATGGAGCTTAGTGAAAAGAAGTCGCCTTCACTAAGTGGGCCCGCATGCTATTTTTGGCGCAAAGTCTATTTTTAGACTATGTCTATTTTTAGACATATGGATCATGTTCTATGAGTTGCAGGATGCTATTTGTGGATGGTTGGTCAAGTCGGAAAAAATAGATGGACTTCTATTTTTAGACATATTGGGCGGAATCTATTTTTAGATTTTCAGTCTAAAAATAGATATGTCGAATATTATTAGCTCTTAATAATATTTGGACTCTAAACATTATCTTATTCTCTTGGAGCACTTCAGTTAAGTGCACAGATGTGGCACAGGAGCTGACAGAAGGAATTAAGCTATTCCTAAGGGTTAAGTGGAGCTATTGCATGGATACTTCAGTTAGAACTCATGTGACAGAGTTTGGTGGAGTTGATTGAGGAAGTTAGTGGAGTTGTATTCAGCTTAACTAATCTAAACATAGTTGAGCTATTTGTATTCAGTTTAACTAATTGATACAATTAGTGAGAGTGGTGTGAATTAATTATTAATTAATTCACTAATTATAAACTCATTAATCAACTAAAGAATGCATCAATTAACTTTAGTGCATGGACAGTTTCAGTGGAGACCAGTGCAGAGATAGGTGAAAGAGCAGGTTAACTATCAGTTGTGACTATACAATTGCTATTTGCAACACACAGATAGGTGGAGAAGCCCATGAGGATTGCGCAGTACAAGCTAGGTGGTTTATCTATTTAATGAAGCCATCCCATAGCATTGAAAACGCAATAGAGGCTGGCTATCAAGTGGCAAAATATTGGAGCATGTGTTTTGCTAGATCTAGCTTGATAGTGTGTAGAAATTGAGGGTGTGCATGAGAGCTTGTGAGGAGATTTTGTACTATGATTGTTACATGATCTCCATGACATATAATATACAGATATTTGGGGTTTTGAGCTTTAAGCTTTCCCATTAAATATTGTGTTCATATGTGTGATTGTTTGTGGTTTTAATGTATGCATGCAATTGATTTTATTTCCGCATGTGATGATCAATAGTAGAAGAAATTATGTATTATGCATGAAGCTAAAATAGTGTGTGATCAGGAGAATCTCGGTGAATAATATCTCAGTTATTCAAATTTATACATATTCAAAGATAAAAAACTTATACCTTTTGAAAAAGTAAATAAGCAATGTGATAGGTTGAGTCTTACAAACTAAGGAACCATCACCTAGCATCAAGAGTAATAAGATTATATGTCTATAATGAGCAAACTATTTGGATTAGAGGAGTTAATGTGCCTAGGAGAAAAAAATGTTAACTTAAACAATGACATCCTAATGTTAACATGTTATTAGGTGTAGTGTTCCTAGAATTAATAAATAAAAGATGTAAAGTGATGTAAGAACCATGGGTAACAATTAATAATATATATAAGGCTTTCAATTTACATTCTGATATTCATGAATTAAGGCATGCTAGTAAATCCAATAATAGATTAATGTTGGATTTTTCTAAATTTCCCTTAGTGAGATAAAATAAATAACTGAGATTAAGGCTCTAGCTAATGATGCTTACATGAAAGTTTAATAGTGTACTTAAATAAGAAAAATATATGAAATTTGAGCATACTAATAGGGTGACTATACCCATCTTGTAAATTTTGAACTTTGTTGTTAGATGAAAATGAAATGATTATTAGAAAGCAATTGGTATCTTGATGAGAACATGAGACTCATAGTATTGATGATCCTTTGTAGAATTATCTTGGGTTGAATAACTTAACCAAGATAGATCCATGTGCAGTCATTGATGGTCATTATATATATATATATATATATTTCATGAAGTTCATTGAATTTGGATTTGATGATTAATTATGATACGAACACTCATAATATTATGTTACTCAATGTGTGATATGTGTCAAGATGACTATCATATTTGTGATGTTATGCTATGGTGTAATGTTAAAATGTGGTTCTATTTATTAGTTGATGTAATGTTATGTATTTGATAAAGATAAGTTGATATTATAATATTATGATGGTATTTCATGATGTGATGGCATGTGTAAACATGTGATGTCCTATTGTTTAGGATGTTTTAATATTAATTATTTTGTATTTTCATGAATCATGATGACATGCTAGAGTTACAATGTGGATTATTTTCTATAAGTTTATGATGTTGTGATTATATAACTTATCCATCAGTTATATGTTGTGAGGTGGTGAATGAAAAGGAATCCTCCAGTGAGCCAAGAGGACCAATTTATTTGATACTATTATGGGAGCCCATACCTATGAGGAAGAATATGAAACACCTTATGGGTTGTGAACAACCTCAATAAATTATTTATGCTAGCATTTATTTTTCCTTATATAATTATTGTTGGGATGTGGAATAATCTTGAGAAGGTCAAATGATTGATACTGGAGTTGTGACGTTTAATTCCATGACATGTAATGGAGTTGTGTGTGATATTTTGAACCCTCGAGTAATAATTAGTGGAATTTTTTGATGGAATTTAAGTCAATATTTAAAAACTCCTAGGATATGCGAATAATAGATTGGATGCCTACTTTATGGTAGATGAGGTTTTGAACCTTGGGACTCTGGTAAGACTAATGGGCTTTAAGTCTGTTTCTGAAAGTTGAAGGAAACAAATTTGAGAGTACATGTGCTTCCCCTAGTTCCATGATGTAGTTTTAAATGCCTCTTTTGGTCATTTGGGTGGCCCTTGTACTAGTTATATCAAAGGGTTTTGTGTCAAATAAATGAAAATAAACAAATTATAAGTTACATAATTGAAGCTAATTTCGGGATGAAGTTATTTGTAGAGAGGGAACATGTAATGTTTCATAAAATTACATTAGTAATAATAAATAAATAAATAAAGTGAAATGTCATAATAAATAAATACAAACAACTATTTTATCAATAAATAAAATAAGGAAAATATAATCAAAGATAAATTTATGGAAAAACTAAATTGAGAAATTTTAAGTTAAAAAAAAAAGGCATGATGACAAATGAATTGTATGCATGGAATTTTTTCTTCTATATTTGGAAAAACGTTTTATATTTAATGGATAAGGCAAAGAATGTGATATATTATTTGCATACAAAATTGTTTGGAAAGCCAGGATTAGTCACTCGTAGAAGTATTTGATTGAAGGCTCAATGGTGGCCATTTGTAGAAAGACCTGGTGTAGCTAAGCCTATGGGTGGGTCGAGAGTCATCCCTCACAATTTGGTTGTAGATATCAGGATCAAAGATTGGAACATGATGATTTAGTTTTCACAACTTATAAGTAAGTTGCTTTCTCATCTTGTAGGAAACTCTCTCACTAGTCACTACTCCTCTGGATTATATAATTATTAAAGGAATTATTTTATGTTTATCAAATAATGGTTTTAAATATCTCTATAATTATGTATGAACTTTGGGCCATTACGATATGTGTTGACCTTCTATTACTATTTCTTATGCACTTGTCGTCATCATATTTGATTCACATATTCCTTTTAGGAACATATGTAAAAGAAATTAAAAGTATAAAAGACACATATAAAACCATTGTGTATTTGTTAGAAAAATGAAAATAATTTATGTTTGCAGAAAAAAAGTGGTAAAGTAATTAGTGCACAATCAATAGATCATATGTAATTTCTATAAGGTATTTATTAAACCTTATATAACCCCATGTTAACCTTGAAACCCTTTATTAAGCCATATACTTGAATGGCTACATTAATATTGTAATATTGTTATGTATGCTAGAACCTTTCATGGTCCCATTTTATTATAATTGTACCCTTTGTCTCCAATATATATATATATATATAATATATATATATATATATATATATATATATATATATATATATATATATATAATAATGAGAAAACCTGGTCTTAGGATCATGAAATATTTTCTCATACATTGTATTCATTGTAAAATGAGGTTTTTCATTCGAATAGGA
This sequence comes from Pinus albicaulis, assembly GCA_034641835.2. Classification (NCBI taxonomy): domain Eukaryota; kingdom Viridiplantae; phylum Streptophyta; class Pinopsida; order Pinales; family Pinaceae; genus Pinus; species Pinus albicaulis. The sequence continues at coordinate 1,073,552,651 of CM076579.1, read as the reverse complement.
CTACGATTATTGATTTATTTTCACTTTTAAGGTGCAAGGGTCATAACTTTAGGTATCAAATCATAAGAACCTATGGTTTTGTTATTTCAAATAGGTCATTATGGAATTTTCTGTATAAATTTTTTTAAGAGGTTTTAGATAGTAAAATTTGGATCACATTGAGCCAAAATCTTGAGCAATAACTAGATACAATTTCATATCGTGTTTCACTATACTTTTAGAGATAGGGTTCCTAAGTTCTTCTAAAATTAGTTTCAAATAGGTCGTTTCAGTATTTTCTCTACAACATTTTTCTAGGATGTTCCAAATAGTGAATTTTGGACCATATTGAGGTGATATATCAAGGAAAATTTGGTTAAAATTTCATATATTGGTTCACTATACTTTCAAAGATATGCTCTAAGGAAGTTAGGGTTACTTAATGCTCCTGAAACGAGTTTCTTTCCTGGGAAATTTCAGATGGTGCGATTGGGATTGTATTGAGATGAGATACTGGGGAACATATGATTAAAATTTCATAGTTTGGTTCTAATACTTTTTGAGATATACTTTGTGTAAGTTATATTTGTGAAGGATTCCAAAATCAGTTTCAAACAGGTCATCTCAGTATTTTTATTATAACTTCTTTTCAATGAATTTTCAAACTTGAAATCTTCAAAGATCTTAGGAGACATACAAAATTACCTCAGGTAAAAAATTTCATAACTATATTTGAATAATTGGATAATTGGCACATTATACAAGTTCGATCTTGGGAAGAGGAAAAAAATCAACAAGTTTTGGGAAAGTTACCATAAATCTCACTTGGCATATCAAATTTTGGTCATTGAACTTGTGTAATTGCAAATAAAACATATCAAAGTATTAAAGGCCAAAGTTTCTAATTTGTAAGGGCTCAAATTTCAAATATATATCAAGAAAAAGGTTATTTATTAAAAAATTATCCAAATTAAGGTTTTAACGGTATGTAACTTACAAGTAACATAATTTTTTATCAAAAGATCCATTTTAAGTGACTAAAAATTGTGATAAAAAAATTGCTATTATTATTTCTCACATGGCTCCAAATAAAGATATAAAAGATACTACAACAATTAAACCTCCCGAAGTCTCATCCTGGACATATGAATAAATTGAAGAGTTAGAATTTTATAATTTAGGTTCTCCCAATTAGAGAATAAAGTTAAAGAAATGGATGGTTTTGTAGGTAATGTGTGTTGTCATTGATGTCAACTGCAGTGTCATGGATGTCAAAGGAATCTCGAGAGGAGCCATGCCAAGATCAAGCAGTTGAGGGCATAGCAAGTCGGATGTTGGAATGACAAAATGCTACCTACATGGAAAGATATATTTTGAGCAGCATAAAACCAAGTAGGATGGTGTATACATTGAATCAAAGTCGATGTTCCATGGATCAAACCTTGGTTTTTTGACGTTGATTAACTTCAAGAAAATCAACAGCTAGATTTTTATCATACATGAATATCAATGTTTCAAATTTGTATGAGACTCGCAACATAAGAGGATTTTAAAATGTGTTTGTGCATGTGATGAACCCAATGGTGCAAAAAATTTAATCTAAAGGCCTAGATCAATATTAGTTTCACAACTTGCATGGAAATTATAGTACATTCATGTGTGATATGGATCTAATGGCTAAGAATGCCTAGATCCAATTATTTAGATTTATACTTGGATTACACATGCACAATGGTTAAAGCAATGAGAGCATCTGGTCTGGTATCATGTATGACGTGGAAGAATTATGACATGGCTCCATGAGGAAAACAAGTGGAAAATATAATGATGTGACAACAACTACAAGTGACACTTGACACTCATTTTTGATCGATTTGGATGGCCAACTAGATTATTGGAAAGTGATATGTGGAAGGTACATGTTAGCACTCTGACGCATGGCATGCTTTTATTGGTCACGACAGATCACATGACAGGTGATGTTGGGGCCCTTGTTTTGAATTTTACATGAAGACAGATTTTGGATTGCAGATCGGCACATGGCAGGCGCAACAATGGTAGGCAACGGAGCTACCGAGGTTGCGAAGGAGCAGGATATAGGTGGCAAGGTTGGTGCAGAAAAGTGAAAATGAAGGAAATATGCAGCAAAGGACAGACAGTGGAACTCATGTTCAACAGGAAGAAGCCGAAAGCAGCCGAGTGAGAACACAGGAGAAACTAACAGTTGCATTGGCTAGTGAATAAATAGGTCGTCACCCAGCAACAAAAGGTGAGAGAGGTTAGAGTAGAATGAGGCCGAGGAGAAGACGCCACAGGAGAGCTCTGTCCTGGTCTCGACAGCATTATATTTCCTATATCTCCGTAGATTTGTTATTGCTGTAGTATCTCTCTCTGTCTTGCGGGACCTTTGTAATTGAATCTGGAAGCTCATTCTGTCGAGCGATGTAACATTTGATTATGTTGAATGTTTCTTAATATATCTGAAGGTTGCCGGTATATCATATGTCTTGAATGTGTTGCATGATTCCTATAGTACTTTAAAATTTTAATTTCTTATTACCTGCATGATGTCTTGAGAGATCTTCTATATACGGTGTTATGTATGTGTATGATTCTGCATTAGCTTTGAGTTGCAGATCCATCTGTTGATACCAGTCTATTCCCCTACTTCATGTGGTCGCGGCACGCCTTGAGTGAGACTCTCTTCTCTTCGGAGTAGGGTGAAAATGCTGGCGTGGTGCTAGACTACAGCAAACTCTCTTGTTGGCCCAATTCCTGAACCTGGGTCTTGCCCGCGAGACCTGTTTTCTCGCCAATAAATGGTTCAGTTGTCGGGACCATAAACTTCATCAGGGGAACTAGATCATGGTATCAAGGATCTTTAAAGGAGAAATATGGAGATGGTGGGATAACCACCTAGACCAGTTTATAACTCAGCAAGTTGAGCTGAGAAGTCAAAAAGAGAAGGCGATCATAAATCTAGTTATACCTACGATATATTTTGGGGAAAGCTCCCCAGCAAACTCTATAGCTGGTTGCAGAGGCTGCAGACCAAAGTGACTAAGGACAAATCGTGGAAGATCAACCGCAAGTGGGTGCACGGAGATCTAGTGGCCCTTCATCGGCTGGATACCGAGTTGACCCGAGCTGTAGATTTCTAGGTAGAATCTACCTTGGACAGGTATATTGTGGAGTTTGCAGTGGAGTGCTACCATTCTTTCTCTAGAGCAGAAGCTATATTCTGATCCAGACTAAGAGGGAAGTTGTTGAAGGAAATTCCATTGTGGATTAAGGCCCTGATGGTGGACGAAGGGCTGATGGAGTTCCAGAAATAAGGAATGGAAGCGTAAACCTCCAGTGCTGGGGGAAGGGCTTGAGGGAAAAATGCTACAAGAAATGTGAAGAGGGGGAGTAGGGGAATGGATGTTGAAACCGCAAGGAGGTTGAAGGAGCGACATCCACATCAGAGGGCACAGATCGCCGAAAGGTGGCGAGAGAGGGTGATGAGGGAGTTGGAACGACAGGGGAGTAGTTGGAAGGATAAAGAGGAGGCGCCTCAGAAGATAGTGGACATGGAAGGCCAGGTGGTTCCCCAGGAGATGGGAAGGCCTGTTGAGGGAGTGTGGTGGGCGCATGGGAACCTAGCCCGGAGGAAGAGAGAGACGATGTCTGACAAAGGAGATGCAGACACGCGCCCCGAAGAAGATTCCAGTGTTGAGTGGTACGTCGTGATGCAATAGTTATTCCAAGAAAGGATGGCATTCATATCTCCAGGTATTTCTACTCCCCAAAGTTCGAATAGTACGGGTCCCTACCTTCCCCTGGTACTCTATAAACCCCTAAGTGATATTTTTGTTAAGTTAAAATAGTTGAGTCAATTGAATAGCAGTCAGTTGTCAGCAGCAACGCATGTTAATAGTACCATTTCCAGTGGTATACTTACGCAACCAGGACCCGGAGGGTTCATTCTAGTTACACCTCCACAAGCGAATATGGCGGGATCATTCATCCGATACCCAGAATTTTCTGGGCAGGGTAACGACGATGTGGAACAGCACTGGTACCTCTGTGAAGCCATATGGAGAGCTAGCCAGACGCCATATGCAGGAAAGTTGATCGAATTCCAAACCACGTTGAGAGAAAGGGCATTATGATGGTTCATAAAGTGGTCAGAGGCCCACCAGAATCCAGTGATTGCGGATGTCAAGCAGGACTTTGTCAGAGATTTTAAGCTACCCCAAACAGACCAACAAGGTCTGTTCGAACTATGGGAGATCAAGCAAAGAGAAGGAGAGACTGCGTGGGAGCTGATGTGTAGGTTCAAAGATACAATCGGGAAACTCAACTACCCGATCGACCTGAATCATCAGAGGGACTGGTTCATCAAGGCTTTGATTCCTTTGACGTGAACCCCCCTCACTCAGCAAAAGATCGACAACTTGCAGGATGCATTGGAACAGGCTATGAAGATAGAGGAAATGGCGGGCTACTCGCAAGAATATAGGGGAGGAGCAGCCTTGCAGGACCCATCCCTACTAGGACTGCAACATCAGATTGCCAATCTGACTGAAAAACTTAAGGAGATGCAGCCCATAAGACCAGCCAGGCCAAATGTCTGGTGCACACATTGCCTGGTAGAAGGACACGTGGTGACCGAGTGTCCTTGGTTACGAAGCCAGGGAGTGGAGACCTCAGCAACGGTAGTGCAGGGGGCTCCACCTATCAGAGGAGTTGCGCAGATAAACTCGCAAGGGGTCTATCCACCGCAACAGCAGTATACCAGGTTCCCAAATCAGCCGACCCAAGCTGCAACAGAGTATTGTGAAATTTCTCGAACAGTGGGTCATCAACCTCGGATGTGTCTGATTTTACAGAAGTACTCCAATTTTCTGAACAACGTGTACTGTGAGTTCTATGCTTCGACAACTCACAACACCGAACAGTGCAGAGCTCTAGATGCATTGGAAGACCGATTAGATCGGCCCTCCTACAGAGTGAATGAGGCTCCCAGAAGCAGAGGACGTAGTATGAGGGGAGGCCATACAGAAGGACGGGGTCCGCTGAGATGCTACAATTTTTATTAAGAGGGACATGTGGCCAGAGCATGTCCCCTACCTAGAAGACCGTGGTGTTCCCAGGGCTGCGTGAACACACACACAACAGAAGATTGTCCTGAACTTATCAAAAAATGGGAGGAAAGAGCAAGGCAGAGAGGCATGAATTTGGTGAACGCATAACCTAGAGGGACAGCGACTCCGGCGACGCAGAACGTAGCCATAGTTACGCGATGAGGAAAGAAAATGGGGGAAGATGCACGTGAGAAGGGTCTGATGAGGGTGATCAGGCCAGCATCCCCGAAACAACTGATCAGGTTGGAAATGCAGAAGAAATATTTTCAGGAGGCTGTAGAAAATTTTGCCCAGTTGGGGGGAGACAAAGGTATTGAGTTACTTATGAAGAAAGATACCGAAGAACAGAGTGCTACAGGGGCTCTGATTGAGGAATGGTTCCACCTATTTCTCAAAATTGTTGACAACGCTCCAATGTGGGAATAGCTCAAGCATACCCTAGAGGAAGTGTTGCAGGGGAACGCAGGAGCGAGATAATCCCCAAAAACAGCACCATAGTATGTACAGCGAGTAAAGTGGAACAAAAGAAGAACGAGAAAATAGTTTCGGTTAGACACGCAGGTTGCGGGATTCCAGATTAGGGACATCATGCTCGATTTAGGATCTGACGTCAATATCCTGCCTCGGAAGACTTGGGAACTTTAGGGCGACCATGGTTGACTTATTCACCGATCCAACTCAGGATGGCAAACCAGTACTACATTGTGCCAATCGGTAGACTCAAAGAAGTCAAGGTAGACATCGCAGGGGTAAAGACCTACACATACTTCGAGGTAATATATATTATGGGAGACAAAGATCTGTACCCTGCATTGCTAGGGATCGACTGGGCTTTTGAAAAATATTCCATCATTGATCTCAAGGAGTTAATTATTTTTGAAGATGGGGAAATTAGAGTCACTCAGCCTCTAGACCCATATCAAGGTCCGAGATATACAGAGATAGTAGATAACAGGGAAGATGCTCAACTATTGGACAACCTCTATCAGATGACAACAAGGAAGAGGGAGGATTACATTAACCTGACAACAACCGGCTCCGTAAGCTGGCGAAGTGTCTAGAGCTCGGAGCTGGGCTTAGAAATAGCTTGGGAGTACTGGAGGCAAGGTGGGTATGAGACCAGCACAAGGATATGTGCCAGTATTGCAAGAATCCATTGGATTGGGGCTGAGATAAGGGAATACCCCACCTTGTCCAATATGCAAGCAGTAAATACCTTCATTGAAAAGGTATAAGATAAGGTACCGGAGGAGCAAATAATACCACTCATGGACGTAGCGTTATAGTCCACCTCAGGTAGGTGGTGGAAAAATCACTGCAACTCCCTGTCGCGGTGGAGTTGTGTTGAGGTGGCTTTGAGGGCGCGGTTTAAGGAAGATGAAGGACCTTGAAGCAAGAGAAGGTACCAAGGAAATTCTGATATGAGAGACCATCTGAAATTATGTTAGGAGTAGTGGAGAAGTGTGGGATATCTGGAGGAGCTGTGGGTACATCAGTTTGTCCACTCCTTGGATACCATTCCGCAAGCCTGGTACTTAGAAGAAGAGAGGAAGAGAGGGACCAATTCCTGGCAGGAGGTTGCAGAAAAATTTGTTTAATGCTTCTCATTTAGGGGGAAGATAGACCCGATATCTCAAGCATTACAGGCCATAAAAGGAATAATGTTTTTCCCCGATCAGAGCGCAGACGAGAGGCCATTGGTGCTGAACCCTGATGGTAGACACAAGTTGGCTTGCCAAAGGATTGACAGTGAGCCAGAAGATGACAGTCTGGAGGATCTAAGGCACCTGTACTTTGAAGAGACAGAAGGAGAGAGGAACATCAAAGAAGAGCCTACCACCAAAGGAATATATCTACTTCCGCTGAGGACTAAAAATCTAAACATCGACATGGAGGAAAAACCCAAACTGGCTACAGTTGGGGACTACTGGGATGAGGAGCTAACGAAGGCAATTTTTAGTCTCCTCAAGGAATACAAAGACCTAGTCCCTTCGTCGATTTCGGATTTGAAAGGGATCAAAGGGGATCTCGGGGAGATGAGGATTATATTGAAGCCAAACGCCAAGCCAGTGAAGCATCGACCTTACCGGCTGAACCCGCGAATAAAGGAGAAAGTCAAAATAGAGATCAACAAAATGATGAAGGCAGGCCTGATTTTCCCTATGGAAGAAGCAGAGTGGGTGAGTCCCATCGTCATTCAAAATAAGAAGGACAAATCAGAAATTCTTATCTGTGTGGACTACCAAAGTTTGAATAGTGCCTGCATCCATGACCTATTCCCCACCCCATTCAGCGACGAAGTACAAGATAATGTTGCGGGGAATGAGGCATACTCCTTCACCGATGGGTTCTCAGGATATCATCAGGTGCGCATCGCGGAAGAGGACAAGAATAAGATGAAGTTCACAACGAAGTGGGGGTCCTTTGCATATCACGTGATGTCATTTGGGTTGAAGAACGCACCTGTTGTGTTTTCTAGGATTGTCATAACTGCTTTCCGGGAATATATTCATAAGTTCCTGGAAGTCTACATGGACGACTGGACAGTCTACAGCTTGCTGAAGGATCACACCACCATACTACGCATAATGTTCGACCGTTGTCGGCAACTGCAGATTTCGTTGAACCTGAAGAAATGCATCTTCGCGGTTCCGTTCAGAACGCTCCTAAGACATGTGGTGTGTAGACAAGGAGTCTGTGTCGACCCTGCAAAGGTGGCAGTAATTGTCAACGTGGAAGCACCGGAAGCCGTGAAGCAATTGAGATCACTATTAAGGCACACGGGCTATTACAGGAGATTCATCAGAAACTATGCGAAGATAACTGCTCCTTTGGAGAAGTTACTATGGAAGTCAGAGGTTTTCCAATGGACGGATGACTGCAAATTAGCTCTCAATGCTTTAAAGGAGAAGATGGCAACTGTGCCCATTCGGGTTCACCCAGATTGGGATAAGAAGTTCCATGTGCATATCGATGCTTCCAGTATTGCACTTGGGTTTTTCTTAGCGCAACCAGGGGAGACGACAGTCGACCACCCAGTGTACTTTGCCTGCCGCAAGCTGTCTAATGTGGAGCGGAATTACACCACCACGGAGAGGGAGGCACTAGAAATGGTGTACTCACTCCAGAATTTCTGCCACTACCTCCTAGGAGGTAAGTTAAAATTATTCACTGATCACTCTGCTTTGAAATGCCTAGTCAATAAGCCAGTTTTGGAAGGACGGATATGTCGATGGCTCCTACTCTTTCAAGAGTTCACCTTCGAAGTGATTGCCAAGCCCTGGAGGCTGAATGTCGGGCCCGATCACTTATCCTGGTTGGAGAATGGAGAAAATGAGGGCTCTCTAGATGATCAGTTGCCTGATGCTAATCTTTTCCGGGTAGAAGCCATACTGGATTATTTGGGCGAAATCGCAACATACCTCACCACAGGGCAGTGTCCACAACATTATACCCCAGTCCAGAAACGAAACCTGGTCATCTGAGCTGCTTAATACCAACTGATTGCGGGGCATTTGTACAATTTGGGGCTTGACGAGATTCTACGGAGGTGTGTCCTCGACCATGAACGTGAAGTTGCTCTATGGGAATTCCATAGTGGCATCGCGGGAGGACATGTGGGGGCGAAACCCATGGCCAGGAAAGTGCTGCAAGATGGACTATGGTGACCAACTGTCCATGCCGACAGTAAATCGTTTGTCAAGAAATGCAATGTTTGTCAGAGGACAGGGAAGCCCTCTCACAAAGACGAACTCCCACTGTGCCCGGTGAATGTATTACAACCGTTCGAGAAGTGGGTTGTCGATTTCGTAGGCCCCATAGCACCTGTAGCCAGACATTCAAAGGCCCAGTACATCATCATCACTGCCACAGACTACCTAACCAGATGGGCCGAAGCAGCGGTGGTGAGGGATTGTATGGCAGAAACTGCAGCCCGATTTATCTTTGACAACATCATCAACAGATTTGGTTGCCCAAGGAGCTTAACCAGTGATCAAGGTACACACTTCATTAATGAAACGATCAAATCGCTACTGGACACCTTTATGATACAACGTCACAAAAGCAGCCTGTACCACCCATAGGCTAATGGCATTGTCAAAGCGTTTAACAAAATCCGCGAAAAAGGCTTAACGAAGATCTGCAATGCAAAAAAGGATGATTGGGATGACCGCCTGCCAGCCGCAATGTGGGCCTATTGAACAACAGTGAAGTGCTTGACGAATCAAACACCTTTCCAGCTGGTGTCTGGCCGTGAAGCTATGATTCTAGCCGAGTTCACCATACCGATCCTTCTGATCACCACATCCCTAAAGTTCTCAGAGGAGGAATCACTACAGAAACGCCTGCACGAATTACAGGAACTTGACGAGGCCAGGTTCCTTGCTGAGTTTCATCAAAAAGTTCAGAAAGACAAGCAGAAGGCATGGCATGATTGACACATTAAGAGAAAAACGTTCCAGGTTGGTAGAATGGTTCTGCTATATGATAGTAGGTTTCAAAAATTTCCAGGGAAACTACAGATGCACTGGTTGGGACCATACTACGTCGTCGAAATCAAGGATTCCGGAGCAGTTCGGTTGGCTCAACTGGACGAAACTGTTTTACCTGGATGGGTGAATGGCACACGCCTGAAGCCCTACCATGACTAATTTTCTTTAGTTTTCTTTCAATAACTCTCGCAACTGAGAGAATTCAGTAGAAAAGAGTAGTTGAATAACTCTCTCGCACCTAAGATGAGCGTAGGTAGTGTCACTTTTCTATGCATAGGTCATCAATAACAGCTGGGTTGCGAGGACTGCAACGCAACCAATTGTGGTTGGGGAGGGTCATTTCTAGCATGCCATCCATGTAGGATAAGAAAACATGTCAAGTGTTAGTCCCCATCATTTCATCCAGTACTTGTCTCAGTCCGTAGGATCACCAATATTTGCAAAATAAATTGCCATAATTAGAAGTAACCTTACAGTAATAACTTTTCATAATTAGAAGTAACCTCAACCATTGCGTCCGCCCATTTCCCCACCCCACTGTCAGCAGATGTCACAACACACCTCAGTAGGCAACTAATCACCCAATTATTGCCGCAGAGGAAGCCAGCAAGAATTAATTAGTTATGGGGTCTCATCAACCTCACTCGTGCCGGTTAATTACATAGCCTGCATGCAGAAAAGAGCAATAATGCCAGAGATTTCTGAGTTAGAAACATCTCAAGGAGCAAGGAAGGTCATGAGCGCAGAAGAACATGGAAGGTTACAGGAGGTAGAGAGCAAGGGACACAGAGGTGAAGCAGTGATACAAGTGTACCAGCATAGAGTGAAGATGGCTAGAACAATCCCATCAGTTGTTGAGCCTTAGATAGACAGAAGAATTGCAAAAATGGAGTCACTAGTCGGAAAATATGACAGTGCAACTTTGATAGACTCGGACCTCACAGACTGGTTCAAACTCTCGACCATGAAGTGGAAAATGTATATGGAGGATTATCTGACGGAAGTCGGGAATACCGCATCAAGAACACGGCCAGAATTCTGGGGCCTCCGAAAATCAACACTATTGAATCTAAGAGACTTGCTGGTATTTGGCACCACAGGCGCTGCCATGCAGTGTACAAAACTCTTACTCAGCCGGATTCAGAACGGCTCATTTTGGTTGGGGAAGGAGATCCCCATATGAGCAGAGGATATTTACCGATTGACAGGATTATCACAAGAAGGTCGGGAAGTCTCGGCCATGTTCCAAACAATATCAAAGCGGACCAGGAAGGACGAAGAGCAGAACTATACACCAAGTATGGTACACGGCGCAGAGGCAAGGGAGCTACGATAGACCTGATTGATCAGCCCAATGTTAAAGTTGCATACTACCTCATCGCTAGCAAAACAATGAAGCACTATATGAAGGGAAAGTGCACCCTAGACACCATCTCGGTGGTAGAGCACTGTATCCAGGGAACACAACTCAATTGGTGTTCATTCATTCTCCACGAGTTGTTCGAGGCATGTGAGGACAACTATCAGAGAGTGACGGGATTCATATATGGGTACTTAATCATGGCCTTCACCATGTGGAAATGGTCCTTCCCCGGTAGGCGGGCACCAGTTGAGATACTAGACAACCAGCCACTAGCAATGAAATACACTCCCTGGAGGGTATCCAGCGACCCAAGTTCGAAGGAGGAAAATGAGGAGGGATTTTGGGTTTGGTATGGTATGATGGTAGACGTGGTCACGATTCAGCAGCGAATATCGGGGGTTCTGCTAGACAAATACAGTAAACAGGTCTGGTTTGGGGTCACACACAACCACACTCTCCTCAGGCCAAAAGGTGTGCTGGCGATGACTTTTGAAATGACGCCCCTAAAGGTGCACATTGATGAAAACACCTTCCACTTGGAAGTCTGCAGATGGCCAGGAGTACAGATGGAGGTCCGAGAGGGGGAATACATCTATGACTTCGTAGGAATGATGGTTGTGCCGCTACCAGGAGAGACACCAGAGCAAATAGCGGCCACGGTGATGGGACTGCAACTGAATACAGTCATCGATCGGCTAAATGCCAAGGTACACAATCTCAATTGTATTGTTCAAAAGATAGCCAATGAGTCTCCTGAATTCCCTACCTTTGAAGAATTTGAAGCCTCCCAGTCCACCTCTCTCCCCATCACGACTCCTATTTTCACCCCATTGCCTAATATTGTGTTTACTACACCACCCCTAGCGCCCACAACGCTGGTGCGAAAGTCAAAAGCTGCAAAGCCAGTCGCAGTGCCAAAAGCAAAGAAACCTAGGGTGGAAATCTCCAGCTCCGTGGTTGACCTCACTGGCGAGGATCAACCGCGCAGAGCAGTTGGCGAGTCCTGATCAGAGAAGAACCCCTCGTGGAGACCCTGGTAACTAGCGAGCTTCCACCCCCCAACCCACTTTTTCCACTTAACTTTCTGAATATTCATACTTCCACCACCTGCAATTACCAATTGCCACAATTCACCTCGTTCCGGGAACCTAACACCTCCGCCCCATCCACTTCATCTGCCACCGTGTCCGACCCCATCATCAGAGAGAGGACTAGTGGGGACCTCGGGACTGAAGTTAACTCGGGTACTGCAGAAGTAACCGTGGTTAGCCAAACCCTAGCCCCCCACGTCACATTTACTGAACTTATCAGCCAGGTAGAGCAAGCTATAAAAGATAGAGTTGACCAACTTCTGGTGCAGACTCCAGAACAGCCATCTCACTCGACGCCCCCAGACACAAGAGCAGCACCTGAATCATGGCCCGACGTCAACATGGGTGATTCTAGCAACCAGGCCAAGAATCCAACCTCGCTGCCATCACCAACAGAAAATTCGGCTAATTCAGTAGCCAGCGGGCAACCCTTACAGGCGAGGCTGCCAGAGCAGGGTACGTTAGAATCAGAAAGCATGGAAACATGGGGGATGTCCCAACTGTTCCACTTCATACAGTGGCCAGCACAGCTAGTCGATGGGCTCCATGCCAAACTTCAACAGAGATGTGAGCAGTAGCATCAACAAATCATCGCGCTTACTGAAGAGCATGATCAGCTGCGAACTAAGAAGGGGGCCCTGCAACAAGAAGTTGCACTGGTGACTCGAATCGTTTGGGACATCTTCCCCACTGTAGCGGCCTACGACACCCAGGTACCACCACTGGAAGTCCAAGCAGATGTTTTGGGTGAACGAGCTATCCATGTCAAGGTATCATGGGACAACCTTCGAAATGAGAACACTGAGCTCAAAACAGCTCTAGCGGCTCGCCTAGCTCTGCCAGACCCCTAGTTCATTTATGCCAACCAAATAACAGCAAGACACGAACAGGTTGAGAGAGTGCAGGAAGCCTTGAGTACTACAGCCCGGGAAGCGTATGACCTACTAAAGGGTCTACAAGAACATACGATGGCCTTGACTCTCAAGACCCAACCCTTGTCTCTACAGCTTCAACAAATCAACCAATAGATTCATAATGCAAAGGACCTAGTCAGCCTTGATCCGCTATATGCCGCAACAGACATCCTGGAAGTCCAGATTTAGCAGACAGAGGCTAGTTCAGCAACGGCCAAGTAGGCCCTCTGGGAACTCAGGCAGCCTATCATGGCAAGTGCTCAGAAGATGCAGCAACTGATCGCTCAGGCTAGTACACAGGTCTCAACCATCATTGGCAAGCACTCGACTGAAGCAGTAGAGGAAACCATCACTCGAATCGCAGCCGCAACTGAACCAATTATGTAGGAGTGGCGGAAGGCTATAGCTTCCTTCCAGAAACTCAAGGTCGCGGCCCTTGCAAAGGTCCCTGAGTTTTGGCCCTTGTTTGAGAAAATAGAGGAGGGACGGCCGGCGGAACAGGAGACGAGAACAAGCGGAGCCATGGAGGTGGAGACGGTGATCTGCGATTGACTCGGGACGAGTCAAGATACTATGGTCAGGGCCTGTTGGGGCCCTTGTTTTGAATTTTGCATGAATACATATTTTGGGTTGTGGATCGTCACGTGGCAGGCACAACAACAGTAGGCAGCGGAACTACCGAGGTTGCGAAGGGGCAGGAGATAGGTGGCGAGGTTGGTGCATACAAGTGCAAATGAAGGAAATATGCGGCAAAGAACAGACAGTGGAACTCATGTTCAACAGGAAGAAGCCAAAAGCAGTCGAGTGAGAACACAGGAGAAACTAACAGTTGCGTTGGCTGGTGAATAAATAGGCCGTCACCCAGCAGCAAAAGGTGAGAGAGGTTAGAGTAGAACGAGGCTAAGGAGCAAACGCCACAGGAGAGCTCTGTCCTGGGCTTGACAGCATTGTATTTCATGTGTCTCCATAGATCTGTTATTGTTGTAGTATCTCTCTCTGTCCTGCGGGACCTTTTTAATTGAATCTAGAAGCTCATTTTGTCGATCGATGTAACATTTGATTATGCTGAATGTTTCTTAATATATCTGAAGGTTGCCAATATATCGTATGTCTTGAATGTGTTGCATGATTCCTGTAGTACTTTAAAATTTTAATTGCTTATTACCTGCATGATGTTCTGAGAGATCTTCTATATACAATGTTATGTATGTGTATGATTCTGTGTTAGCTTTGAGTTGCGGATCCATCTGCTGATACCGGTCTGTTCCCCTCCTTCATGTGGTCGCGGCATGCCTCGAGTGAGACTCTCTGCTCTTCGGAGTAGGGTGAAAATGTTGGCGTGGTGCTAGACTACAACGGACTCCCTCGTTGGCCCAATCCCTGAACCTGGGTCTTGCCTGCGAGACCTGTTTCCTCGCCAACAGGTGACCTGGAAAGTGATGTGGATATGGTGTGTCTCATACTAGAACACCTAAAACCATAGTACAACTTAGTATATAAATTCCAAGGCCAATATTTGGTATGACATGGCATAAATGGTGTGGCAGATTACATGGAAGTAGGATGATGTGGCAGACCCTAATTGATCCATAGTGGATTGATGTGGTGGACCCATATGTCTTGGGACTTGCACTAGAGCCATGTTTGGAGAATTTTTCTCATGTATTTTAATTTAGGGAAAAAAAGGTGAAGAACTAGGGTTACATACCTTAATTTTTGAAAATTATGGGTTCACCCTTTGTGGGCCTATATCAAGCTACCAAGTACCCAGAAGTCAAAATAAACATGGATTAGAGTTGTATGGTATGAGGATTCTCAATATGATGTGAAATTTGATGAAAAGTGCAACAAACATAGATAAATATGTCAAGTGCATAATTGAATACCATAGCAATATGTTCATGTCAAGGTCACCATGTGACGTGGTCATGAGGGCCTAATGACTTAGCACCTAGAGCTAAAAATTTTGATACTAGGATGGTTGCAAATGGAGTATACTAGAGTGGTATATTTGGACCAAGGCCACAATCTATGGTCATAATAAATTAACTGAGTAGCACCTGAGGCTAGCAAATTTGAGCAATATCTAGTATGGAGATAGGGGTAATTTCATTGTGCTCAATCATGAATGCTCACTCATATAACTCTCAGAGCTGAGGAATTTTAAGGATCTCCAATATATGGTATGTGAAGGAGACGTCCATGAACCATATTCATTAAGGGTTAAGGAATAACCTCTAAGGGATAAACAACATTGTACCTAGAAATAAAAAGAGTTCAAGAAATTTTTAGTATAAAGTGATCTTCATATAATGGTCCTATATTTATAGACATGGGCACATGAAACATGTGTGAAGGAATAAGGTTATAAATAAGGTAATTGATGAATTAGCATCTTCAGGAATACAAGTAGAAGATAGAAAGTTGTGTGTAAGATCTGGAAGAGTCAAGGAAATGTTGAGAGGGCCCAAGTACATTGAACTGAGTGATCTAGTCAACTTATGATATCATGGGTCAAAACCACGGATCAATACCCATGATAAAAGAGATAGTAATCTATAAATATCGTGTTGATTGATTGAATTTGTTGTTGATCCTATGCATATATAAATGTGAGTGATTTGTTAGAAGTCAATAAGATAAAGAGAGTAGTAGAAAATTAAGTAAAGTGTAAGCCGAATTTAGCATATTCAGCCTCAACGGATTAAAATACAGATTATTGTGTGGTAATAGTGTATATTATGTAGAGGAACGGACCAAATCAGGTCAATTTGGAAACCTTAGTGGCAACGTAGTGTTATGTTGATTTATATCAAAAGTTGAGAGTGAAAGAGACTAGATCAAAAGACATGAATATACATGAAGTAGATTGAGTGTACTTAAATAATAAGTTGAATGAGCAACAAAGATTTGAATTCAAACTATTAAAATGGTGAGACGATTGGTGTCTAATTCAAGTTGGTGCATGTGAATCATGGTATTGGTGTCTCATTTAGGTTGGTTCATGTAAATCATGGGATGGGTATCTCCTTCTGGTGGGCACCAATAAATTGATGTAATAGTAGGTTGGTGCTTACATTCACATATAAAGCATAAATTGTTCTATGGTTTTATCTTGTGTGGGTTTCCACGTAGAACTATGAGTCTCCCAATCTATGTATGTGGATTTTAATTTATGGTGCTTCTATGTGGTTTATTAAAAATATCTTGAAGAATTTAAAGATTATTAAAAATATATATAATACCAATTCACCCCCCTCCCCCTCTCAATATTAGTTTTCTTTCAATAATTTCCATCGGATTAGGTGTCCTTCAAAATTATTTTAGCAGTTGGAAGGAAGATCCTACAAGAAGATAACCATCCAAGGATGTTCCTCTTAAAACATGCCTCCACTATTCAATGGAAATAAATATTTCTTCTGGAAAATTTGGATGAGGGCCTATATTATGTCTCTTGGTACAAATGTTTTCCAAATTAAAGTAGATGGTTACCAAACTGCTCCCACTCCCTCAACCGATGTGGTTGGTAAGAAGACTAATTTGAATGATACTAAATTCATGAATGATATTATGGGTGGTCTTCCAGAATTATAATTTTTCAAGGTTATGCAGTGTGATTCAGTTAAATCCATGTAGGATAAACTTCTCAATAGTTATGAAGCATATATTAAAGTAAAGTGTGCAAAACTTGAAGCTCACGAAACATAGTTTGAAAGCTTAAAAATGAATGAAGATGAAACTATATCAAGTTTCTTTCTTATAGTAGATGAGATTACATCAAAAGACTTGGTGGAAAACTTGATGAAGTTACATTCATACAAAAGGTATTGATATTTATACCCTCTAAACTTGATGCAAATTTCTTTGCCATATAAGAACTATAGGACTTGGGAAAATTAACTATGGATGGATTTCTTGGAATTTTAACTGAATATGATATGAGGTAAAAAAGAGAATAGCTTGACCTAAAGGAGGAAGCACTTAAAGATTCAAACAATTGAAAGGGATATAGAGATCATGATTACTCAATTCATAAGTTAGAAGATGAGGAATCTAAATTCATAGGAAATTTAAAGAAAGGATCATTCAAATACAAAGGAAGTTACCTTTCAAATGTTTCAATCGTGGCAAAGTAGGTCACTTTGTTAATAAAATTCCATATGCCAAGAAATAAAATTAAAATGATAAGAATATATATGAAGGAGTAATGAAATATAAGAAGAAATATAAGGAAAAATATTTCAAGAGTAGGATTTTCAACTCCAAGGAAGATAACAGCTCCTCAAAATATGAAGAAGAGATTCAATCTGATACAAGTTTAGATGAAGATGTTATTATGGCCCTTAAAGATCAAAATTTTAACCAAGAGAGGTTTGATGTAGAAGATGATGAGAATGATGTAGAAGTTGATGTGGAAGGAAAAATCCTTAGCTCCTTAGATGAAATTTACAGGCTAAGAAGAAAGAACCAAAAGTAGAAAGAAAAAATACACGCATATGGGGAGAATGATTGTACTACAAATGAAGCAGTCATCCTTCTGGAAACAAATCTAGAAGAGGAAAATAGGATAAAATATATTTTTATGTGCTATATAAAATAAAAGGATAATAACTGTCAAAGGCTTTAAGTTGAGGTAGTTTCACTAAGAAAATATTTGGAGAAATATAAATCTCAAATGGATCCTAACATAATATTTAAAGGGTTCTAAAACTCTTAACAATATTCTCAGCAATCAAAGTCACCAGCAATCAATATAGGCATAGGCTACAAGGAAGATCATGGAAAAGGAGAAGGATAATTGAATTATGATACATCAAGTACAAAGGAACTCAGGAACTATTCTAATGTGCTAAAAGGACCAAGCACCCAACTAAAAAAGGCAAGGAATGATGTCAAAGGCTAGCAAAAACAACAGTATATTAGCTTCAAAAATAACAATGGAGTAGGTAGATAGTAGAAGCATGAATCTTCTCATTCCAACAACCAAAACAAGTCTCGTACATTAATGCCATCGAGAAGAATATTCACACCAAGGTAATTTTATGGCTACTATTTTTCATGTCATTATACATTTAGTCATAAGGCTAAAAATTGTAGAGCCCATAGGAATATGAGAAATGTTAATGTTAGATCAGGTTATCCCTTCATGTTTAGGTCTATAAGTTATTATACTAATAATGTGTATAAAAATAACTCATTTCTCCTCTCTTGGATTAAATTGAATGCTATGTATGTAATACATTTGGACATAAGGCAAGTGAGTGTAGAAGCAAGATGCTAATTAGACCTTGTAAGAAAGCTAGTAAAAAGGGACCCACTATGATGTATAAGATTTTGGATTTGCACTTTATGCCCAAAATAATGAAAATCAAGGCCACATCAATAGTGATTTTTCAAAGGACATGATAGGAGATAAGGGAAAGTTTGTTTCCTTGAATGAAGACAAGAGAGGCAGTGTTACTTTTGGTAACAATTCACCAGCAAAGATAAATGAATGGTGGTTTTGGAAAAAGGAAATACCAAAGCTCAGAATGTGTTTTATGTAGATGGACTTAAGAATAATCTCTTAATTGTTAGTCATATGTGTGACCAATAAACGAAGTGATATTTAGGTTAGATGAATGTGAAGTAAGAAATGAAATTCATGGAGAATAATAGTAAAGGTAGTAAGGACTTCAAGCAATGTCCATGCACTATAAGGTGGCAAAGAAAGTTGTCATATGGGAAAGGAGGAAAAAATATGGATGTGGATAAGTAATTAGGACATATTAGGTTTCATCATCTAGTAAAGCTAAGCAAAAAGGAGGGACTGGAAAATATGCCTAAAATCTCTAAGCCACATGACATTATTTGTAATTCATGCCAATTTAGAAAGAAAAACAAGGTAAAATTAAAAGAAAAGGAGCATTCTACATCAATTCCACTGGAACTCATCCATACAGGCATTTTTGGTCCCACCAAAAAGAATTCTACATGAGCTAAGAGACATTGCATGCTTTTAATTAATGATTTCACAAGAATGGATTAAATTGGTCTTCTTAAACAAAAATTTCAAGCTTTTGAAAAATATAAAATATTCAAGGCCCAAGTAGAAAATGAGATGGATTTTGAATATCAAATGTTTGATATCAGATCTATAGGGGGGTTTGCCTCATATGAACCCAATAATATTTGTGAAAAGCATGGAATTAGGAGGCAAATATTAATTGCAAGAACTCCAAAGAAAACGATTTTTTTGAGAGAAGGAAAAGAAGAGTCCAAGAAATGGCAAGTGAAATGCTTGATGAAGTAAAATTTACACATACCTTTTGGGGATAAGTTGACCAAATAGAAGTCAACATTATGAATAAGGATCATCTAAGGGAAAAATACAATAAGACGCCTTATGAGCTATGGTATGGCAGAATAGCATCAATAAAACACTTATTGATCTTTGGGAGAAAATGTTATATTAAGAGAAATTAAGGGCCTAGGAAAGTGTGACTCAAGAGTAGATGAAGGAATATTGCTTAGATTCTCTTCCAGAAGAAAATGCTATAAATATAACAATAAAATATTGTGTAATATGGTTAAATGCATTGATGTAAGGATTGATGAGACATCAAAACATAAAGAAAGACAGCATCCCTGAGAGGATTCGATCATCTATTAGACTCAAGATAAAAAAAAGGAGATGAACAAGTAGAGCACGAGGAACATATAGTAGAAGATAAAAAATTTGATCAATCATATACTAAAGCTCCTTCAATATGTGTTCAAAAATATCATCCTGAAAGTCAAATTCTAGGAAATAAAGAGGTAAGTGTGCAAACAAGAAGAAAACTTATACAATCTTCTACACATGCCAATTTTTATTTGTTGTACACAATAGAACCCAATAATTGGGGTCAAGTTATTCAAGTTCAGTATTGGGGCAAAGCCATGGATGAATAATTAGAACAAATTTACAAGAATGAAACTTGGGAGTTGGTTCCAATACCAAAACACAAAAATGTGATTGGAACCAAGTGGGTTTTCAAGAATAAATTGAATGAGGATGGTCATGTTATTAAAAAAAAATGAAATATTAGTATGCAAGGTATTTGCTGAAGTGGAAGGTGTGTACTTTGAGGAGACTTTTGCACCAATTTATAGACTCAAGGCAATCATATTGTTATTGGCTCTTACATGCTATGAAACAATTATGGTATATCAAATGGACATCAAGTTAGCCTTTCTCAATAGAGAGCTCAAAAAAGAAGTATATGTTGAACATCCTAAAGGCTACTAATTGATTGATAAAGAAAATCATGTATGCAAATTGAAGATGGCACTTTATAGGTTGCAACAAGCTCCTAAAGTGTGGTATTATAGACTTGAAAAATACCTACAACAACAATATTTTAAAATGGGGACAACAAATAGTAATCTTTATATTAAAGCATATCATGTTAACCTGTTACTTATTGTGATGTATGTAGATGATAACATATTTGGGAGTAATACTAATAAGCTAAGTCAACAATTTTCAACTATTATGCAAAAGGAATTTAAAATTTCCATGTTTAGTGAACTATTGTTCTTCCTTGGGTTGCAGGTTCAACACATAGAGAAATGGATATTCATTTCTTAATATAAATATCTTCAAGAAATTTTGAAGAAATTTGGTATGGAGGAATGTAAGCTTGTCAATACACCCATGGAAACAGGTTATAAATTCAACAGGAATGATGAATCTCTAGAGGTAAATCAGCCCATGTACAAGTCAATGATTGGAAGTTTACTTTATCTCATAACTTCAAGACAACACATCTTGCAAGTAGTAGGTCTAGAAGGATTATTATAGTCAAACCCAACGGAAACTCATATGTAGGTTATCAACAGGATACTTAAATATTTTCAAGGTAAACTAGATTTTGGTCTATGTCACCCAAAAGATACAAATTTCACACTAAAATCCTATACTGATTTTGATTGGGCAAGTAGTGTTGATACAAGAAAAGTACTATTGGTAGTGCATTCTTCTTAGGAAGTTGTCTTATCTCTTGTCTTAGAAAGAAATGGACTTATATTTCACTATCCACTATAGAAGAAAAATATATTGTCATGACATCATGTTGTACCCAAATTCTATGGAAGATGAAAAATCTCAAGTATAATCAGGTAAATTTTGCTTAGCCAATACCTATTCTATGTGACAACACTAGTGCTATTAATATATCTCAAAATCTAGTTATGCACTCCAAAACAAAGCACATACTTATCAAATATCACTTTCTTTGAGATAATGTAATGGATCAAATTGTTAAGTTGGAATTTGAATCTACTAAGGAGTAAGTTTTAGATATTTTTACCAAGCCTCTTCCTAGAGAAACTTTTGAATATCTTAGGGAAAGGTTCAAAGTGACTTCCTCTTTACTTACAAAGTAAAAAGAGTACAATACAACTAAAATTGACCAATTCATGCCTTTCTCAAAATGCGCTCTATAGAAGATAGATATGTTGTTCATATATAGCAGTGTCACAAGGGGAGAAATCCTTTATTAGGGCCAAGAAGTTTGGTTGTAATCAGGAGAGGTCAAAGAGTATTAGCACAAGGGAAATATCAAAAATTCATTAAAGAAATCATGTCCATAGGAAGAAGCGTGTATCTTAGGGAAGCCTAGTTGCAAACATAAGGAGAAGCATGGTGAAGTGTAAAGGTTCCAAAATTTACATCATTAGTCTCAGCATATACATCCATTCACAGGGAGAATTTCTACTAAGAAGAAAGAATGTGCCCAGGGGGATATTATTTACACATATTAATATAGCTCATAGATAGAGGGTGTCTCATGTATTAACCAGTGAAAAATCAAGCACAAAGCATATGCCCCGGGGGAGTAGTACCAAAAATGAAGAAACATTCATTTTTAATTGGTTTATTCCATTTTCCATTGATGTCAAAGGGTGAGACAAAAGCATACATGATAATAATTAGCAAGGAGAATGAATTATATAGTGGAAGCTCTCAACCACTAAACATCTATCACTAGATTATGTATAGTAGTATTGTAATCAATGTTAAAGGGGGAGATTGTTGGAAGTATGTGTTATCATTGATATCAACTAAAGATTCATTGATGTCAAAGGAATCTCGAGAGGACCCACACAAAGATTGAGAAATCGAGGATGATATTCATGGGCATAGCAGGGAGGATCTTAGACCGGAAAAATTCTACCCACATGGATGGATGAAGTTCGAGCAGCAAAAAACCAAATAGGATGGCAAAGGCATTGAATGAAAATTGGTGTTCCATAGATCAAACTTTGGTGTTTCAATGATGATTAAACTTGATAAACTAAATAACTGTATTTGTCTCAAACATGAATATTAATGGTTCTAATTTTTATCAGGCTCACAACGTAAGAAGATTTTAAAATGCACTTGTGCGTGTGAAAGATCCAACAATGGAGAAACTTCAATATAATGTCCCAGATCAATATCAGGTCCACAACATCCATGAAAGCTATAATATAGTCGTGCACATAAAGCATCTAATAGTTGAGAATGCATAGATACATCAGTCCATATCTATATCGAGCTTACACATGCACAGTGGTTAAGAAAATGATAATATCCAATCTAGTATCTAGTATGACATGGATTCATTATGATGTGTCTCCATGTGGACGATAGGTGGCATATTTGACGATGTGGAAGCAACCATGAGTGACACGTGGCACTCATTTGTTTGATTTGGATGGTCAATTGGACGATTGGCAAGTAACACGTGGTAGGTACATGTCAAAACTCAAACACATGGTAGGCTTTGATTGGTCACAACAGATGAAATGACAGGTGAATTTGAAAGTGATGTGGATGTGGTGGGTCCCATACCAAAGCACTACTGTCACAACAGTACATTTTTGTATATAATCGCTAAGGCCACTATCTGATATGACATGGAAACAATAATGTGGCATATGACATGGAAGTAGGACCACATGGTATACCCTAATTGGTCCAAGGTGGATTGATTTGCAAACCCAAATTTATCATGACTTATTCCAAAATGTGTTTGTAAAAGGCTTCTCATGTATTTTATTTTAGGAGAAAAGGTAAAAAAACATGGCTTCGGACCTTAGTTACAGAAAACCAAGGGCTCGTCCCTTGCAAGCCCATATCAGGCTACCGGGTATTGGAAATTTGAAGTAAAAATTGATTAGAGAAGTCCAATATGATGAGCCCTAGTATGACGGTAAATTTGACAACGAGTGTAGGCAAGCTGGATAAGTATGTCAAGTGTAGAACTGACTACCGGAGAAGTATATTCGGGTCATGGCCACCATGCATGGTCACAAGGGACTAACAAATTAGCACCTATAACTAAAAATAGTAGTACCAAGATGCTTTCAAATGGAGTATACTAGAGCAGTATGTTTGGACCAAGGTCACAACCTATAGTCATGAGTTCCTAACCGACTAAAAATTAGAGCTAAAAAAATTTAACAATATTTGATATGGAGACAAGTAAAATGTCATAGCACTCGATCGCATATGTGCACTTATCTAGTACTCGAAGATGAGGGCTTTGAAGTATCTCTAGTTTCTAGTATGTGAAGGAGACATTCATGAACCACGATTATGAAGGGTTAAGGAATAACCTCTGAGGGTTAATCAACACTGTACCTGGAAATAAAAAGAGTTAAATAAATTTTAGGTATATAGTGCTCCCTGTATAATTGGCTCGCAGTTATGTAAATGGAACTATGAAGAATATGTAAAGTAATAGGGTTAGATGAAAGGGAGCTAATGAATTGCCACCTTTAGGAATCTGAATTGTGCAATAGAATATTTAAAGTTGTGTGTAATATCTAGAGGATTGAAGTACTTTTTGAGAGCGTGTAGGCACATTCAACTGAGTGGTATAGTCAACCCATGATATCATGGACCAACACCCTTGGGAAAATACAAAGCAATCTATAAATGTAGTGTTGATCAATTGAATATTTGTTGAGCCTATGAGTATTTAAGGGTTAGTGAATTATCATAAGTCAACAATAAAAAGAGAGAGGCGGTGATTTAAGTAAAATATAAGCCAGTTTGATCAAAGTGAGCCTCAATGTGGTCAACTATAGATTACTATGTGGTAACAGTTTATATTTTGTAGAGGTAGAGACTAGATCAGATGAGATTGGAAACTTGAGTTGTAGTAAAATTCTAAGCAGATTTATATCAAAAGCTATGAGTTGAAAGATACCAAATCAGAAGAGAAATGAGACAACCTAAAGTAGATTGGGTGTACTTGAAGAAGAATGTAATTGAGTAGAAAATATTTAAATTCAAACTATTAAAGCAATGCAAGCATTGGTGCCTCCTTCAGTTTGGTGCTTCTAAATCATGGGATGAGTTTCTCCTTTTAGTGGGTGCCAATAAATTGATGTAACAGTAGGTTTGTGCCTACATTCACATATCAATAAGTTTTTTTTCCTGGTATTCTCTTGTATGGATTTCCATGCAAAACTATGTCTTTTGATCTATGTGTGTGTAGTTTAATTTATGTTGCTTAGGTGTAGTTTATTAGAAATAGCTTGAAGAATTTAATGATTGTAAAGAATTGTATAATATTAATTCACCCCCCTTCCCCCACCCCTCTCAGTATTATTTTGGTTGGAACGAGTTGTATGTTCTCAAAAAACAAGAAACTATGGATCAAATCGAAAAGAAGATGAATTAAAATAAGGAAGATATACAAAAATACATAAGGGAAGATATAAAATAATTACAATCCATTTTATTAAAATGTATCCCTAAAAGGGACATGGAGATCCAAAGAAATCATGAACATAAGGATAACCATGGTGTTGACACTTAATCACATATGGGGTGTATATTATCACAGTTGGATAGAACAAATACTGAATCATATATCCATAATCATGGATTTTCAATCCAATATCCACATCATCAAAGCTTCAATTCAACACCAAGGAATTACTACATTCCAAACATCGATACAAGGAAGTTTAATGGGAACAATCCTATAGCATGGATATTCCATATGGAGATATACCTTGATCTACACCAAGTTCCATCCTTACAAAAGGTAAACATTACATCCATGTTTTAGAATAAGAACAATAGGTATGGTATCAATGGCTTTGTGAAAGGAAAAAAATTTCTATTATATCTTAGCCCATTTTTATAGAGAAATTGACAACACGTCTTAGGGATATTAAGAGGAATACATTCTTTAGCGAATTGGTAAATATTTGAAAAAAAAATCCAATTACAAAGCACATTCAAAAATTCTGAAAGTTGAGTCTTAGAGTACAAAACATTCAAAGAATAATTTGTATGGGAACTTTCAAGGAAAGCATCCAACATAAAGTGTGTCTCTTTGAACCTTATAAATTCCTAGAGAATTCTTTTATTCTAGCAAATAAAGTTGAAAGAAAAAATATGGCTACTAGAAAATTGGTGACCAACAACTATAGAGGGCATCATTCTCATCTCCTAACTTCATTGAACCAACAAGGTTAACACATCAACAAATGGATGAAATAAGAGAAAAAGGAAAATGTTTCAATTATGATAGGAAGTATAATTTTGGGTATAAATGTGGTGAGAAGAAACTATATTACATAGACTTTTAAGAGAAATAATATCAAGAATTGGAGCCATCAGAAGGTTTAGAGTGGGAAGAGACAACTTCAAAAAAATCTTCTCATGCATTAGTCAGCATCAATACTTCAAAAGCTCTCAAAATATAAGGATATATCAAAAAGAAAAAGGAAACAATTTTGATTGATTATGGCAGTACCCATAGCTTCATCAATTACAAAATAGAAAAATTTCTCAACTATGTCATATATCCAGCACCAAAGTTTCAAGTAATGATTGTAGATGGAGGTACCATAGATTTTTCAAGGATATTTTATAATATTAAGCTCAATATGGGGACGTATTTATTATATAGTCCCATGATTGCAATACAAATGGTTGGTGTTGGTGTTGTATTAGGGGTCCAATGGTTACAATCATTGGGAATAGTGACCTTTAATTTTCATGATCTCTTCATAAGATTTACCTTAGAAGGAAAAGAAATTGAGAATAGAGGTATCCAATAAATACCCTCTAAAGTGGTAGGCTTTAATGGAATGACAAAACTACTCAAAAAGGGACACAAAGGTGTAACTGCACAATTGTGTTCGATAAATGTTTAAAAATCAATATCATCTATGTCGTGGGATCTCCATAAATTTGTCAACAATCATGTCAAAGTATTTAGAGTAATTCCTAAGTGTCTTCCACCTACTTGAGATCATGACTATGTTATTTATTTGTAACCTAGAAGTGTAGCAGAGATAAATGAAGAAGGGAAAATCATACTAGAAGCAAAAGCAATCCTTGAAACAAGGATTTAGCAACCAAGTAATCCAACAATTATGGAGTACCTCATCAAAAAAAAGAACCTACCAATGGAAGTGACATGGGAAGATGACTTATTCATGCAAAATCACTAGGGATAACAACACTTATTTGAATTGAAGTGGCATGTTAAACTTTATATATGCCCCATGATAACCCTAAAACCATTTATTAATCCTTATATATTGAGTGATTACATTTCTATTGTAATAATTGTATGTAGGCTAGAACCTTTCGTGGACACATTTTATTTTAAATATTGTATCATTTATCTCAGATATATATACTAAGGAGACCTAGTCTTAGAATCATCAAATCTTGTCATGTACATTGTCTTCATTGTAAAATGATATTTCCCCCTCGAAGAGGATTGTAATTATTGGTTTCTTATCATTTTAGGGCATAATGTTCATAACATTTTTATGTAAACAAAACAGACACCAAAATAGCTATCATGCTCTATGTTATTTAACACTATGATGTAATATGTCAGTAAAATATGCACCACAATAGCCATGGTGCCTTATTATATTTAATTTAGTCATTAAATGCACTAGTATGTTAATTGTTTACTAGAAAATTCAAAAATTTGTATATGGAATCAAACCTTCAGTGTGTGTATTATTCACTACATTATGCACACCTAGTAAAATGCGCTACATCGTAAAAAAACACCAATAATTTTATAGTGCTTCATTTTATTTGGTGCACCAATTCTACTTTATCACCAAACAAACTGTAAAGTTCATTTTTAAATATAAAATTCAAAAAAATATGTCTAGCCTAAAACATTTTGTATGTGTTTTATTAAATATGTAATGTGCACTTTCTATAGTGAACTATGTTATAAAACAACCATCATCATTATCATGGTGCTCCATGTCATTTGGCACACTAATGTTAATGATATGGAAAAAATAAGACACAATGAACAAGTGTGATTTATTCTATATAAAGCACTAG
Source organism: Pinus albicaulis (assembly GCA_034641835.2). NCBI lineage: Eukaryota > Viridiplantae > Streptophyta > Pinopsida > Pinales > Pinaceae > Pinus > Pinus albicaulis. The sequence goes on along the minus strand of CM076579.1, from coordinate 1,073,525,326 downwards.
CCTTTTTGGTGCTCCACATAGTGCACTAGTGGATATTTAATAATTATTGTCCTCACATGGGACAATGCATCAAGTTTTTATAATGCACCATGACTAAGGAATCCTCCATTACTCACCGTTAATTATATATAAATTTTTGTGGATATTCCATTGGAACATATCATCATAACATAACTGATAAATGAAATCTTTGATGTGAATGTTAATTCTCTTTAGATTTTGGACTCTTCATTTATTGTTTTTTATGCTTAAATCAATAAATTATCCGATATGTGAGAAATATATAACATAGATAAACAGACATACCATCCACAATATGCACAATTTGTTCCTTAAGAAACCCTTATGGGAGAAAACCTAGCTAGAAGGTGAGTTTGTTCTATTATCTTTTCTTTGGTATGGAAACATGCAAGTATCAAGGAAGTGGTACTCTCTATGGAGTTACCTAAGAACTATGGTATGTACACCTACTATAGAACCTTAAAATCCTCCATTTTTCACTCTAAATCCCCACTCCCAGCATAGAGACCCTCCCTACAACACTTTTTTTTAACTGAAGAAATAAACAATGTGGTTAAGATCAGATTACAACCTTAAGCAAATAAGTAATTTAAATCTAACTAATCATTAGTTAAAAACATCCATACCAAGATCACGAAACACCTTAACACCCATTGATATTAGAAACACAGAGATTATTAAATAATCTACATAAAACATCCATGAACTACAAAGCATTCCACATATCATCTATTTTCACATTATATTTACCATAGCTACAACAAAATCATGTTATAGAACATCATGAATACAATAGGTATTGTTCACCCCGAAGTGGAGATTCGGTCTTGGCCTTGTTGTTACTTGCGCTTCCTTATTGTTGTGCACGTCCAAATGTGAATGTTGATGTGCTCTGATCGAATTTTAATGACCCATAGGTTGACCTCCCAGCCTAATCCTTGGGTACACTTCTTCCCCATGAACCCCTGAGCTACAATGGGGTTGCACAAAAGAGGAAGTGTGCTAGTTGATAGAGGTGAACACTCCTTGGCTCAAGAGTCCCCTCTCTAAATACCTCCACCTCAACAAACTCGTTGTAGCTCGTAGCCACTCACAATGACATAATCATATCCATCCAACAATAGGATAAGCGAAATGTCCGTTCTCTCATGGCTTTCCCCTTCTTTTATAGGAGGCTTCATAGGTGACACTTGGCACTTCATGCATAATTAATTTTTTTTATTAATTCAAAAAAAAATTATTCACTCACCTATGTGTCACCCTCTCACAAAGGATCTCCAAAATTATTTACTTAAACTTTAATTCAAAAATAATATTTTTCCTCACCCCAACAAGACTCCCTATTTCTGCTCCTACTTGTCTCTTGACCCCCCTTTTCTACTCCTTAATTTGTGTTCATTACTAAAATGAACTGATAAGTCTCAGATTTGGTCCCATAGCTACCTCCTGATTTAACTCAATTTACCTCTTAGATGGATATTCTTATGTTGGATCTTGCCACATGGAGGTTCTCTAAATTAATTTATTGATCTTTATTTTAATTCACCACCCTTTTTTCTTAAATATTGTTGGTTTGAGGAGTCCTGAGCCAGGTTCAGATTTTATGGATAAACAAACAAACCCTCCAACGACTGGCCCTTTTGGCAATGACCTGCTTGCGCAGATCAAAGTCTCACCCTAAGCAGTATGGGAGGGGTTCGGGAACCAGGTTTCCGCACCCTAAGGAAGAAATTAATGAAGTGATCCTCAACAAACCGAATGCAAACTTATACCAATTGTAAACAGATGTGTGCAACAATATATAGCAGAATCACATAGAATGTGCAGTCTTTAACAAAATAAAACATAGTCTTTGTTTTTCCTTAGCACAGATAAAGTGTGGCATAAACATATCCATATCTAAACAATGTTCAATTACTTAATGAGATTCATAAACCATCAATAAGCATGCATAACTATAACATATATACTTTGTGAGATAATCAACAAAAACAGTGCGATCTTAACAGAATAAGAATAGTAAACAACTCAAATTCATATGATAAGAAGTTTTCCAAAATCTGTCCTTTATATTAGCTTTAGATATGTTCAATACATTGGAATTTCCCTTACAAAACCCTTCCACGCATACAGCCAGCGAAGTATGCACACACCCAGCAGGAGCCTTTCAACCCAACCCAAACAAACCCTTACAACGTATTACAGACGCATAAAGATCACAATATCATCAACTTACTTGAACTAATTTTCTTAGACTCGATCTATCTATTTATATCCACCTAGTGCGCCGATACTATTGTCTCAAACCATGGTTTGAGGCCCACAGTTTGCTCTTAAGCCCATTTACATCAAAAATAGGGACTTTGACCCACCCCAAAGCCTCTTGAATCAATCGCGAAACACACACATACAAAATTACATCAAAATTTCTGCCTCTGGGGACCCCACTCCAACCATCCCTCAACACAAACATGTGACTCGTCCCAAGTCATTGAGGTGCCTGCTCCTTGATCTTGGCCTGAAGAGTGCTGAGAGAAATTTTGAGAGGGAGCACTAATTCTAAACTTTGTGCGATGACCCCCTACGCTTGCTGAACCAACTTTTATGTTGTAGGCCCTTCAATGGCCATCTCTATGTTGCGCTGAGTTTGTTGGATTATCTTCAGAGTGTAATCCAGTGTCTACGAAAGTTGAAGCGCCTCTTCTGCCCATGGTTGCATGCGAGCTTCAAGTAGTTGTTCCTTCCGATGCAAATCTTCAATTTCTATATGAATGGTTCTGCACTCTTACATGTGAGTGAGTCGCCGAGAAAGAACCAACGTTGGTGCCACTGTCCTGATTTCCTCGAACTACTGCTCCTTCTGGTGGAGTGCATCGCGCCACTGTTGAACGATCGGATCATTTTGGACAGAGGTCTAAACACTCATAGCTTTGTCTAGAAAGTTGTCACACTTGGTGACCGCAGCAGCAATATTATCTTGGGCTTGTTTCACTTCATCTACTCTTTGCGCGTGAACCTCTGGTGGGGTCTCTAGCTGTAACTTGGTTTGTAAATCTGCAATTTGTTGCTCATATTCTATTCTTACAGTTTTCACCTCAACGCGCATTGCTTTCATTGCGGTAGCCAATCCTTCTAACTTCTCCTCTGGCATAGTTGTGGCCAGGACAACTGGAATATATTAGCAGACTTGGTGGATCTTTTCCTCCAGTGCAACACGCTGGGCTTCTGCTTCTCGGAAAGTTGCTTCTGCTTTTTGTTGTTGTTGGTGTGCTTGCTCAACATGTTGATGTGCTTCCACTGTATGCGTGTGCACATTAGCCTCTCTGTACTAAAGCTCCTCCATGATCATCCAATGCATTAAGTTTAATTTTCATGCAGGTAACACAAAAAGGTTAATATGTATATCAAATGTTCCTCTAAATTGGAGACGCTAGTTGGCGTCCATCTGAATATTTGGCATGGGGATTTGGACAAAGCGGCCATCCCTGGAGCTGGTAAAGAGACGTCTAATAGTTGTGCGTTGGTCTAGCTCAACTGAGCTACGCTCTCTTAAATCTAGCTCGCTTGTACCTTCAGCTCCTGTAGTCCAACTTGTACAAGTTCTAGCGCGGACTTGTACTGAACCTCCATATCTGTCCAGCGATCCTCAGTTGTAGACGTGACAGTTTTTTCTATTTCATGCAGGTTGTCCTCTGTCAGTTTTAGGACCTCCCGTCTGCTCTCTTTGGAAGCCTTTCTGTTTTTTCTCGATCCTCCAGTAGCCTGGGAGCCACGCTTGGTTCCTTTAGAAGTTTCAGCTTCCTGGTTTCCTTTAGCGCAGATCCATTCTTTTCTGGCACTGTTTCTGTTTCTATAGTCTCGCTAGTGGTTGTGGGAGTCACTTCTTTTTCTGTGACCTTCTCTATCACTTTATCTATAGCTTTCTGTGTGGCTTTCTCTGTTGATTTCCTTGTCTGGCTACCAGTGAGTGGATTTGTGGGTGTGCTTGGTGTCACCCAAGCTAGCAGCCATTCTTTTGTCACTTGAAGCAAATCATCTTCGGTCACCAGGTATGGTAGCTCATACCATACTCCTTCCATGGCACCCTTTGCGAAAATGTGTATATTATGGAATGTAGCTTTAAAATTTTCTACCATATTGTACTGGTTATAGAATGTGGGTGACAGTCGCGGCTTTGACTGTACCGCTTGGTTCAAAGTAGCATCGTACAACACCCAAAAAAAAAAAAATCTTTAGCACGCACCAGGTCTAAAGCATTCCACAATGTTGCGTAGCGCATAGCTTAGCACATCTTTGGCTCAATATCTGGAAATTGGGTGTCTTCCGGGGTCCTCCACCCAATCAACGCAATCAATAATAGAAGCCAAGCATACTAGAAATGCTTTCCTTCCTCCTGGGCCTCGCTTACATTTTCTAAAAATTCTTTACAAAGGAACTAGACCAATTAAAAATCATGCCTTTTTTACATCCTCTGGCGAGCGCAATGACATGCGTGGGCACCTCCTTGGGTATGCACTTACACGTCATCTTGCAGGCCAAAATGATCATTCCAAAGCGCAATGTTGGGTCATTAATTTCATTAACAAAAAATCCCTGACTCTTCCTTGAAATGTTGAATTTCTCTTTAATTTGATCTGCCACGGCTTTCACTTGCGCCTTACCACTGAAATCAGCAATAGGGTCAACTCCTTTAGCAGGCAGACCCGTGATCCTCTGGATCAACTCAGCGTCAATGGAGATGCGCCCTCCCAGCGAGAGTGCATCGTCAAGCACTAAGGCCAGCAATTTTCTGACACAGATATCATTTATAGGTTTGCGCCAAAAATGAGGGATCTGGAGCAAATTGAGCAAGCCTGCCTTGTGCAGACCTAAGACCCATATTTTTGGCTCGAGACGTACAACGCCTCCTTCATAAGTGATATGGTCTAGGTATAGCTCCGGTGCAAGTTCGGGGAATTTTTCGACATCAGCAATGTCCCAATCATCGAATCTGAGCTGCGGAATCTTTGCGAACATGTCCCCTTCCACCGGGACATTCTCAGGGATTAGGGGTATTTGAATACCCATGCACACCTTTTCTAGGTCCGTAGGTACTCTGAAAGATGGCTTGTGTGGCACAATATATCTTGGCAACCATGAGAATGGGACCACTTAGACCACATCTTCATCTTCTTCCTCAATAGTTTCAAGGACTTATAACATAGGTCGTTTCACCTTCTCACCCACTAAAGGGCATGGCCTTGGGGTATTTCCTCAGGGATATTTTCTCATTCTAGAAGATTGCCCCTTTTTAGACTTGAGGGGCACAGGTGTTTCCACAATTGGAACTTCAGGCGCAGCAGGTTCATCACCCAATCTTGTGGTTGTCATATTTTCAGGAATAGCATAACCTAGCCCTTCGCAGTGCAATGCGTCCTCAAACCCTGGATCCAAACCAGACATAGACATGGAATACACAACGATAATCAGGGAGCTTAAGGCAAATAATCCACTCAGAAATGAAAGGGAACTATTGCAACCCCATAGGTCATATTTATACTTGTGGCGCGTCTTCAACGACTCCTTGTGTATAATGAGGCTCCATTACTGACAAACTTGTCCCAAATCTAATAAAATTCCTCCATTAAATACATCCTAGACACTCCCAAAAACGGCAATAAATCTGTCTTTTCCATTTTTATTGTTCCAACGGGTAGTTTTTGCCACCTCTGCAACCCACTCAACCTCCCCACGCAGCCGCTGCACGTGCATCACACCTTACTACACATATATTCCAGAGCTAAAGATAACCATCTACAAACCGTCCCCCCCAACATAGGCTTGTTGACCAGGTAATTAAAAGCATATTCAGTAGTGTCTATCACATCCCTTAACAACTGCAAACTTCTCTAACATTCTTCATCCTAATGGAGTGTCGCACCTTTTTTGAGTAATTTGGTCATGAGCACAGTTATCAATTCATAATTTGGAATGTGCTTCCTGTAATATCCAACAAGGCTCATCATGGAGCGCACTTGTTGGAGATTCATAGGTGAGGCGATCAGGGTTCTATTGACCATGCGCGATTCCTTAAATTCCACAAGTGCTAACTATCTACAATTTGCAGTCTCCATTATCGACGCATTAATAATTTCTGGAATCACAGCTTGATCAACCGTATCAAATCCACTCTCAAATCTAAGTGTAAGAATAAAACTCTCTGTCAGCGCATACCATTCACTAGTGCCTCTGCGCAACTCTATCTCCAAGTACCATTCAGGAGGCACCTTTCCCAACGTGTGAATAAACATATGGACCCATTCAGGTCTTGGATCTTCACCCCATACCTCATTCCATCATGCCAAATGTCTGTGCGGATCCTCTTTTCCAGAGTAGACATCTTCCATTTTAATGACCGAACATTCAAACCGCAACATCACCATGCGCGCACATTCTTCCCCAATGCCCATATTCTCCTTATGAGCTTCCCACTGTCTTGCTAGAGTAGTGCACAAGCCAAGATCCACAACATGGAATCTATGTCCTTAAGGCACGATCCTTTCAAGCCCTCCTATAAACATGTTTACATCAGTTGAGCCACCATAGTGCGGTAAATCACATACCTCAGATGTTATACAGTGCACAGATCGGGTCACGCGATTACAGCACAGCGTATACACCTCATGTAATCGATTTTGCCAATTTTCTAGTTCTTCATCAAATTCTGAAAAACAAGAGCTATCATTCTCCCACTTAATATTCCCATCTATTGTTGGATTAATCATGTCTTCCTCAAACAAAATTAGCTTATATATTTGATCGATCTCATCCTTAGTGCGCATTGGTTCAATATACCATTGGCCTTCTGCGGGATCTAGAGGAATGATTACCCTGACTCCATTTCTTTTGAATTTCATCCTCTATTTCTTCATATTGATAACACCATCCATGTCAATGGCCCAATCGAACCCTAGCAGTGTAGGATAAGGATCAGTATCATCTATGATTTGGATGACTTCAAAGTCTGCCATCACCTTAACACCCTCTATACTGACCACAACTTGTGACAGCCTCCCTAAAGAAATAATCTTATGTTGATTGGCTATGCCCAGTTTAATGGTAGACCATTCCAGCTTTGGCTCTCCCATGCGCTCCCATGTTTTCTTAGGTAGAACATTAGCATCCGATCCCAGATCTAAAATAACTTGGTCCATTTCATAAGCACCAATCTCCATGGTCATACGCATCTCCCTACCTGTTCTCTTCTTGTTCTTGTATATTTTGTTGACTTCTCGTTGTTATACCATGGGTTGTTCCTTCTCTGTGCATTTATCTATCAATGCCTGCAGATTTTCGACTGCCTTCTTGTTATGCAACAACTTTATACATGCTCATAGAAATGGTTTGATATCCTCATCTCCTCTTGCTTTCTTCATTGTTCTTCCTGATGTTGATGCACTTCCTACTGCAAATACTTTCTGCGCTTCAATAAAGATATCTTTTGCATTGAATATTAAAGCCTTATTTGTTTTCAGGTGCTTTACGGATCCATACATCAATGGTTGGTTTCTTTCATTTATCTTCATTGGTGGCTACACAACTTCTAGTAACCAAATTCACACTAGGATCTTCTTCATGAGTTTCTGCGTGAACCATTTGAAGGTTTTGTGTTTGGGTTTGTGTCTTCTTTTCCTACATTTTAGCAATCAAGATATGACAATATTCTATGACATTAGCAAGTTGTCTACAATACTTGCAGGATTGTCATGTTGGATTCGAACAGTCGCACGCATGATGGCCAACATCTCTGCAATTATAGAAAATGACTTGTCCTCTTCCTTGTCCAGCTGATCCACCTCCTCGGCGTCATCCTCTGCCTTGAAATCCTTCGTGCCCAGAAGGGGATGTTGGTGATATAGGCTTAGCTTGCATTATATATATTTCCATTTTATCTAACATCATATCAAAAGTGTGACAATGTTGCTCATCATGCTCGAATGACGATCAAAATTTTCAAAACAATTGCTTCAAGTTAGGTAGATATTTTCCAATCCTTGGGCAATAATCTGTGTCATGTAATCTCGCAATTTGACAGATAGTGCACCATACAGGATTCTTCAATGGACTAGGACCTCCAACATTCAGATAATTTTTGAAGACAGGACATTAGTCTTTATGGTGCCCAAAAGCTTTACATTTTATACACCACACCTCTGCGTAGACCTCCTTGCCCTTGTCCTTGTGCAGAATTTGAATTTCTAGATGCATGGCTTCCCACTGATTCTGAATCTGTTGAGTTCCCAGCATAATAGGTGTTGGGGTAGCCTCCAATTTCATTGCAACCTCCACAGCCTCAGCTTGTGTGGCAATATTTTGCTGAACTAAGGGTTGGCGCATATGTGGCAGAAACATAGCAATGAACCATTCCTTATGTTGAGCATCATCAATAACAAATCCACCGTCTCTGATGGTGCACTTCAATCTCTGATCGTCTTCCCATACAGATTCATTAGCCTCCTAACGAATCTCCTTTGTTTCTGTCACCAGTTTCGTGTGTGACTTAGGCTTCTTAAACTGCTCTTTTAGGGTTGTTTTGATCTATTCCAAGGCAGCATCCGGGTTTTCCTGAGCGTACCTGATGTACCAATCTAATGTGCGATCTTGGAAGCGCATTTTGAACATCAATATTGTTAATTTGTTGAGCCTACCATATGGCCTCAATTACAAACCAGAAGTGATCAGTATCATCATTTCCAATGCCTCTGAAATTAGGTAACTTCATTGATGCAGCCATATCTACTTCAGGGGAAGGTGGGGGTGCTGGTGGATATGGACTGCGCTGTGGAGTAGGTGATCTGTGATGCGAGTTTAGAAGTGGATTGGATGGGGTTGGAAATAGACTCAAGGGTTTATGGTGTGATGAGATTTCTTCTTCAGAATCACTTGAGCTAGCAGTTTCTGATTTAGATTCACTATCAGATCTAGGCTTCAGAGGGCTATAAATAAATTTTTCAGAATCTTCGTGGTAAAATTTTCCACTGTGCATGGTTGAACCTTTTTGATCCATTCAAGCAGAATGTTCGCACATACAACCCCGTTCACATAATAGAATTTTCAGCAACAATTTTAATGATCACATGAACTTACCTCTAGGGCCTGTGAAAAACCTTCTTTCTGCTTCAGAATATGACACAAATTGATCAATGGAAAATTCAGTCACAAATCCTCCCGAGACGCAATCGATCCAATGATCTACCACACGGGTGATCTTATTATCAAACTTCTCTACTTGTTGGATTAATTCAGGAGTCCACTCAAAAACTACGTCGTCTTTTATGCAGTGATGGAATTCATCTAAGCGCGACAACCACTCTTGTAGTTCATGCGCATAAGAACAAAAGAATATTTCATGCACTTCTGTATAAATATATTTATGTACCCATTGTTCATCAGACAACTTAGTACTTCCTCTTGGAGTGTGAATTCAAGGATCTTTCTATCCATCCAATCTTGCAATTTGTTTCGTGAAGGATGCAACAATATCAAATCTCTCTCAAAATGATATAGGTCTCGGCAACAGAACCATTTGTTGGCTTGAGGGGTCTTGACCCAGGTTCAGATTTTATGGATAAACCAACAAATCCTCCAACCACTAGCCCTTTCGACAATTACTTGCTTGTACAGATCAAAGTCTCACCTGAAGCAGTATGGGGGGTACTGGAACCAGGTTTCCGCACCCTGAGGGAGAAATTAATGAAGTGGTCCTTAGCAAACCAAATGCAAACTTATATCAATTGTAAAAAGATGCGTGCAACAATATACAACAGAATCACAGAGAATGCGCAGTCTTTAACAAATTAAAACAGAGTCGATGTTCGCCTTAGCGTAGATAAAGTATAACATAAAAAGATCCAAATCTAAACAATGTTCAATTACTTAGCCAAATTCATCAACCATCAATAAGCATGCATAACCATAACAGATATCCTTTGCGCGATAATCAATAGAAACAGTGCGATCTTAACAGAACAGGAATAGTAAAAAACTCATATTCATAACATAAGAAGTTTACCAAATTTTGTCATTTCTATTAGCTTCATATTTGTTCAATACATCAACTTTCCCTTACAAAACCCTTTCGCGCACACAACAAGCGGCGTCCACACACAACTAAGACTAGGTCTCTGAACACACAGCCAGCAGGAGCCTTTCAACCCAACTCAGACAAACCCTTACAACATATTACAAATGCATAAAGATCACATCATCAACTTACTTGAACTACTTTTCTTAGACTTGGTCTATCTATTTATATTCGCCTAGCGTGCATATATTGTGCTCTCAACCCATGGTTTGAGGCCCATAGTTTACTCTTAAGCCCATTTACATCAAAATTAGGGACTTTGACCCACCCCAAATCCCCTTGACTCGATTGCGCAGCGCACACATACAAAATTACATCAAAATTTGTGCCTCAGGGAACCCCGCTCCAACAAATGCGTATGTACATTAGCTACCTAAAATTTTCCAACTTGGAAAGGGTAGAGTTCTCAAGGCACAATATTTGTATTTCTTCCTAGTCTCCCTTTACCACATGTTTTATTCTTGATCTAATTGCCTTCGTTCTAACATCCTTTACCACCTGATGTGAGTTAATAGGATTTCATATCTTTATTATATTTAGTAGTTTCTTCTTTTTTTTATGCCAAGGGTGCCAAGTCAAGCATTCCCTTCAAGAACTTCCTTTTGAAGTTTCAAGGGTGTCATGCCTAAAAGTTTCTTCTTGATGCCAAGGTTGTCAATTCAGTCGTTCCCTTCAAGAACTTCCCTTGAAGTTTCAAGGTTACTATGCCGCTTTCCCTCGAAGCATCTAGTGACTACAAGGGGGGGATCTATGTGCAATGACAGAGACCACTATCATCTCTCATGTTTCCCTCTATAGTGAGACTAATGGTGTTGGGGATCAAGGAATATGCCTTGTTGTGCACCCCTTAGTAAAATCCTCGTGAGTTACCCAATTCGGGACCTTCCCCCAAGGCATCGTGATCTTCAAGTGAAGGTGTCCCAACTAGTCTAGCCCAAGTCACCATGGGAGTGCTAGCAGGTGAAATCAGGGACATTGTCCCACCCCTCCCATGCATTTTTGTCACCCATGTGTGAGTCATTCAGCCAAGCAAATAACCTATGCATGTAGCCACTAACATGTCATTAGAATTTACAACAAGATTCAAACTAAAATTTAAAATTTCAAAGACAAAATATTCAATTCCATCAAACCAGATGTCATCGACTCATCACATGCGAGTGCATCTGGTGGTTTCTTGTCATACTCGATAATCATCAATAACAATGTTTCACAGTTTTAGTCATTGACATAATAGAATATGTTAAATCATCAACATGACATAGTCATCTACATCGTTGTTCATCATGAACCAGAACTAATGTATGTAGCCAACATAATGAATGCATCCATCACAACTATCATCATCGTAACATTAGTGGAAAAAAAACATATCCATCAAAGCTATCATCATTATAACAACAGTGAAAAATATACATATCCATTAAAGCTATCATCATTGTAACATTAGTAGACAACATACATATCCATCAAAGTTATCATCGTCATCATAACATCGACTAGGAAATAAACACATCCATTACATCCACTAATAGTAGAGTAAAGTGTCTGGATCCTCAACCTAAGATCCTCAAAGAATAATGGGTGAGCCCTAAGGCTAAATCAATGTTAATGTCATATCAACGTCATTCAACTAGAGTGGGGCACTACACCCAACTACTATGTTCAATTATGAAACAACATACAACAACATAGAATGGAGCCACTATTCCTTATAGTGACTTGGTATTTAACATAACTTTATAGCCAACTAGGGGTAAGAGTTCCCTCTGAAACCTAAATTAGAGGTAAAATTTGGGAGCTTCTAGAATCTTCTTGAAATTCCACATGTGGCTAGTCCCATATGTATGAGCAGCGGGGGTTGATGTGGCATCCTCTCATACCATGGTAGTCAACATGGTACGATAGATTTGTAAATGAGGCATAAATTTTGTGTATAACCTTACTTTAACATAATCCGTGCATCGTTGGAAAGGTCTCTGAGTGTAGAGCACTAGAGGGTCTCACAAAAGCAAGAATTTTTTTATTCTAAAAAAATTTGTTTAATGCCTTAAAATGGCTCTAGATAGTTTTAGACCCAATTCTCCAAATTGAGACATGATGTTAAATTGACCCTACAAGTTGAATCCTCTAATTTTTTCACTCTAAAAGCATTGAAATAGATGAAGAATAACATAATGATCAAGTTTGTATTAAATCCTCCCATTTAGGGAGGCTTTTGGTCCCCAAATTTTTTATTAAATGAGGTAAGGAATTTTTTGTGCTACCTTCTCCTTGGACTACCACCTTGCTTTTCGTGGAAGTTGTCCTTTCAACCTAATTCACCAAAGGTCATGCTAACCATGCCTCATAGTTATGTACCTTTTCTACAAAACTATGTCCTTTACCAACTTTGTCGAAGCATTCGGTGCTAAGTTTTTTTATAGAAAATAGGACCTACCTCTCTTCTTGATCCAACATTGAAGGCTCATAGAAATTGAGTCTCTCCACATTCACTACTACGTAAATGCACATGTATTGGGGGTATACTAATTTTTGTAGTGGTTTATCTCCCACCTTTTATAATATCTTGAAAGGGACATATATTATAGCCTTGATCTTCTTACAAAAACCCTACAATCTTTCCTTGTTCCACTATAACCATACTATGTCTCACACTCTAAATGACTTCTTTCTTCTATGTTGATCATTCCTGGCCTTATATTTTGAATCCCTTGACTTAATCCCTTGACTTCTTCAACATCTCATTTTCTTGCAAATGGATCTACCTGATCTTATAAAAAAAATCTTCTCCTAATGCATCTCCTGTGAGATCCTACCTCACCCCTCCATATTTGTATATGCAACATCCACAGGTGAAGATGGAAAAAATCCCAAAAAAATGTTGAAAAGGGACTTACTAGTCAAAGTATGGATTGTTTTGTTATAAGAGTGTTGTATATAAATAAAGTTTCCATCACATGTCTTCAAATCCTTCTAATTGTAATCCATTAAACGATATATTAATGTCTATTTGACTACTTCTATCTAATAATTTGTCTGTGGATGGAATTTTATTGACCTATTCAACTTCATGTCCATATTCTCTCACAACATAGTCCAAAATACACTGAGAATTATAGTGTCCCTATCTAAAATGATGCTCCTTGGTATACCAAAATACACCTAAACCTATTTAAAGAACAAGTTTGTTTCTTGTTGTCCTTTGATGGCCTTTTTATAAGGAATGAGAATGCACATCTTGTTAAACCTATCCACTTCCATAAACAAGTACACGTCCCTTCCTCTTTATTTGTGAACCTTCCACAAAATCCATGGAAATGCTTTCCCAAAGACAAGTGAGCAAAGGTAAGGGATGTTTTAGACCTTGCTTCCTATAATTGAGCTTGATAGTACAACAAAGTATACATCCTCTAATGCATCATGCTACATCTTCTTGCATTGTTGGTCAGTACACATACCTTTGGAAGTTGACAATTTTTTTCCCAAGATCAAAATTCCTTTCAACCCTAGAGGTCTAGGCCTTTTGGATAGGCTACAGTGACATTCACCTTTAAGAACATAATGTTTTCCTAACCTATAGCATAACCCATTCTGGATATGATAGTTAGCTTTGTCGTCAACATCTTCTGTGTGACTCTAGCCCTATAGCTAATGAAACACTTCCTTCAATTCCTCATATTTTGTGTAGGTCTTGCCATTTGCATCATGGGTGAAAGGCTCCATTTGCATTAGAGTTCTCAAAAGTTGTATTTTTTTATGTAGGTGTTCTTGAAAATATGTCTGCTAACATGTTTATGTTGACCTTATACTTGATAAGTAGATGAAATGCTTGTAAGAACTCCATCCACTTGTATTGTTTGGTTTGTTGTAGCTTACTTTAAGCTTGTAGGTATTGTAGTGGCTAGTGATCCATATGGATAATGATTTCATTTACCATTAAATAGTGTTTCCACTTTTTGAATGCTTGTACCAAGGAATAGAACTCCTTGTTATAGGTAGGGTAGTAGAGAATTGCCCCATAAACTACATCAGAAGTATAGCATATAGGCCTTCTTCCTTGCATCCATGTCCACTTCAAAGGGATTCTGCAAGCTTGGTAATGCGAGAATTAGCTCTTAATTGATTTTTCTATCAAGCTCATCAAACTCTTTATATTGATTCTTTCCCCACGGGTAACTCTTGCCACTCATTGTTATCACATGGAGTGGTGCAACTATTGCTAAAAATAAAGCTATGAACTTTCAAAAGTATTGTTTTTCCCCAATAAAACTCCAAATTTCAAAGACATTTGTAAGAACCGACCACTTCATGATGGCCTCTATCTTTGTAATATCTATCATAAGCTTCCCTCCACCAATCACATACCCCAAATACACCAAAGATTGCTAGTAAAACTAACATTTCTTGAAGCTTTCTAGTGGTTAGTTCTTTTCAAAATGTTTAGCATGTGCCTCAAATGTGAGAGATGATCCTCTTGTGTAACACTGCAATTCAATATATTATCCAAATAAACTGTAACAAATGAATCATTCATTAACCTCATAAAAGTGGTTGATGCATTACTTAAACCAAATGGTATGACAACCATTCATACAAACCTTGTGTGATTTTGAAGGTAGTATTCCATGTCTTCTTTGACTCAAACCACAATGGTATCCTAGTTTTAAATCTAACATGGTGAAGTATTTTGTGTGCTACCATTGATCTAAAAAATCGTCAATCATGGGTCAATTATTTATTGTAATCTTGCTTAATGTTATGTAGTCATTACATATTCACCAATTCCCGTCCTTTGGTACAATTATGATGGGTGACCCACAAAGTGAGGTGCTTGGTCAAATCATGCCTTGCTCCAACAACTACTAGAACTTTTTTTCACTTCATTTACTTCTAGAACATACAATCTATACATCTAAATATTCAACAACAGAGAGGTAATAATTGGATTTTCTGCCCGTCTTCCCTCTTCGTAATAATTGGATTTTTCGCTCATCTTCCCTCTTCAATGGTAGCCCTTTGGGCTCCTAGAACACTCTATGCTTGTAATAACTCTTCCAGTTGATGTTTATGCTCTTCAGTGCACCCCTCTAGCAATGTTGTTCCTTTTTTTAACTCATTATCATATTGATTTTCTCTTGAGAAAAGTAAAACATATTTCTTATTAGAATTAATAAGCTTATTGGCTTGGTTGGCACTTACCAATGAGATATTTGATTTACCTTTATGTATCTCAATAATAAAGTACTTTCTATCCTTGATGAGGTGATATTGGTTGGCTCTCGGCATAAAAATTTCATCCCTCATATACATGTAAGGACTCCCAAATACAACTCCATATGCATCCAAGTGGTATTATGTGCACTTCCACTTCATCATGATAATCACTATTATGTTATCTTGATCTCTACATCATTGTTTACCCATCCCAATGGATATGGACTAAGATGATCACATAATCGACTACATTCGTTGCTTGAGATTAGACTCTAACTTGAGTCAAAGTGAGCATATATCTTGGTCTTCTTGACCTAGACCTTAATGTGGAAGATTTTGGTCATCTCATTTCTCTCTTAGTGATAAAAGCTACTCAGATTTACCTTCTATTGAAGTAATGTGCATACAATATTCTCATCTACATCAGAACTACTTTTAACCAGATTACAAGAACATAACTAAAATTGAGTTTTTTTTTAGTTATTTTGAAATTCTAGATCTATTATTTAATTCCAAATTTAATAAAATATTCCAATATCATTTAGCAAATCAAATACCCATAATCTCAATGGAAGATGGGGCATACTTACCCACACTAAATTAGATAAAGAGTTAGTTTTTGATCAGTTTCAAGATAAAATTCAATGATGAAAAACCTTTAAATGAAGTCTTCCTTCTTACATTTAGATTTCCACATTATATTGCTTGGATTGTGGTGATACATTGTTGTGCTTGGTTTGTGTAGGCCAGGCCATTGAATAAATGAATCAATAAATAAACCTATTTTCCTCAACAAACTTCAAATGCTCCCAACAACTGCAACGGCCAATGAAACAATTCCCTTCACCATGTAAGGTGATCAAGGTCTAATTTGGACAGATGGAAGTGTTTTGTTGCATGATGGGTGAGGAGCAAAAATCAAAGTCATAACAAGGGCAATGACAGGCTGTAGAGTGCAACAGTTTTTGAAGTTTATGGTTATATTGCTTCTCATTTGCTTGCATCATCCAAGTGTTTGTCATCAGTTCCGTTTCCCATTACCCCTTTATCTGAAAGTGTTGTCAAAGCTTCATAACATTAAACTAAGATTTTGTTTATCTTGAATTGTGTACTTGTGCAGTGGGCCAGTTAACAGAAGTAACAGGACCCAGAATTCCAAAAATTAATAAAGGATGCCTCAGCCGTGCCAAAAGGGATACGGCTTTATGCCATGAATCACATGTACCCACTGAACCCACTGAATAGTAGGAGGACGGTTGAAATACAGAACAGAGCACGATCCAGAAAACAGCACAAGCAATCTGTAAAACAAATATTATTATCATCTCTCGCTGCTCGCGAACAAAATGCTGGTTCATAGCCAAACTGATCCCAAACAATAAGTTCAGCCAGGGTCGGGCTAAGGCTACAATCCAGCCAAACTGATCCCAAACAATAATTTCATAAGCTTAAATAAATAGTCCAGCGAGAGGATGGAGCCAAAAAGCCATAGAAATTTCAAATATTGGTGGTATCAATCTCTCCTGTGTTAAGGGAGGCGTCAGATCAGATCAGAAGCACTAATCAAATACATACTAAATACAGTAGACAGCAAGAAAACAAAATCTGCAGATAGCAACAGAACGCTTAACGAACGGAAAAGAGTTTAACTTGATCTATCACTGGACCGCACAGCGTACTGAAGTCGTCGCTTCTCATGGTGTAAAACGTGCTGAAGAAAGTAACGCGAGTCCTGGGGGCGATCGCAGTGAAAGCGAGCGTTGCGGCCTTAAAGGTTCCGGCTCCCTTCGATTCGAAGGGAACCTTGACTGTTTCCCTTCCAGCAAAAGCCTCCACAATCATGTCACCCAAGCAGGTATTCCTGGCATCTCCCACTGCAAAGCTTAAGCGGTACAATCTGCCGGGAATCGTTCTGACGACCTGGGATATGGCGCTTTCCTTGCCGGCCACGAGCTCCACGGCCCTCCTACCCTGCGGAACTGCAAAATGTGCCCCGTCAAGGTACTTGACAGCTTTCAGAGATTCGATGATCCATCCCGGCAGAGGAGAAATGGCATCTTCAACATTGGGAGGGAGAAGCACGCCGGAGTTGGAGCTTGCAAACATGTAAGGCCCCTCCTCAAAATCGCCATTCTTTATCAGATCAACTGCACAAAATCAAAAACAAAATCAAGAAGCGAACGCAGATAACACAGACCTTGATCAGATTCACTAAAGCCAAATCAAGATAATCAAGAAATTAAAGTTTCTGCAAATCAAGAAATTAAAGGTTCTGCAAATCAAGAATCTGCAGATCAAGATAGTCAAGAAGCCAAGCCACATTACATCTTGTGAACCGAGGGGGAAACAACTCCTTGATTGCCACTGCGTCCAGCACTGGTCCGCAAGCCGGATCTTCTGCAACGCCAGGGTTGTGAAGAATAACATCGACTACTCTGGAAGTAGCCCTGAATGCCCAGGAATAAGCATCCCAGCCATTGCTGCTGTAAAGGGTTTGTATGGATATGTCTCCAGAAAACGGAGGAACAGAGACATTTAATCTTTCAGACTGTGCACAGGTCCTCGCTGCGCTAAATGTAAGCGAGTAATACGAGCCCCTTGTGACCTTGATACTCTGGCTGATGGACGCCTCGTTTCCCAATCTCACAGCGTGGGCTCCTTCGGGGACGACCACTAACATATCACGCTGACGATGTCCAGATGTTATATACTCCACAAAACCTCTGGTTCGCCAGTTCGGTAAGGAGTTTTGCCCTACAAGAACCGTGCCTTTCAGGTTCTTGGGCTTAGGAGCCAACTCAAAGTCCCCATTCGGCAGCAGACCTGCAAGAAAACAAAAACAGAGAAATGTCAGCCATGGACAACATGAACACCTACAGAGCTTTACAGAGCTAATCAAATTTATGGAAAAAGAAGCTTACCATCACTGGCGGTGACAGAGCTCCATAGCTGAAAAAGCAACTGCAGCAGACATAAGAAACGGCAGATCGAAACCCCGGAGCTCCACATCTTCGAGTCTTGCCAAAGAGTATGGCTACAAGGGGCAAACTATCTGAACACTCACAGTCTTGCAGTGCCCGATCTTCTTATCGGGTATTATTTATACATCAAGATTCAGAATAAGACAGACAGGGAGTCGAAGTCTGTGGGCATGCTTGGTCTCCATGGCCATGGATGGATGTGTCCAGCACGTGGCTGCTAGGATGACCTGTCCCATATTTGAATGTGCACCGCTAACGTTCTTATTCATTTTAATTCGAAATACCAGTGATCTTTCTCGAAATTTACAGCGCGGATCAGATTTTTCCCATCATTTTCCAGGTACACAAGCCTCACATGGGAGGTGCGAGAAATACGGTTCAAATGCCACAGCCATGTTCTGCAGAGTTACGGCATGCCATTGACAGAGTTTTGTTTTTGTTGTTTTTCAAACAATTCGAACTTTCCTTTTTCTTAAATGTAATTAAAGAATAATTTTCCCTTTGTTCCATTTAAATGCAATTAAAGAATAATTCTTTTTAACACTTCATTTTCCTTTTTTCCCATCATTTGCATTTTTTCTTAAATGTGATCCAAGAACATTTCAAAACAATTACTTTTCCTTTTTTTTCCATGATCTGAATTATTTCTGGTTAATATAATTAAAGAATAATAATTAAGCTGAAATATAATTAAAGGATAATAATTAAGTTGAAGAAAATATATAGAGAAAATTAAATTTGATAGTAAATAAGGATTTTCTGTTTTTGGGTTAATATAATTAAAGAATAAGAATAATAATTAAGTTAAAGAAAAGATATAAAAGGAGGAAAAATATTGATAGTATATAAGGATAATAAAAATCCAAAGTATACTTGGTTCCTATTATTTTTGTAATGTAATTAAAGAATAATAATAATTAAATTAAAGAAAATATGCTTATTTTTTTATAATGTAATTAAAAAATAATGATAATTAAGTTGAAGAAAATACATAAACATAGAAATCAATTTGATAGCAAATAAAAATAATGGAAATGAAGTTTGGTTAAAGGAAAAACGCAAAAATGAAAAATGCATTCCTATAAATTGAAAACAACTTTTTTAATATTTTAAATCTAATAATAATACATTAGGATGAATTTATTTGTAATATGTTAATGTAGATTAATATAGTAGATCGAGATATGTATTTATTATTTTATAAGTTATATTTTTAATTTAAAATATAATTTTATGTCTTGAATTTTATAATGATTAAAATTTATTCTAACAGTAAAATTTATAAAATCAAATTGAATTTATTTGTAATACGTTAATGTAAATTAATATAGTAGATTGAGATATGTATTTATTATTTTATAAATTAGATTTTTAATTGATGGGTAATAAAGGTTTATAATTTAATTTTAATTTGTGGTGTATTGGATGTTGAAGCACTTCAACAAATCAATATTTTCAAGTGATGTAATGGATGAAATTATGCTTCAAACTCAAACTTTAGGTGAAGGATTTGGACAATTTCTTGAAAAGAATCAAAGTATATTTGTGTTCACCAAAGCAACTCTAATAAAAAAGGAAAAACAATCCAAGAGGTGTCACTTTATTTTTAGTTTTTCACATTGTTTGAGGACATTAAGTGTTATTTTTTATTAGTCAAAAGTTTTTGGTTTTAGACAAATGTCTTTTTATCAATTTTATATGGTATCTTGAATTTAAATTCTAAAAAACAAAAACACAAAATTTATCTAATATTGTAATTTCCAAAAATAACAATAAAATTTTAATTTTAATTAAAAAAATATAATAATTATAAATTAATGTTAGTTATATATATAAATAAATTCTCAAAGAAGTTTAATTGGTGATTGAAGTGAAATGAAATTATGTAAACTAAGAGATCCAAGATGCAATCCACATAAATGTGTCAAGTGAGTATGAGATTGACCCAATTACCTATTCGTAAGATTAAAAAGAAAAACAGAAAAAATACCAATTAATGATGATAATGATGATTAACTTCCACTAAGACCAATGAGGTCTATCCCACTTTAAGAAGAAGAAGCTAATTGTAATTCTTTAGAATTTTATTTTTGTGATAAAAAATAAATGCAAGAAGCTCACCAAGATCACTATAGTTAGGTTGACTTAAGAAGTCAAGAAGATTGGAAGTGTAACAAATGTTAGTTGGGTTGACATAACAAGTCAAGAACATTGGAAGTGTGATATATGTTAGGAAAATAGGAGAGGATATAAAGATTGGAAGTGTGACAAATATTAGGAAAATGGGAATGGAAGAATGTGTCAAAAAGTATTTTTCATCTTCCACCCTCTTAATATCGTGAGAAATTCTATTGTCTCCTAAAATCTTGAGAGTAGACCACCATCTAATTTCACTTCAAAACTCATAAAATTTAATTCTAATATATAAAATAAGTATTAGAAAATAAGTATTAGAAAAGTTAAAATCAATTTCATTAAGATTTTTAAATAACATGATTTTCTTTAAATTTTATCATTTTCTAAACATAATATATAAAATAAATATTACTACAGGTGATTCGGGAATAAAAGACTCACACCTGATTTTAAAAAACTATACGATAATCATTTGTCGTGCTACCATATTTCCTAAGTTGGAGAAAATATTAAATATTGCTTTAGTTATTATTTAACTTTTTGGAGAGATTTCACAGGCCCCAGCTTGTGCAAGATCACCCTAATGAGTTTCGCTTTATTGCCTTAAAATTTCCGTGTCCATGTAAGACTTGTGCAGAACACATCGGAATTATCGAGGGATGGGCCATGCTTGTAGTCTTTTATATTTACCCCTTATTAATACAAACTATGATTCGGCTTTTTCCTTTTCATTTCTATTTTTTAGTAATTGGTAATGAAAAAATTATTATATATGTGATCATTAAATGTTTTTAATCTTAAAAAAAATTATTAGATATGTGATGATTAAATAATTTTTATTTTTATTTTTCAATGTTATAGTATTATTTTTTAATTATTTTTTCAAATTTAATATTTTAAATTATTATTTTTTAATTAAAATTTTAATTGTTTAAATTAATTTTTTTTTAAATTTAACTATTTTATAATTTAAATTTATGTTAATTATATAGTATTTTTTATAATAAAAAAAAAAATACATACATATATATATATTTGCAACTTGATTTTACTTTATTAATCAATAATAAAAAATCCATTATCTACTCTCTGATGGGGTGCTAGTCCAGGCCAACTACTCGTCACGTGATAGATGCCAGTTTTATAGTGTTTAAGGCGGGGATGGCAAGACATCAGCCCCTCAACCATGCCACCGTTAACACATCTGAGCCCGTGTGTGTGAATCATTCATTCTCTCATGTTTGTATTTGCTTCGACGTGATGGCATCACTCATCCTCTAGTTATATTCTATCGATGGAAATTATCTATGGTTGTATAATACTTCTCTGTGTTATATGCCTCTCTTCATGTTCACATCCTTTTCGTCTTTCTGCTCCAGGGTGGTGGTTTTTCATGTCCACTTCGGGCGCGCCCCAAGCATCACCCTCTCGCCTGCTCCTATTATCTGAGAAACTTTCCTTCCTAGGCCTTCTCTAGCGGACACGTTTTCTTTGGTGTTGGCTGGCACCAGACCTCATCGCCTTCTCCTCCCTCGGTTACTTGCCTTGGCTGCTTGGGAGATGTTTCAAGAGTGCTTGGTGTCAGATCTCTGATTTTTGCCTTCACAATGCTAGGTCCACGGGTGGTGTTGTAGCTCTCAGGGTGGTGATTCTAGGTCAAGGGTTTCGTTGGTCTATGGGTCTCCTTGCATACTGGCTCTTGCTTTCTTGGGTCCCTGGCCCTAATTCACTCCTCGATTTTCTACTTCGACTCAGCTATTGGGTTTACATTTCCCTTCCATTTCGTCTCAAGTGCTCATTTATTTTTATTTGGCTCTCTCCCGTTAGGCTTCCTCTCTAGTCTGCCCTGGCTATACTCGAGTGGTGGATTCCTAGTGGCGGGGAATTTGGTGTTGGTGTTTCTCTTCTCTCTGGATTGCGGGTGGGCCTGTTTGGTTTAGGGTTGCTATCAAAATCTCTTCGGGTGTCTCTCTACTCCGGATCTGCAAGCTCCCTCTACGCTCAATTATGAAACCCAACCCCCGCTCCTCTGGCATAATTGCTCCGACAAAGCCAGATGGTTTCTCTCGCTCTCAGGGTGATGTTGTATATGTTTAGGGTTGAAACTCCAGGTGGGGCACGAGGAGCTCTAGTCTTGGGGGTCATGGTAGCCGTGGTGGTTGTAGCTCATCGGGTGCTACCATGGCGGGCTACCACCGTAAAATGGTCATGCAATTCAGTCATTGTACAGGTGCGGGTGACCGTGGGCAGGGACGTCAACGTGGTTCAGCGACTCGGGGTCACTCCAACCAAGGTCGTTCTGGGTTTACGAGTCAAATTTCATCTAGGAGGACAGGTCTTTCCTTGGCGATCCTTGAACTGGTCCAATCCGTCTTTAATCTTTTGGACACCCTTGATCAAGCTCGCAGGGAGGAACATGAGGTCGTCATGGTCAAATTTGAGCAGCTCTAGTACTTCCAATGCCATGTTCGTGAGAGGGTGGTCGTGGTTTGGCATGGAAATAATTTGCTAACGGAAAAGTTTGAAAAACTGGAAACTTGGCTTGCTCACTTTGAGCAACATGTCAACTACATGTATCACCCTCAACCTCCTCCAGGTAGTAGGCCGAACAACCCTACCTCAATTACCTCCAACGACTGATTATGTTCAATACTGTGTTTCTTGTTCTATTAGTTTTTTTGAATGTTAGGCCTCTCAGGCTCTCGACCTCTCAGCTAGTAATTTTGTTTTTTGTATGTTTTATGGTTATCGTATTGGTCAACAAATATGGTCAGGGTAAGACCATATGCATTTTGACATCCTTGTATATGTCTCTTGATTAATAAATATTTTTACTTACAAAAAAAGAAAAAACTCCATCATCCATCTATAGTATCAAAAAGTTAAATGTTTCCCAAGCAACAAATTTGGTGAAAAATTATGTTGAAAAATATATTACAATCTGACTTAGATTTACTTGTAAAATCTACTCTCCTCCATTATTATTATTAGTTATAATAGAATTTATTATTATTAGTTATAATAAAATCAAGCTAATCTATTATTATTATTAGTTATAATAGAATCAAGCTAATCTATCAAGCGTAGATTAGCCTTTAAAGTGGACAATGTTTTATGTAATTAAATTGTTTAAGTTTTATCATTTCTTTCGATTTATTATTATTAATTAATTAATTATTATTATTATATTATTATTTAGTTTAGATTAATTATTAAATACAATCACAATTTATAGAAATTATTTTAAATTACTCTAAATTAAATCATACTTAATTTAGGTAGTTGTATTATTTGAAAATATATCAATTTATTTTAATTAAAATAAAATCAAATTTTAAGTAAAATTATTTTAACCATTTATTATGGTAAGAAATCTTATCATTTTTATTAATTATATATAAATGATAAACAAATATATGTTTGTTTTTGTTTTTGTTTTTTGTTTTTTTTTTTTTTTTCCTGAATTGGTCTATTGCTATTATTAGTACAAAAATTATAGAGAGGTCTTAGCCTCAGAAGTGCTTGCCCAATGAAGCGGCAATCTGTCAAGTGAACAGTTTAAAACTAACCAGAATTTAACAGAAACTGGATCAAAAACCCTATTATGACATTGCCAAACATAGAAAAGCCGCCCACGCAGGGGAAACCGGTTATGAGACAAAGTAGCCAAGACAAAAGAAGGTAGTGCATGAGACCTGAAACACAAAAAAGCAGACCCAGACTTGCATTAAACCATAAAAAACCTGAAGGTGTAAAAGCTTTCAAGAAACCTGTGAGTCAGAGGGCTTTTCTTCAATGATTGGGCAGCCATAGTCGTGGGTATCTTCATCATGCATCTGGCAGTCGTCGCTGTTCGGGGAACTTCCACCTTTGACATTGCTCGGGCCGCCAGGGACCTCACTGATGTTGATGCCAGCCTGCTTCAGAGTGTAGAAGGGAGGTGTGGTCAGTGAATCATTGACGCCTTTCTCCTTAGACGCACCCAAGTCCTGAATATTCTCCTGCGCGGCATCAGCCTGAATGTCGACGGTGAAGTTGGCAATCATGGTGGTGCTACATATGACACAGGGAAAGCGGAATTGAACATTGTGGGAGTGAGCAGGAGGGGAAGAAAGAGAAGGCAAGGTGTGGGTATGGCCCCGGTCATAAAGAGAGCGATCGAACCTCTGGCCTCGACCACTCCGAGTAGCAGGATAACGCCCAAAGAGAGACTCAGAGGAGTGAGAGGTCGAACCAAATTCAAAGGTGAGGGGAAAACAGGTAGTCTGACCACGACTAGCCCCTCTTCTAGATCTCATACGATGTCGAATTCTCGGCATGATGCAATTGTCATTCAAGACTCCTAAGCAGAGGCGGGGAGTACTGACCTCCAAAGAAGGCGAGGGGGAATTAACCAGAGGATTAGAGGCACGGTCACAAAACGAAATGGACCGGGAATTACAAAGAGGGTTGCAAGTAAAAAAGATACCAAGCTCCAGCTCGAAGCAGCAAGCAAGAGCGCATCGCTTTCCAATTCCAGACCGAGACCAAGGCACGTCTGCCTCCTTGGAACAGCAAGCTCGCAAAGGAAGAGTAGAAATGCAGCAAAATTGAGGCTCCATGTCTAAAATGCATTGAGTCTGTCTGGGGAGGACGCGCTGCGTTAATGCGGCATTCAAAGTGAAAGCAGGGTAGTAAATAAAGTGCAGTGCAATGAGCTAGGTGGCGGTGGCACCAATCCACATGCCGACCCGCCAAATCTCCCCACGCGCTAGCGTACATGCCTCCTTAAACACCCGCATCCGAGGATAAACAAATATATGTTAATTAAGAATATACAATGAAATAAATATATAAAATACAACATAATAAAATATTAAAAACTAAACAATTTAGTTTTTATTGTATATAATAATTATATAAAATAGAGAATAATAAAATGCTAAAAACTAAACAATTTAGTTTTTAATATGAGATTTCAATTGGAATTTTATCAGGTATGTTTATTTGCGTATGTAATTTTTAATTTTATTTTATTTTAAAAGAAAATTATAATATTATATTTAAAATTAGTTTTTATTTTTATTTTTTTTAATTATATATTTATCTATATATATATAAACATTTTTGTTGTGAATTGAGAAAAATAAAGAGTTATATAGAGAGTATCAGAGTTGTCACTTGATTAACCCAAAAAAACTAAGGAACTTGAAATCACTACTCACACTCATTCCAAGCACAAAGCAAGGATGCTCCTCAATATAAGACTAACTAGAATAACAACCCACGTAGAGATTATATACTAGATAGTAAATATTGTCTTCAAACCCATTACAGTAGGGAAAAAAAACCATAGAACCAAAATACTTTTGATAATTAACTTCCACAATAGCCTCTGCAAAAGATATACAACAAGCTCTTGTTCCATAAAGTCATAAGACACTACACAAAGACATCCAAGAAGCATGAAAGGCCTGAATGATATCAAGAGGAGACAAATGATATCAATAAGATTGACAATTAGAGGTATGTAAAAAGGCCTCCCACACAGATATAACACTGAAAAGTGTGACCATCCATATATCTTGTAAATCATACAATACTCGCCATTAGCAGAATAAGTCGTCCATACATCATAAATCATATTTCCATAGAGCCAAATGCAAGATAAAACCATGCTGCAAATTTTGCCAACACAGAAAAATGAAGAATGCAGCAAAGTATAGTAAATACCATAAAACCAGGAGCAAATAAAACGATCCACAAAGAAACATGTAAACCATGTCGAACGACCCAATATAAGATATTATCGAATTAGGAACAAAGTACCAAAATTAGAGGTCCTCAATCATGCACAACAAGAACAAGATACCAACTTTACCATTAAATCCATAAGAAAAGTGACGATGGACTACACAATGTGCATGATGACATCCAATAAGTGAGGAGCATAATATGAGCACATTTCAATTCATAAAAAAAATAGTAAGCAGGCTACCATAAAGAAAAGGCATACGGTTGTAGGAAGCATCATCCAAAAAATTGTAGACCAAACATCTGTGAAACCCACCACCATTAATCTTGATAAGAGGAAATGATAGTAGGAGCTTGACCATGATCAACCCGGCGATTAGTGAGGTCACATGAGGCAGAGTCACTCACTAGGAAGCCTTCTACATGACCCAAACAAGAGTTGATGTTATGCAAACAAAACCTAAGATTGTGAAGCATTTGTTTCATATCTTCCAAAAAGGAGAAAATATTGTAGCACTCCACTTGTTTGTATTTGAAAATCAAGCATAACTGAGTGGCCATTTATTGGTGTAAGGCAAACAAATTCATGAAATGAAGCCTGCGCTTCCAAAATCTTCCAGGTTATGGAACCCATTTCATATCCTCTCCCACTAATTCAAAATTTGGATGTTAAGGACTATCCCCTACCTCTTTACTCTCAAATAGTAAAATCTCCCTCCTAACCTCCAAAGGAACAACATAAAAAATAGTTGTGACAGAGTCATAAGTAAAAAGTCGACTTCTTTTAATGTTGACATTACCTCCTCCACCTCTCCTAATATACATCCTCTATCTGGGAGCCATTGAAATAGCGACCAAGGAACACTGGACATAGGAACAAAAAGAACCTCTACCTTCAAAGCAATGAAAAGACGAGTTACAACGCCCTGACATCCAAACCTTAAAATTACCGAATCATCCCCAAAGTACCGTATAACATGACTAAATTGTAGAAAATTATCAAACTCCCTACATCTCAGAGACACATGACACAATCCCACAGCCAATCAGGGTAGTCATTAACACAATGACCTAAGACAAAGGGGATATTGCAATACCTAAGAAGCTTAACTATCTCAATTAACACTCGACTCTAAATATAATTACCAAATTGAAACAGAACAAACAACCAAAAATATTAAACATGAACTCCAGACCTTAAATATTTTTGTGCACAAACACCATGAGAACAAATACAGGTAACCTATAGAACTATCACTTGTAAATACCAAATTTGACAAATAAGTTGAGAAACAACCATTAAGAGAGTAGGCGAGTAAGATACAAAGGAAGACTTGATCAAATCATAACACCAATCCAGAAAAGGATAGAACAATTTTAACGAAAATGGACGATCTGACCTAAGGAGAGAGCCAAAACCTGATATATACTAGTTGAAAACATAAGCTACTAAGCCCCTCCTTAAAGCAATATTTGAAAAGAAAGAACACCAAATCAAGACAAATAAGGGAGGATAAGGAACAAACCTTGCCTTGTTTCACACATACCTTGTAATTCTGAAAAACCATCATATGCACATCAAATTTATAACATTGAACCCACTTGTACTTCTTCCCATGAACCTCAACTAACCCCTGCCACACCCTTATGTAGATTGGACACTTGGTAGAATGACACACCAGCCAAGGCTAGGACCGCACCCTTACCAGGGTATTTATTTGGCAACATTAAAATGAAAGGAAATTTTAAATATTTCAATCAATATAATACAAGTTTAGAAATGTATACATTGAAGATCAAAACTAAAAAGTGCCAAATCAATTGAAAAGAATTCAAGCATTATTGTGAATTCTACTGTCATCAAGAATCATTTAAAGGGTCAAGTTATTAAATGTTATTTTCACTAACACCATCACAACCCAAAGTAGCACTACTCACACAAGATAAGGTGAAGCCAAAGCTAAAAATATCTAACAAACACAAGAAAAGAAAGTTGTTAAAGTGTAAACAAGCACTATCTACATTCATAATTAAGGTTTGAAACCAAGAGGCCCTAGCCACAACCCATCATAGATAAAGAAAACATGGGTTCAACTCAATCAAAACCTTAAGAGTCTTTGTCAAAGTAGAGAGAATAAGGCAAAGGTCATGACAATTAAAACCCCATAAACTAGGGAATCAAGTAGCTTCGAAACCCTTAGTCCAAGGGAAACCACGTCCATGAGGGAGACACCTTTGGAGGAAAGAGTAAGGCCAAACTAAAATTAAAGTTGAACCCTCCATAAACAACCAAAAACAAACCACCCATTTCGATTAGCCTTCAAACCAAGGGAATAATGAAAGATGAAACTCAAGATAAAAGATAAAGAACCCACTACAAATGTCTAAGCATAAGAATAAAGCAAAAGCATTATCACCTCACCAAATTAAAGTCCATAGTTAGCCACAATCAACCCAGACTCACTTCAAATCCCATGAAGGCCATAGAATAAAAAGGAGAAATCACAACATTTAACAACACCAAAGGAAAACATGAAGTTAGTTGCGTAAAGTAGGGTTGTAATGATCATTGAAGGCAAAAGAAGAAAAACATTAGATGCCATCCTTAAAAGGAATATTAATATCACTTTCCTCTAAATCATAAAATTTGATTTTGTAGTGATGAAAATTTGAAATTCAATATTAAAAATATATTTTAAATTTCTAACTTTTTCCTCAATTAATATTGTTCATTTCCCCCCGAATGCGAGTGCTTAATTCGATACAGGAGGTGGTAGCTCCACTGCATGGCACATGGCCTAGCCACATGGCCACACAGGGCCTGTACTGCAATCCTTAAATGCATCAGCTGCTCGCCTCACATTAACATTATTGTCTCTGCCTCTCGCCTTAATGTCTCTTCAGTCCGTAGCCCTGAGCATTACTTCATGGCGCAACTCCCTCCTTCGCTGTCATTCGCATTATGTTGCCTTCGTTTCTCAGCTTTCTCTGCTTAGATTTCCTCTTTGCCCTTCGAGATCCTTTATGACCTTCATCTTCAGCTGGCCTCGAGATCCTTTATGATCCCACTACCTTGCTGCCTCTGCACGCCAACCACCCCACGACCTCGACGCCTCCACAAGCCAGCCTCCCCACTGTCTCACCCTTGGCTCATTCTCATTCCTGCTCAACCATGCCGCAGAGGCATAGAATGCGTTGCCAACGAGGTTGAGGGAGGGGCCAGTCCTCACGCCCACCCATCTCAATTCATGCAAACAGTAGCTCCCCGCCTCCTAAGGACAATTCGTCTCAATTCCATTATGATTGCTCCCTGGACATACCTCAAGACACCGCCACCATCACTGTAAGCTTTCAGGAGACGCCTTCGAGCTCTGTTTGGTCTGGTTATAGAAAACGTCTCAGGAAATCAACAATTTTTTTGGAACCCCCTCAGCACTCTCGGAAATCTGAGGCTCTGCCAGTCAAACCAGGAGTGTACTCCTCAAGCAGCGAAGGAAGCAGCAGTGGCAGTCTAGAACGCTTCGTGGATGAGAAGAGGAAAGGCAGTGGCAACCTTGTGCGCACCGCTACCATGCCTGAGCCCAACGCGCAACATTCGAAGAAAGACGAGGATTCTTTTGATGATTACAAGTGTCTTATCATCGAAGAGCCTCCGCCACAGCCTCATGACACATAGCATGACATGCAACCATAGCAATGAGAGGTTACCTCTCTCTGTTTTGTTTCATATCTCAGATATTATGTTTTTCTTGAACCATTTGGCAAACTCTTGGTATTTTTTAGTTAATGTTGGTTTTCCTACTAAGGGCATCGATTTTTGGACCGATTTCCCCATTTGGGTGGTCATATTTTTGTCTCTCTAAACTCTGCTCCCTCCGAAATTGGCTAGCATAGAAATTTCGGAGGCAAGCTTTGAATTGTATATTATGTGCAAATTAATAGATTAGTCTTATTTAGAAATATATATATATATATATATATATATATATATATTGTTCATTTCCATTCGAACATACTAAGATTTAAGTAGTAATGAGGTTATAATTACTAGTTTTTTTTTTTTTTGGAATTAAACTGAGTCTAGGGTGGTTGTCAACCTTGATGTTAGATGGAAGAACTAGGCCTAGGTTAGTATTAATGTTGGATGGAAGAATGACCTGCCCACTAGTGGGATGCTATCACTAGGTGTGTGGGAAGCTGGATGGAGCTTCAATGCCCCTTGGGATAGTGTATCCCCAAAAGTGGTTCCTAGGCCTCAACCCTTCCCCATGAGATTTGAACCTATAACATGGTGGGAACTAAACACTTATAACAATTGGATTGTTTTGAACAATGATTACTTGATAAATATGTTAGACTCCTTCCTAAGTCTAATTTTTATTATTAAATTATTTTATAGTATATATATATAATTAAAGTTAAAGATTTTTTTCAAAATAATTATATTATATTATGATGAATAATCAAAAAAATATTATTTTTCAAGATAAACGACTTTGTCTGGACCCAGACATTGGATTACGAAAATACTGCATTCTGTTGCCGCCATTGCCACCAATCTGGGCATCTGCAGAACTTCTGCCCAACTCTCCCGGCAAAAAAGAAAAAGGATAACCTCTCCAAGCCCAAGTCCAAACGATGGGCTCCATGCTCTCCACCTCCAGTCGTGGATTATGAATCCTCTAGCTCTGAAGATGAAGGTAGCAATGCATAATTGGATCAAGCTCCTCATTCCGTGGTCCCTTCCACCGAAGGTCCGGCGCTTTCCTCCGATACTGCCGTCGCCCAAAAACGCATCCATATGACCTCCTCCTCTGATTCAGAAAAGGAGGGCCCCCCTGTGGAGAACCCCAATCTTCAAGTTGTCATTGCTCATTCGCCCCAGGATGGTTGGGTCGAAGTAAAAAAACGGAAAGGGAAAAAGCTTCGTGTTGAGGCTTCTGCCCATTCTGGGTAGAAGTCAGTGTTTTTGCTTCCGGCCATATGTTGTAGCTTTTTGCTTGTTCTACTCCTTCTCCGGAACCGAGGTTGATAGTCCTATCATTTCCGGTTGCCGGTTTTCTGTCTCTCTTGATTGTATCATCCTGTACCATATTTCAGATTAATAGAATTAGTCCAATTCAGAAAAGAAAAAAAATAATAATAAAAAGAATAAAAAAAAAGAAAAAAAATTAAAAAAAAATTATTATTATTTTATTATTATTATTATTATTATTATTATTTGTAAGTCAGAACATTCTATTAGCTACAGAAGAAAATATTTACAAGGCTATTGCTAAAATGTCTATCGGTCTCACCCCGATAGGGTTTGTTAACCATTGCCCTCAATCCAAAATAAATAGTTTGAAAAAGACATAAGATAACCGCCCATAACTGTAAGGGTGAGATATGCCAAAAGATTGATAAAATGAATAAAACACCAAAACACATACTAAATCATCAGAGTTCATAGAAGCTATGTTGTGGACCCATCCCAGGTGGAGGAGCGGGGCAAAACAAGTAGTTGACGTGTTGCTCTAGATGAGCCAACCAAGCCTCCAACTACTTCAACTTGTCCAGAATGTGCATATGTCCGTGCTAGAACACCAACACCCACTCCTAAAGCTAACATTGGAAAAATTGGATTTGAGCCAAGGCTGTCATGATCGCCTCATGCTCCTCCGAGCGAGTTTTCTCATAGGATTCTAGCTACATTTTCACATACTAGCGTGATTGACCTTTGGTGGCACAAAAGAGATTGTTCCTCTTCCTCGACCATGGTCGATGTTCACAACGGGATTCCCGCAAGCTCTCGATTTCCTCTGAGCTTGACCCCACCTCCCCCAGCACAGTATCAATGTCAAGGTTTGGGTTCCGCGACCAATCCCCTTCCACCTCCACCCAAGCCTAAGCTACATTGCAATACCATGCGCATGCCGCAACACAGAACCTCTCCAACTCCTTGGTCGCTTCCACCAACGCAACACCAACAAAACTGCAACACGTCCAACACTAGCACCACCACCGCCACTTCAACGTTGCAACACCACTGCACAACAACATGTCCAACACCGACACCACCACAACGCCAACAACACTGCAACACTAACACCACCGCAACACTAGCAACACCACAACACGTCCACAACGAAGATAAAATCTCCCCCTCGAGCCCGATGACCTTCACCTCTGGACCCTCTTCCTTCTATGTACTGGCCACCCCGCCTCGATTCAATCTCTACAAGGAACACCCTCACGAGTTGAGGTGCCTGAGTGTGCTAGCCCACCTAAGATTGTGCATTGTTGCACCCTTCAACCGAAGAGCCACCCAACACCAGAGGCTTAGAACAACGAGAGACAATTGGGGTAAGAATTAACCCAAATCCCCTTCGAAATTCCACATAGTGCCTCTAGTACCAACAAGAACGTACCCAACAATAGACCACAATTCAATCAAGATACCAAAGGAGGGAAAATGGTGGATTAGGTTACGGAAGCTTGCTCGATTAAGAGGGTACCACAGAGAAAGCCAGAAGATATACATGAACAGAGGATTGACGACTCCCTCCTGCAACCAGAAACCACCTCTAACATCATCCAAAGAGTAGCAAGTCGTCTTATCCCCCCTCCAAAACTTATCATCATGGCATCGCTCTAAGTCACATGCCCTGAAAGTATTATAACAATTCTCATTGGATTTCGTAGATTGTCTATTTCTGATCGACCTTCGTTTAAATGCAGATGAGCACGGCTAATTGGGTTCACATCGACCCGTTGTGGCGTACCTTGCCACACATACCTCCTACATGTCATGTGCATGAGAAATCCAGAGAAAGACTAGACTCAATCTCCACTATCCTCGAGTTTACCACCCTATCAATTTTATTATTATTATTATTATTATTCATTCTAATATAATAATATAATTATTTTACATAATCTTTAACATTAATTATAATTAACTAATATTATTATTTATTACCATTACATTGACATTAACAATTACCAATTAATATATCAGGATCATTTACATCATTACATTAAGATATCAATATTATTCCAGTACAATAATTCACATGAAATACTCTTCCATCATGATTACTTACACCATTACATTAATGTATCTTTATTATTCAAATAGGATGTTTTTTATACTCTCCATTTAAAAATCTTTAAATATCATTATTAATCACCTGGAATGTTTTTTAATCGCTTCTCTCGAGGGGCAAATAAATAAAAAATAAAAGTTGCATTGATATTTTTGATACAGAATTCAAAGATATATTGTACTGTCCCTGCAGAACTAAGTTACTAAGTTATTTTCATCTTTGTTGGTTCGAATCTCTACAGCTCTTTAAGTTACAAGTAGGTATTGAAAAAGACTCAACATGCAGCAAAAAGCGTTCTCTGTAACTGAAAAAGAAAAAACTTTTTCGGTAAGAAATGAAATGTTGTTGAACAGTTTTATAAAATTTCCACCGGATTTCTACATGATGGTTTCTCGGTCGTTGCTGCTACAGGAAAACCTGTAATTTTTTCTTGGGAAACGCGTACTTTTGAAAACGGTCACAGTTGGATGTACTTGAGGAAATTGACAATGACAGTGAAAACGTTTCAATATTCAAAATGTGGACCATTATAATGTGATGCATAGAAAGATGAATTTCAAAACATTTAAAAATATATGTTTAATTACAGAAAAAATACCTTAAGAAAGGTCATTTCATTATCAGTTACTTTTAATTACAGAAAAAATACCCTAAGAGAGGTCATTTCATCATTTGTTAGTTACAATAAGTTTTTTTTTTTTTTTTTTAATTTGTAGAGTTCTTTAAAGGAAATATAGTAAACGTTTGATATTGACTAAGCCATCAATATTGGAGAACATGGGGCGGTGCTGAAGAAACTCCTTTTTTGTGATAGAGATGGAGATGGCCCACACCAGAAGATATGCACAGAGGCCATGTCTCCTAGGAAAATGATAGGAACTCATACTGATGCCTACGGCCACCTAACCTCTCCGTTGGAAAAAACGATCCCAAAAAATAGACTTACTTGGGTCGGACTGTTGCACTTTAAAACGGGCACAACTTGTTATATTCATCCACCTTTTGGAATTAAGTAGATCTTGTATCCATAATTTGTTGTAGAAGCCATAGATAAGATATGACACCTACTAAGTGAGTTTGTATTTTGTGAGGTTGCAGTATTAGAATCACCCCTTAATGCTTACATGATTCATCCTTTTTGCAAGTTTGTGATTTTGAGAAGTTGTAGTGTTAGAGTCATTAGTTTAATATTAATTTTTAAATTAATATTTTATTTTTTTGATAATTTCTATTAAAATGAGATAAAGAAATAATGAGGAAATTAAATTAATTGAAAATAAAGATTTATAATATAATATTAAAAGAGTAATTGTGGTAGTCCACATTGTGAACCAGTATACATGACAAAAAAAATATTGTTTATTTTCATTCCATAAATTTTTAAAATTTTAAACAATAATATGATAATAGTGAGATGTTCGCTATTAAGTGTAAAAAAACTATAATATTGAGTGACTATCTATTTAATAAATTCGAATATACTAAGATTTAAGTAGTAATGAGGTTATAATTATTAGGTTTTTTTTGTTTGAATTAAACTGACTCTAGGGTGGGGTCAACCTTGATGTTAGATGGAAGAACTAGGCCTAGTTTAGTATTAACTTTGGATGGAAGAATGACCTGCCCACTAGTGGGATGTTATCACTAGGTTTGTGGGAAGCTCGATGGAGCTTCAACGCCCCTTGGGATAGTTTATCCCCAAAAGTGGTTCCTGGGCCTCAACCTTTCCCCATGAGATTTGAACCTATAGCATGGTGGGAACTAAACACTTATAACGATTGGATTGTTTTGAACAATGATTACTTGATAAATATGTTATACTCCTTCCTAAGTCTATTTTTATTATTAAATTATTTTATAGTGTATATATATATATATATATATATAATTAAAGTTAAAGATTTTTTTTAAATAATTATATTATATTAGGATGAATAATCAAAAAAATAATTTATTTTATTTTAATTAGTGTAATTATTATTATCAATGAAAAAACATTATTTTTATTGTTATTATTATTATTTGTAAGTTAGAACATTCTATTAGTTACAAAAGAAAATATTTACAAGGCTATTGCTAAAAGGTCTGTCGGTCTCATCCTGATAGGGCTTGTTAACCATTGCCCTCAGTCCAAAAAAGACATAAGATAACTGCTTATAATTATAAGGGCGAGATATGCCAAAATATTGATAAAATGAATAAAACACCAAAACACATACTCAATCATCAGAGTTCATAGAAGCTGGGTTGTGGACCCATCCCAGGTGGAGGAGCGGGGCAAAGCAAGTAGTTGACGTGTTGCTCTAGATGAGCCAACCAAGCCTCCAACTACTTCAGCTTGTCCAAAATGTGCATATGTCCGCACCAGACCACCACCACCCACTCCTGAAGCTGACACTGGAAAATTTGGATTTGAGCCAAGGCTGTCATGATCGCCTCATGCTCCTTCGAGTGAGTTTTCTCATAGGCTTCTCGCTGCATTTTCACATACTAGAGTGATTGACCTTTGGTGGCACAAGAGGGATTGTTCCTCTTCCTCGACCATGGTCGACGTTCACAACGGGGTTCTCGCAAGCTCTCGATTTCCTCTGAGCTTGACCCCACCTCCCCCTGCTTTCAGTATCAGCATCAAGGTTTGGGTTCTGCGACTGACCCCTTCCACCTCCACCCAAGCCTAAGCTACATTGCAGTACCATGCGCATGCCGCAACACAGAACCTCTCCAACTCCTTGGTCGCTTCCACCAATGCAACACCAACAACACTGCAACACGTCCAACACTAGCACCACCACCGCCACTGCAACGCCGCAACACCACTGCACAACAATACGTCCAACACTGACACCACCACAACACCAACAACACCGCAACACTAACACCACCGCAACACTAACAACACCACAACACATCCACAACGGAGATAAAATCTCCCCCCCGAGCTCGATGACCTTCACCTCTGGACCCTCTTCCTTCTATGTACTGGCCACCCTGCCCCGATTCAATCTCTGCAAGGAACACCCTCACGAGTTGAGGTGCCTGAGTGTGCTAGCCCACCCAAGATTGTGCATTGTTGCACCCTTCAACCGAAGAGCCACCCAACAATTAGAGGCTTAGAACAACGAGAGGCAATTGGGGTAAGAATTACCCCAAATCCCCTTCGAAATTCCACATAGTGCCTCTAGTACCAACAAGAATGTACCCAACAATAGACCACAATTCAATCAAGATACCAAAGGAGGGCAAACGGTGGATTAGGTTACGGAAGCTTCCTCGATTAAGAGGGTGTCACAGAGAAAGCCAGAAGATATACATGAACAGAGGATTGACGACTCCCTCCTGCAACCAGAAACCACCTCTAACATCATCCAAAAAGTAGCAAGTCGTCTTATCCCCCTCCAAAACTTATTATCATGGCATCCCTCTGAGTCACATGCCCTGAGATGTCACCTCCAAAGTATTATAACAATTCTCATTGGATTTCGTAGACTGTCTATTTCTGATCGACCTTAGTTTACATGCAGACGAACACGACTAATTGGGTTAGCATCGACCCGTTGTGGTGTACCGTCCCAGTTTTATTCAAAGATATATTGTACCATCCCTGCAGAACTAACTTACTAAGTTATTTTCATCTTTGCTGGTTCAAATCTCTACAGCTCTTTAAGTTACAAGTAGGTATTGAAAAAGACTCAACATGCAGCAAAAAGCGTTCTCTGTAACCAAAAAGAAAAAACTTTTCGGTAAGAAATGAAATGTTCTTGAACACTGGTCTACTTTGTTGGCTTGGAGTGGTTGTATGGCTGAGCTTATTGGGAGTTTTTTTTATCTTCCCATTGGAGGGTCTGATGGTTTCTGCTCTTATAAGACTAGGGCATTATGCTAGACAGAACGAATTCCTCGCTCCCCTCTTCTAGCAGCAGCATTATATCCAGAATTGCTCGTTATATATCATCTCTCTGGGCGGGTTTCTGGGAAAGGTGGTGGGATTCGTTGGTGATTTCCAGACCTTGCAAAGATATTGGGTTTCAGATGTGCCATCATTGGTGGCGGTGCAACGGATGTGTATGCTGTTGTTTGGACCTATGATCGTTCTGCTGGGTTGAGGCACCATCCCTGTGCTGGTTTGATTTGGCTGCTGCTTCCCTTCTTCCGACCTACTCCCCTGTTCTCAGGTTGGTCGGCACCGGATTTCTGCTTCTCCGAGTGGTTGGTGGTGGCTGGAATATTTCTGTGGGATCCAATTTGATTTCCTGACTCTGCATCGAAGTACTTGTCTTCACTCTCTCATCGCTGATGTGATTTTGCTATAAATGCTTGGATCTTCAGGACTGATTTGGGGATGGTCCGGATTGATGGGTGGTTGCAACCAAATGTGGCTATCTCTTATGTTCTAGTATGCTTTCATTTCGTTCCCACCTATCTCTTTCTTTCATCATTTATGTTTTTTTTTTAATACTGTTGGCTCACATGGATCAGAGAGCCGGGGGTCCGTTGGGTGGGAGGGAGGACCTCTTCTCCTCTGACTTGTCCGCGCAGGAGGCCTTTATTCCGGCAACTTTTCTGGCAGAACAATCTAGTGGCAGGAACAAACAATCGGACAATACACTTTCTCGGCTCCCACAGGATCTACTGATAGATCTGGCTGGATCGGAAAAGGCGGGGGCGAGTACTGAAGGAGCCTCACACATCCCCGTCAATGGACCATCCCGCTCTGACCGTCGGAGTTATCATCGAAGGCTGAGAGCAAAAGACCGGGCTGTCTTCAGACCTACATATGATACCAAGGAGGTGATACTAGATAACAAAGACATACTTGACAGAGTATGTAGCCTCCAGAAGCGTGCTTTGGTTGGCAGATGGATATACGCTGAATCAAAGGAAATTGATATGTATGAGTGGGCTAAGAGATTCTGGGTCAGAATAGTTGGGTACATGCCAAAGATTAGCATGCTGATGGGTAACTGGTTCACTGTTCACTTCATGCACGATCAGGACTGCAGCAAAGTCATGGATAGGGTCTGGGTTTCTGGTCGGAGTTACTTACAGATTATGCCATGGTACTTGGGCTTTGACCCTCTTGTGGATGCGCCCAGGGGTAAGTACTTGTGGGCCAAATTGCCTGGTCTCCCGCTTGAGTACTGGACCGAGAAAGCTCTCTCTGCTATCGGAAATTCAATTGGAGCGACGAGGTATGTTGATCCTAGGACTGTTGGCATCCCGGATAAACGAATAGCCTGGATTTTGATTGAAGTCCCCTCTTTGCGTGAGCTGGCGGGGGACGTGGAGTTAATATGGGACAAAAGATGACACAAACAACGTGTCGATTACTGGGGTATAGCTTTTCGTTGCTTATGCTGCTACAAAACAGGCCACCTGCAACGGGAATGCCCTAACAGGTTTTCGAGGACAAGACGGAGGCACAATTACAATTTGACGAAGGGGGCTGGATGCAATATGTCACTCTCCACCGAGCTGACATCCTCGGATAAGGTGGTCTCTTCTCCTGGACGATCAAGGGATTTTATTTCCCGCGTATATAAACAGGCATCTGATAATCCTCTTCTTAGCGCAAACGTACTCCCGTACTCGTCTGTGGCAGGTGGCCAAGGGGTCTCCACACCCCCTCCTTCCAAATCTTCCCCCCTTGCTAATATTCCTGCACGTTGCCGCTCTGCTAACATCGGTCCCCGCCCCCAATCAAAAAAAAATCTGTCCACGCCGAAGTTTCCTCCTTCGCAGCCTCGATTGACTGATGCCCAACCTGATAATGTTTTTCCACAGCGCTCCAATTTCAATTCACCAATTAACGTTGACCTCTCTGCTAATTGCCCTCTCATTGCATCCCCCTCGATGCCGGCCTTGGAATGGGCCTCCCCATACAATGACCACACATTTTATGCAGACCAGGATTTTGAATCCCCCAAGAACATAGTTGGGACCGACCTGGAAGGTATTTTGAGGAACCCTGACTTGGATCTTGTGGTCTTGATTGTCTTTGATAGGAAGGCACCAGACAAGTCACCTACGATCTCGCTGAGGTCTGCTGCCAACATCACTGTACGTAAGACTACCGAATCGAGATCCAGGCACTTCAGAGGGAAAAAGAAGATGAAAGAGCATTTCAGGGGGGAAATCTTGAACCTACAGGATATTCCTATCATGCACACGGAGATGGACTGGGCCCTTAGAGCAAAACGCCCAACAGGGGGTGAGAAATGATGTCCATTCTGTCCATCAATATCAGAGGGATTGGCGACCCCTCAAAAACCTGCCCCCTAAAGGAATTGGTTAGGAGTCTTCGGCCGTCGATCATTATGCTTCAGGAAACTCTCTCTCTTCGGAAGTCTGCTGTGGATGCTCTCATTCAGATCTGCCCAGGATGGAAGGTGACTGGGGTGGACTCTGTGGGTAGATCTGGAGGTGTTGCTGTAGGCTGGGATGTACAGATTTTCAACCTTGTGGCGTACAAATTTTTTGGAGGCATCCTCCTCTATGGTCTTTGCAGGGGGAGTAGTGAGCAGGTGGCTTTCATAAATCTGTATGCACCCTGTAGTAGGAAGCTGGATTTCTGGAACAGATTGGATAATAGTGGGGTTCTGGACCTAACTAATCTCATTCTGATTGGGGATTTCAACATTGCCCTCTCAGTGGATGAGTCTTGGGGAAAAAAGGCCAGAATAGACAGGATTGCTGACAGGGTTTCTCACATTATGAGCTGCCATGATCTGATTAACATTATATCCCATCCGGCAGTTCCTACTTGGACTAATCGCAGATGTGGTGATGACTTCATTGCCAAGGTTCTGGATCGTGCTATGGTCAGCACGGGAATTATAAAAATATTGGGCCACATGCGCCTTACGGTCCAGCAGTCTTCCCTATCGGACCACATGGCCATTTGCTTAAGTTGGCTGCATGAAACCATCAAAAAGGGAGCCCCTTTTAAATTCAACAGGGTGTGGTTAACGGACCCTGAATTTGCTGATCTGGTTAACACATTTTGGAAGGAGGCTGGGGATGTGAACCCCCATGGTGCTGGGTTGACTGAGAAATTGAGGGCTCTAAAAAAATCTGTCAAAAGATGGGAGCGCCAAAAAAAATGTGCACAGAGAAAAGAACTGGCTGAGATCTCGGACCTCATTGCTCGAGCTTATGAGTCTTCTTTCGCCCAACCTCCAGATGCGGAATTTTATGCCCAAATTAAAAGACTGGAGGACCGGAAGGTTGAGCTACTTAGGATCGAAGAGGTCACTTGGAAACTGAAAAGCAGGCAGCAGTGGCTCAAAGAGGGCGATCTTAATACTAAGTATTTCCACGCATGTGCGTCCGGTAGGAGGGCAAAGAATGCAATATGGAAAATCTGCAACAAGGAGGGAATCATTATACATAATGAAGAAGGGATCAGGAGAGCAGCTGCTGAACATTTTGGGGATTTTTATAAGAAACAAGAGGGGATCTCTGCACAGGACCAACAGTGGGTTTTAAATCACATCCCGGAGATGTTTGACCTGGAATCTGCAGAGGGGTTCATGAAACCAGTATCCAAGGAGGAGGTGCAGGATGTGCTAAAATCTTTTGCCAGGGATAGAAGCCCTGGGCCGGATGGATGGCCGGCTGAATTCTTCATTAGCTTTTTTGATCTAATGGGAGATGAATTACTTGAGCTGATCGAGATGATCAGGACAAAGGGCCATATCCCTGGCGACATAAGCACCACTTTCATTGCCCTCATTCCGAAATCTTCGGAGCCTATATCTTTCTCGAACTATCGCCCCATAGCTCTCTACAATGTCCTGTACAAGATTTCTTCAAAGGTGATTGCAAACAGGTTAAAGAGTACCTTCTCCAGGTGGATATCGGAAGAACAGTATGGCTTCCTTAATGGCAGATCAATTCATGATGTTGTGGCCATTGCACAGGAAGCCATGCACACTATGCATGATCAGAAGCAGGCCGATATCATTTATAAGGTCGATCTCTACAAAGCTTATGACTCTGTACACTGGTCTTTCATTAGACTTGCTCTCTACAAAATAGGCCTGCACTTGCCCGCCATTAGATGGATCATGGCGTGTATATGTTCGGTGCATTACAGTGTCATCATCAATGGGATACCTTCTGCTTTTTTCAACGCTGGTCGTGGCCTGAGACAGGGATGTGCATTGTCTCCGCTCATTTTCCTCCTTGTCATGGATGGTTTCAGCCGTCTGATTAAGAATGCTGCTCAAGAGGACCTCTTCTCAGGCATGCTGATTTCTCCACAGGTCAAGATTACTCACTCTCTTTTTGTTGATGATTTATTGGTATTTGGATGCTTCCCTCGCAAAAACTGGGTTTACCTTCACATGATGATGGATAGATTTGGGTCAGCTACGGGGTTAATCACCAATAAACATAAATCCATGTTGCTGTTTGACCACGGTGAGGAAGAGGAAGTCCACCATATT
This sequence comes from Pinus albicaulis, assembly GCA_034641835.2. Taxonomy (NCBI): domain Eukaryota; kingdom Viridiplantae; phylum Streptophyta; class Pinopsida; order Pinales; family Pinaceae; genus Pinus; species Pinus albicaulis. Next base: position 1,073,483,580 of record CM076579.1, on the reverse strand, counting down.
GCTGAGATCCTCGGGGTGAATGCTGTCAACATCTCTGAAGGTATCTCTTACTTGGGTTTCCGTTTAAAGCCTTGTGCATATGTTAACAAAGACTGGGAATGGATGATCGATAAATACAGGGGTAAAATATCGAAATGGACAAACAGATGGCTCACATTGGGTGGTAGATACATCGTCATACAAGCTGTTCTGTCTCAACTCACGGTATATTGGGGCCACCTATATCTTATTCCAGCACACATATGTGGGAAGATTAACGCGGTTGTGTCTCACTTTTTATGGTCTGGCGTGGGTACACACAAAAAATATCACCTTCGTAAATTGTCAGAGGTATCCTGTCCTAAGGTAATAGGTGGATGGGGCCTGCTGGACCTGCGGACCTTCACGTTTGCCCTCTTATCTAAATCTTTATGGAGGGCTGTGTCGGGTAACGGCATCTGGTCAAACATCATGATGGACAAATACTTGGGCGTGAGATCGTTGGAGATCTTCTTTCTGGGACCTATTATATCTTGTAAGAGGGCCTCAATGATATGGCGGAGCATATCAAAATGCCGTGTGATCATCACTAACAGAATGAAGTGGAAGTTCGGTAATGGGAGGAGGATCCCAATCCATTGCAGCAACATACAGGGTGTTAACGCTGCCTCAAACATTGATCCGGATTTCTTTCATCGATTGACTCATAGAGGCCTAATACTTTTATATGATTTAATTACAGATTTTGAAGTGGGTGCTCCTTTTTGGAAGACCTTTGAGGCATCTGGTTTGCTGGATGCAGACAGGGAGAATTGGCTGAATCTCATCAGTTCTTTTCAGGCTGCAGGCTTATGTTTTGACCCTTTAGGTGATCGGTTTGTGTGGGGAGGGACACAAAAGGGATCAAACATATGTGTCAAGGACCTGTATTTTCACCTAAAATCTGAAGGCCATACTGTAACTGATTTTCCTGGTATCTCAAAGGTGTGGAAATGGAAGATCCCCCACAAGATTACACTCTTCAACTGGCTTATCAGAAAAGACAAGATTCTCACTTGGGAGAATCTCCAAAAAAGAGGGAAACATGGGCCGGGGCGTTGCATATTGTGCAAAGAGGCGCTGGAAACAGTTAACCACATTTTCTTTGAATGCAAGGTGGCTATTGGACTTTGGGATATGTTATCACACTGGGCTGATAACCAACCTTGGAGGCCGCTATCTCTGATCTAGGCTTTTGATTTTTGGGCAACGAAGGGTGATGGGAAGAAAGCTCTTCCCTACTATGTTTGTTGGGAGATCTGGTGCAATAGGAACAACATGCTGTTTAATGAGGGACGTTTGGATATCTCTCGAATGTTCACGAGAATACTAGATTGGCTACATATTAATCCTGCCCCGGAAAAGGTATGTAGGGATCTGTCCATCAGGATCAGACCTCACTGTATCCAACTTCCGGCCGTTTTTTTTTATGGAGGTCAACAGGAAGGTGTTTGTGGATGCGGCGCTTGGATCCAAATGGAGGGAGGGGAACGCTATCATATTATTTTGAATGGGGGCCCAGGTACAAACAATAAAGCTGAGGTCATGGCTTTATGGAGCGGGCTCTTAGTGGCTCACTTCTTGATGATTCCTAGCATTGATATCTACGGGGATTCCCAGATTGTCATCGATGGCATATTTGGCAGGGCCTCCTTCAGGTGTTCAAGTATATCTGGATGGGTTGAGCGCATTCACCGCTTTCTATCTCTTTTTCAGAAAGCTCATCTCCACCATATATACAGAGAACTTAATGGGAGGGCGGATAGGCTTTCAAAACTGGGGCTGGAACAAGCTTTTGGTTTTATCACAGTCACTCGTTTCACTAAAAACATTGAAAGGGATTCCTTCAGAATCTCTTTGTAGGACCATTACTATGGGGCTGATGTTCATTTCCTTGGCCAGCTTTTCGTTTACAGGAATTTTGACATTTTCTGTGTGCATCAATGGCTCACTTTCCTTCTGGACCAGCGGATGGGTTTTATATTTGATGCATTTACACATGTTCTTCTCCTCGTGACGGGCTTTTAGCTGGAGGTAACTTATGCTGGTTTCTGGGTTGTATACTACTAAGGAGGTTCCTGTCACAGGGTTCTTGGGTCTCATGATGTCTTGGACCTGTTGATCTTTGGCATCGCCTTTGTACATTCTGTTCGGGTGCTGCAGCGTTTCGGTGTTCTTGTTATATATGGCCGGATCACTTGCTCTCTAGTCCACAGATTTGGCCTTCTTGTTGTTGGATAATGGTTTATTTGGTGCTCTATACAAGCCGGTTCCTATCTGCACCTTCTTATATGGGCCATTTTCTGTCCGATCATAGTCTTTTGGGGATGTCTCTCTGCTTTTAACTTGCTCATGTGGATCTTCACTGGGTATATTTCTTGCACCTGTTGATGGAAACAATTGGAACAAGCGAGCCTGACTGTCCTTTGCATCCTGGATAGTTGCAGAACACTTTCATATTGGGCTCTTTGGGTTTTCATTATGGGATTTGCGTGCTATCTACAGGGAGTATAATTTGTCATTGGGGTATTTTTTTTGCTACTCTGCTTGTCTGGCTACCAGTTGGCATATTTTGCTCGCTGGTTGGCCATTGATGCTGGCTTTCTGTTGGTATGCTGGCTTGGTTTTATATGGTCTTATCCCTCGTTCATACTTTACCTGGAGTTTTTGGGTACTCCCAATGGACAATCGATTCTCCATTTTCTTTGGGTGAAGTCTCCACTTGGGACATTTCTCTATTCCACCGGATTTCAATAAAGACACAGACAAGAAAAGTTGCACAAAAAGGTAAAAGTTATTACGCTAATATTCTACATGATGGTTTCTTGGTCGTTGCTGCTACAGGAAAACCTGTAATTTTTTCTTGGGAAACACGTACTTTTGAAAACGGTCACAGTTGGATGTAAAAACCCCGCAATAGTCGGTTGGGTTAGTCAAGTTCAGTAGCTTTTGAAAACGGTCACAGTTGGATGTAAAAACCCCGCAATAGTCGGTTGGGTTAGTCAAGTTCAGTAGTTGTCTGCTTTGGCTCTTTCGTTCCATCTTTGGAAATTGGAGAACATGGGGGGTGCTGAAAAACCCCCATTTTTTGTGATAGAGATGGCCCACACCAGAAGATATGCACAGAGGCCATGTCTCCCATGAAAATGATGGAACTCATACTGATGCCTACCGCCACCTACCCTGTGCGTTGGAAAAAATGATCTCAATCAATGGAGTTACCGTTATATTCATCCACCTTTTGAAATTAAGATGGGCACACAACTTGTTATATTCATCCACCTTTTGAAATTAAGTAGATCTTGTATCCATAATTTGTTGTAGAAGAAGAAGCCATACATAAGATATGACACCTACGTAGTGAGTTTGGATTTTGTGATTTTGGGAGGTTGCAGTATTAGAATCATCCCTTTATTGTTTACATGGTTCATCCTTTTTGTAAGTTCGTGATTTTGAGAAGTTGTAGTGTTAGACTCATCAGTTCAATATTAATTTTTAAATTAATACTTTATTTTTGATAATTTCTATCAAAATGAGATAAAAATTGTCTGGTCATTGCTATTAATTAATTACGAAATTAAATTAATTGAAAATAAAGATTAATAATATAATTTTAAAGTTGTATTTGTGGTAGCCTCTCTGAGACATTGTGAACAAGTATAGATGACAAAATCAATATCTACACACAATTCACTTATACTTGCAAATAAATTTTTTGTTAGGAAAGTTGTTAGAGCAACATGATGCAAAGGATTGGATTTTGTTCCAGTTTGACCAATTCTACCTTCACATGAATGATTTGGACATTTGCTTGGAATGAATCTAAGTACATATGAACATATTTTTGTTAGGGAAGTTGTGGTTAGAGAAACATGATGCAAAGGATTAAATTTTGTTTCAATTTGACCAGTTTGACTAGTTTTAGCTTCAAGTGAATCATTTCTACATTTGCTTGGAATGAATGACTTACTTTAGTCTAGGTAGTTCCACTCAAAAGGACAAAGAGTCTTTTGAAATGGAACCATCTGACTCTACTTAGTCTCATGTTGTTCTTTGAGTTTAGCTTATATTTTTTTCTATCTTTTATTTTATGTTTAAGGTTGAATGTGAATTGGAACATCAATTTTGTATGATATTTTAAATTTAAAACTATAAAAAACAAGAACATGATGCATTGTTATTGATATATTTTTCTAATGATAAACTAAGATAAGCAAAGTCTATATAATATTATAATTTATAGAAGTATCACTCCAATTTTAACATAGATTATAATATTAAATTGAAGATAGTTTTAATGAAAATTATAAAAAACATTATTTTTTTAAACTCTAAATTAAATTGAATATAAAAAGTAAATCAATAATCCAAATTTCACACATTTTTAATAACACAAAAATTTTACTTTCTTATAATCTACTAACAATATTTTCAAATAACATATCTTTAAATAATATTATAAATCATTTATAATAAATACACATCATTAACATTTTTAAATAACATTAAATAATATATCAATTTAAATTGAAATCATTAATAATTTTAAATAACATGATTCTTATTAAATAATAATAACAAATAAAATTTAGGTGAACATTATTAACATTTTTAAATAGCATTAAAATAATGTATAAATTTAAATAGAAACCATTAATATTAATGCTAAAGATTATGTTTTTTGGATTAATCACATCATTAGGACTTGGTTGACATTTGGAACTAACTAACGTGTTCATCCTCAAGACAAAGGTGAAGAAATCCATCAATATTATCAAATAAATAGTAGATACATCAAAGTACGAGAGTTAGCGGTTAAGAATATCGATAATTAGTCGTTAGGAATTAATTATTCAATTAAGTCAAATCAATTTTTTTTTTTTTTTTGTAAATCTGGTAGGTCCTTTCTATTTTCTATTTATCATAAAAAGGTAGGTTGCAACATATACAAAGTCAGTGACCTCAACCTGCCCGAAGGAAACTAGGTCTGTTGGCCACCTTAAAGCATTAAAAGCCATCCAAAATTGATATAGTTTCTTCCTTCCACTAGCTGCTATAACCATTTTACTATTTAAGACAAAGTTAAATTGACAACAGAAAACATAAACGCTATCCAAAAAAAGCATAAAAACTTAAACTTGGTGTACTACCCATCGGAAGAGTCAATCGGTGCTGGATCCTTTGCTGTGGAACCAAGCATGTCCACTTGCTACATCTGTTGAATCTACCTTTCAATTCTGCCAATTCCAGTTGTCGTATGGTACTGTGACACCTTGATATCTTGGAGTTGAGTTTTGATATCCTGAAGTAGTGAAAGTACTGCAGGATTGCCTTCTATTGACTGTAGACTTTGCAGTGCTTTGGCCAGGACACATTTCATTTTCTAGTATGTGTGAATAGTTTGGTGAAAAAAAGATAGGCAACCTCTAGTATTTGCAGGATCATTGACAAAATCCATAGTTTCCTCCTCTTCCTCATTATTGTGGCTTTCTCTCTCCCAACCTTGGATTACATTTCTGATTTGTGGAGGATTACCAACAGAGTAAACTTCTGAGATATTCTCCATTATCTCTTTCTTTGTCTTCTTGCCTCGCTTGCTTGGCTCAACTACATTTTTTGAAAGCTGATGCTTCCCTTTATCTCTGGATTTGGTCGTTTCACATATTTTCTTTTAACCATTGCTATGAGATGAACCTTTTGCTACTCTAAACCTGTATAGATTATCTAAGAGCCTGTATAACGTGAGGAAAGAGTTACAGTTACCCATGCATTGTCAGGAATATTTCCACCTCTGTGGAATGACTCGTGGAGTTATTAGTGCCAATCCCTTGACAAAGATAGAGATCGAAATAGTTTGATAGGCTATCTAGCTTACCATCTACAGACCATATCAAGCAGGCATAACTAAGAAAGAGGCTAACCCAATTATCACCAAAACCGCTTGAAAAAATAGGGCAGAGGCCTTTCAGCTTGTCCTCACATTGCATACAAAGGTTTTCAAACATTTGCAGTTGCCGAGACCATTTCAAGCAGGCATAACTAAGAAAGAGGCTAACCCAATTATATATATATATCAAAATTAATAAAATAATTATAATATTATTGTAAGAATAAATTAAATTATAATAATATTAAATTAATTAAGTACTTATTACAAAGAGGTTTAATAATAAATTAATTAAAATTTTTATAAACTATATTAATAAATAAAATATAATAAAAAAAAAGAAAAACACCCACTAGGAGAGAATAATGATTTTATTAAATTAAATTAGCGTGGATAAGTATTTAAAATATTAAAAAGAAAAAGATGTAAAATTTTAATTCATAATATTTAAATTGAAAATAATAAATATGATAGAAATAATAATAATAATAATAATAATCCAGGGGAAATATAAATTGAAAAGAGGGAAACGAGGGTGGAAATCAAGAAGATACAGCCGTAATCTAGCTCTTGATGATGATGATAATGACGGTTAACGCCCAATGAGACCAATATTTGGTCTATTGGACCTAAAGAAAAGAGTTATTTAGTTTGATTTAAGATTTTATTCGTATGCTCAAAAAGCTTGGAGAGAAGCATCCTGAGTTCACTATAATTTTGACATCTTAAAAGGCTAGGAAGGTTAGTATTGCAACAAAGATTATGAAATTGAGCTCTAATGTGGTTGTACGCGGGGCACTCTAAGAGGAAGTGATTTTCATCCTCGATGTTCATATTCTCACAGAGATAGCAGATCCTTTCCATCCATGGTGTTTTAGGAACTGTCCAACGACTTGTTTCACTATGGAGTTCATGAGAATTCGTTCTAATCTTGGCTATATTAATTTTCTTCTTTGAGCTGGTTAAAACAGAGAGATACTTTTGATCTTCTAGGGTGGGGTTGATGACCTCCTTATAATATCTTAATTTTCTTTTAGTTGCTAGATCTTTCTCACACCACATTTTTTCTTTGAACTTAGAAGTAACAATTTTTTTAATGTTATTAATGTTTTGCAATGCAACATTCTCATCGATCTCGCAATGGTTTAACCAGGCCCTAGTGTCTTTATACCAACCTCGTTTAAGCCTTAGGTGGTTTTGGATGGAATTTAAAGCTAGCTTAGGAAGTCTATGATCTCCTATGCTATTGAGCTTGTGCTTGTACAACAAAAGCCTAGTCATAGTTAGGCTCTCGATAGGGGAAAGACCCACTTCTATAAGGAGAATAGGATAGGGTGTATTGCTTTTAATTTTAAGGTTATACGTTATAAAACACTTCTGGATTTGCTCAATATTTCTCGAGGATTCTCTAGAGATGCTGCAACCCCAAACCTCACATCCATATAAGATAATAGGAGTGACTAAAGTTTCAAACAGGAACTTCTTTCTATCCCACATTACGAGGTTTTGCGTTTTACAATTATTTTCAAGACCAAAATAAGCTTTCCACCCCCCATTAATATTTTTCTGAATGCTATAGTTCCAGTTGAGCTTGTGATGAATATGAATTCCTAGGTACTTGTAAGAAGACACTTCCTCTAGTTACTATTGCCATACATAAAATTAGCATAAGTGTCCTTCTTGGATTTGATAATCATAACTTTTGTTTTGTCAGTGTTAATAGACATACCCATGGTAGAGCAGAAATTTTTAAGAAGTCTAAGTTGCTTATCAAGATCAGATGGGCACCTTACGAGAAGAACAATATCGTCAGCATAAATAAGAAGGATGATGACTATCCCTGCTAAGATCGTGCCAGCACATCCTGCATCCTCTAAACAACCTTTTAGCTTGTTGATGTAAATGCCAAATAGGGTAGGGTAGAGGGTGCGAACTTGTTTAACTCTGATATTACACTTAATATCTTTCGACCACCCCTCGTTGCTCTTTAAATTGGCAATTACATTCTCATATAACCTTATAGCGGCTTTACATTCTTAGTTTCCAACCATTATCCATATTGAGGTTGATGGCATGCTTTTCAATCTCCAAACCCTCTCCAAGATTTCTAAGGTGGAAATGGTCAACCTTGGCAATGACTTTTGCAACATCAATGTAGACGCTTCTCAATCTCCAAACTCTCTCTAAGCTTTCTTTGGTGGAAATGGTCAACCTTGGCATGACTTTGGAAATATCTTTTTTTTGTAAATTCCGGAGGGACTATTCACATTAAATGACAAAAATAGTGTTACAGAGAAGAGCCAACTAGGCTACAGTCCATGGAACTGCAATTTTACTATAAGGATCTCGCACCCAGGGAGAAGGTATACAGGGAAAGAGAAGCTGGGTGGGGAGTTCAAAAACCATGTCCTTAACAAAATCTGAGCGCACAAGCTCGAGACAACTAAAAATGAGCTCGCAGGCTCGAAACAAACAGAAAGGGAAAACGATTTCATAGCAAAAAAAACCAGCAGGAGTTACATCCCCATAGGAGCCACGGTGTCATCCTCGTCAAAGCCATCCTCGTTAATGTTGATCGGTTGCTCAGGGGTGCCAGCCAGCCAATCTGTAGGGGAGCGCTGAGAAGGACCCGCGTCCTGAGGAGAGGGCTTCGAGGGGCCTACCTCTATTTTGACACTCGCGCTCTGTTGAAGCCTGGATTGATTCTTCAGAAGCTCATAATGCGGCGAGATGCTCTCCACAAAGCGCAGGTGATGCACAGTGCGGACGAAGGTTTCAAACTTCTGAGAGAGGGACTGTATCTTCTTTTCAAGATTCCTACTGATTTTGTTCTGCTCCTGCAGAGCGAGAGAGAGGAGAGTTTTAGTATTCCAATGTAGGTTGAATATCCTTGTAAAGAGGTTCTCCTTGCTGCGAGTCAGACCAGGGTCCAGGATCCACTGAAACTCCTCATCCACCGTTTCTGTCGGGGTGGCCTGCCGCTGAGCCGCCACCTCTGCATCCAGACCCTCGAAGAATTCCTGCAGTGGCGTTGGGGTGACTTCCCTGAAATGCCGAGCCGAGTTACGAGCCTGGGTCTCAGCCCGGGTCATGGGTGGTCTAGCAAGGTTCTCCCAATGGGAGGCGCGGCTGCGACGGAGGGTGGGGACGGGGGGGGAGGGGGGTGTCTTTGGCGAGGAGACATGGCTGAAGCCTTGAAAAGAACGAGACAGAGCGTCTGCAGGGAGACGAGAAGAAACAGAGCAGAGGAGGTGGGGGAATTACTTCGCCAGACTAAAGTGGAATGAGAATAAAGCTTGCGAAGGGGGAGATAAATAGGGTGAGGCGAATGGAAACAAGCCACTTTCCCAGGACTAAGACGCATGGCAGGCCGATAAATCAGAGCGTGCGAAATCATTGCATTATGCAGGATGACAGACCCGCCCGATCTTAGCCTAGATGGCTCCTCTGTGAGATCGCACACCGGAGTCATGATTCGGTACATGATCGATATGGTTGTCAAGAAACGACGGCTGGGGAAGGACGCCAACCTTGATCAGATCATTCCTACTTATTTCATTGCAATTAGCCTTTATGTCGATGTACTCGAGGGAGGTCCAATCCTTGGACACTAATCTTTCATGTGTGATGACCCCCTGGTTGGCCAGGTAATCGGCCAGGCCATTAGCCTTTCCCCTAACTACATGGAAATAGATCCCTTTTGCCACGTTGATGTTGTCACTTATCCACTAGAGTAATCTGTTAATGCACCAACTAGTCGAGATTTTTTCCAATTTTCTCCCCTGCTGAATTTTTATACAAGCTTGAGTAGCGAAATGACTTTGGAAATATCAATGTAGACACGTTGCTTGGATTTTTCAGCATGTTTAGCTAAAGCTAAAGATGAGTGTGAACTATTGTGCATAATGTAAGCTACATTCATGGCTTGTTTATATTCATTATGTTAGTTTTATTGAGGATTATAATTTTTTTTATTTTAAATTAAAAATGAATATAAACAAGTCCTCGACTCAATTGATGATTAAATGAAATGAAATTGTATAAATTAAAAGATCTAACTACTTCTAAATATATCAAATGAGTATAAGATTGATCTAATTACCAATTTCTATAATAATAATAATAATAATAGTAATCTAAATCTCGAAATGATTGAATAACAATAAAACTTTGCTTACTCATTTATTGATGGTTTGTTTTTTAAATTAACATTTTTTTAATAAATATTAGATTTAAAAAAAATAATATATAAAATAAATTTTAATTTTTTTAAATAAAAATCATTAATATTTTTAAATAACATGATTTTCTTTAGATTTTATCATTTTTCCAAAACATAATATATAAAATAAATATTACAATAAAATATTTAAACATAATATTACAAATTTGTATGATAATCCTTTGTTGTGTTACCATATTTCCTAAGTTGGAGAAAATATTAAACATTGCTTTAGTTATTATTTAACTTTTTGGAGAGATTTCATAGGCCCCGCTTGTGCAAGATCACCTTAATGAGTTTCGCTTTATTGCCTAAAAATATCACAATCTCATATTTAATATATAAAATATTTAACTGAAAGGGAAATATATGAAATCGGCAAGTCCGTGTCTATGTAAGATTTGTGCACAAAACATTGGAACTATTGAGAATTGAGCCATGCCTGTGGTCTTTTATATTTACCCTTTATTAATACAAAGTGTGATTTCTCCTTTCATTTCTATTTTGTTCTCCTTTAATACAAAATTTTATTAGATATGTGATCCATATATATATATTATAATAATAATAATATATTATAATAATAATAATAATAATAAGGTTATAGGATTATTTTTTAATTATTTTTTTAAATTTTTATCATTTTTAAATTTAAAGATAAGTTATAAGATAATAAAGAGTTGGAGGGTAAAATGAAGCTAAAATATTATAAGGAAGTGATAAACACCATCTTTGAGAACTAGCATTATCTTTATGTTTTGACTAACTCCAAGAAAATGATGAACATGAAATTAGGACTAATTTTCATGAGGTTCAAAATGAGATCCAAGAGTGGTCTACTCCTAAGACTTTTTCGGAGGAATTAGTCATATTTGGGATACTAAGAGGGCGGAGGATGAAAAACACTTTATATTAGATTGTCCAACCCTTACTCACATCTGCTCTCATTTCCCTAACATGTGTCACACTTCCAATCTTCTTGACTTGTTAAGTCAACCCAACTATAGTGATCTTGGTGCCCTTCTTTCCCTTATTTTTGAGCCTAGAAATAAGATTCCAAAAAAATACATTTTGATTCTTCTTCTTCTTAATATCTTACAGAATTGTACCATCTTCTATTAGTATTATTATTATTAATTATAATTATTATAGAATCAAGTTTAGATTGGATTTTTAGAGTAGACTGTGTTTTATGTAATATAATTGTTTAAATTTTATTTTGTTTTTACATTATTATTATTATTTTAAGGAAATTTAGATTAGATTAATTTTTAAACATAATTAAAATTTTATATAAACAAAATTTATTTTAAGTTATTTTTTAAACTAAATAGTTTAAATCATATCATATTTATTTTATGTAGTTGTATTATTTCAAAATATATCCATTTATTTTAATTACAATAAACTAAGATTTTAATGAGAATAAATAGTAAAGATATTTTAATCATTATTATGGTAAGAAATTTTATAACTTTTATAAATTATATATAAATAATAAACAAATATATTTTAATTTTATGATGTGATTATTTCATAACTTTATGGTGTGATATTTTAATTATAATTTCATGATGTGATTAATCTAAAAAAAGATTTCATAATAGATATATCTTAATTAAGCATATACAATGAAACAAATACCTAAAATAGAGAATAATAAAATATTAAAAACTAAACAATTTAGTTTTTAATATGAGTTTTTCTATTAAAATTTTATAAGTATTATCAAGTATGTTTATTTGTGTATGCATTTTTTTATTTTATTTTAAAAAGTAGATTGTATTATTATATTTAAAATGAGTTTTCTATATGGAATTTTATTATGTTTATTGGTATATGTAATTTTTTTATTTAAAAAAAATTGTAATATAACATTTAGTATTTATTTAACAACATTCAATTTTTAAGTGGGACTATTTGTATCCATAAGAAAAATAAAGAGTTACATAGAGAGTATCATAGTCGTTACTCGATTAACCCTCAAAAAATGAGGAACTTGAAATCACTACTCTCACTATTCCAACCATAGAGCAAGGATGCTCCTCAGTACAAGGTTAACCAAATTAACAACCAAGATAGAGATTATATTCAAGACAGTATAGATTTTCTTCAAACCCATTACAGTATGGAAAACAAATCATAGAACCAAAATACTTGGGATAATTAACTTCCACAATAGCATGTGCAAAAGATATACAACAAGCTCTCGTTCCATAAATCCATCGTACAGTATAAAAAGACGTCCGAGAAGTATGAAAGGGTTGAACGATATCAATAGGAGACAAATGATATCAGTGATGATTGATAATTACAGGTATGTACAAAGGCATCTTGCACATATATAATATTGATAGTGTGACCATCCATATATCTTGTAAATCACACAGTACTCGCCACTAGCATAATAAGTCATCCATAATCATATTTCTAGAGAGCCAAATGCAAGATAAAACCAAGTTGCAAAGTTTTCCAACTCAAAAAAGAAGAATAATGCATCAAGTCACAGTAAAGACCATAAAACCATGAGCAAACACAACACTCCACAAAGAAACATGTAAACCGTATCGAACAACCCAATATAGGAGACCAACCACTGTTGAATCAGGAACATAGTACCAAATTCAGAGTTCCTCAATCACACACAACAAGCACAAGATACCAAATTTACCATTGAATCCATAAGAAAAGTAACAATGGACTAGATAATGTGCACGATGAAATCCAATAAGCAAGGAGCATGATATGAGCACATTTCACTTCATAACCAAAATAGTAAGCATACTTCCATAAACAAAAGCCATAGTTGTAGGAAGCATCATCCAAAAAATTACAGAGCAAACATCTATGAAACTCACCACCATTAATCCTTACCAAAGGAAATGATAGTAGGAGTTTGACCATGATCAACCGCAGGATTAGTGAGGTCAGATGAGGCAGAGTCACTCACCATGAAGCCTTCTACATGAGCCAAAAAAGAGTCGATGCTATCTAGATAAAACCTGAGATTGTGAAGCATTTGTTTCATATCTTCCAAAGAGGAGAAAATATTGTAACACTCCACCAGTTTGTATTTGAAAATCAAGTGGAACGGAGTGGCCATTTGTTGGTGTAAGGCCAAAAAATTCATGAAATGAAGCCTCTTCTTCCAAATCTTCCAGGTTATGGAACCCATTTCATATCTTCACCCATTAATTTAGAATTTGAATGATAAGGCCTATCCCCTACCTCTTTACTCTCAAACAACAAAATCTCCCTCCTAACCTCCGAAGGAACAACATTAAAAAAAGTTCCGACAGAGTCATAAGCAAAAAATCGACTTCTTTTAATGTTGACATTACCTCCTCCACCTTTCCTGATATCCATCCTCTATCTAGGAGCCATTGAAAGAATGGCCAAGGAACACTGGACACATAAACAAAAAGAACCTCTACCTTCAAAGCAATGAAAGGGACAAGTTACAACACCCTGACATCTAAACCTTTAAATTACCATTTCATCCCCCAAACACCATACAACAGGGCTAAATTGTAGCAAATAATCAAACTCCCTACATCTCAGAGAAACATGACACAATCCCACAGCTAGTCCAGGTATTCATTAACACAAGCACCTAAGACAAAGGGACTATTTATTTGGAAACATTAAAATGAAAGGAAATTTTAAATAATTCAATCAAAATAGTACAAGTTTAGAAGTGTATCTATTGGATATCAAAACTAGAAAGCACCAAATTAATTGAAAATAATTCAAGCATTATTATGAATTCTAGTATCATCAAGAATCATTTAGAGGGTTAATTTATTAAATGTTATTTTCACTAACACCATCACAACTCAAAGTACCATAACTCATACAAGATTAGGTGAAGCTAAATCTAAAAATTATCCAACACACAAGAAAAGAAAGTTGTTAAAGTGTCAACAAACACTATCTACATTCATAATTAGGTTCGAAACCAAGATTCCCTAGCCTAGAACCCATCATAGATAAAAAAAATATGGGTCCAACTTAGTCAAAACCTTAAGAGACTTTGTCAAAGTAGAGATAATAAGGCAAAGGTCATGACAACTAAAACCTCATAAACTAGGAAATTAAGTAGCTTCAAAACCCTTAGGCCAAGTGAAACCATCTCCATGAGGGAGACATATTTGGAGGAAAGAGTGAGGAAAAACTAAAATTAAAGTTGAACCCTCCACACACAACCAAAAACAAACCACCCATTTAGATTAGCCTTCAAACCAAGGGAATAATGAAATACCCAACTCAAGATAAAAGATAAAGAACCCACTCCAAATGTCTAAGCATAAGAATAAAGCAAAAGCATTATCACCTCACCAAATTAAAGTCCATAATTGGTCACAAGTGACCGAGACTCACTTCAATCCCATGAAGGCCATAGAATAAAAAGGAGAAATCACAACATTTAACAACACCAAAGACAAACATGAAGTTAGTTGCATAAAGTATGGTTGTAATGATTATTGAAGGTAAAAGAAGAAAAACATGAGATGACATCCTTAAATGGATTATCAATCTCGCTTTCCTCTAAATCATAAAATTTAATTTTGTATTGATCAAACTTTGAAATTCAAATTTCTAAAATTTCTCCTCGTGTTCATTTCCATTTTATGAATTTTTATAATTTTAAAAAATAATATGAAAATAATGAGATGTTTGTTATTAATTGTAAAAAAACTATAATATTAAGAGACTATCTATCTCATAAATCCAAACATACCGTAGATCTAAGTAGTAACGAGATTATAATTATTAAGTTTTTTTTTTTTGGAATTAGATTGAGTCTAGGGTGGGGCCATCCCTAATGTTAGATGGAAAAAGTATGTTTGGGTTAGTCTTAATGTTGGATGGAAATACGACATGCCCATTAGTGGGATTCTATCACCAGGATTGTGGGAAAACCGATGGAGCTTCAATGCCCCTTGGGATAGTTTATCCCCCAAAAGTGGATCTCATCCTCAACCCTTTCCCATAAGATTTGAACCAATAACCTAGTGGGAACTAAACCCTTATAACAATTGAATTGTTTTGAAGAGTGATTACTTGATAAATATGTTAGATTCCTTCCTAAGTCTAATTATTATTATCAATTTCTTTTATAATAAAAATAATTTTTGTATTTATAATGAATGTTAATTTTTTTTTTAATAATCATATTACATTATGATGAATAATCAAAAATATATTTCATTTGATTTTAATTAGTCTAATTTTTATTATCAATTTTCTTATTAATTAAAAAATAAAATATTCTTTTTCTATAAGTCGGAACATTATATTAGTTATAGAATTAAATAATTACAAGGCTATTTCTAAAAGGTTTGTTCGTCTCACCCCAACCAAGTTTGTTAACCATCGCCATCAGTTCAAAATAAAGTGTCCAAAAAAGACATAAGCTAACCGTCCATAACTGCAAGGGCAAGATGTGCCAAAATATTGACAAAATGAACAGAACACCAAAACACATACTCAATCATCAAAGTTGATAGAAGTTGGGTTGTCTGGACCCATGCTAGGTGGAGGAGCGGGGTGGAACAAGCATATGACGTGTTGCTCCAAATGAGCCAACCAAGCCTCCAACTACTCCACCTTGTCCAAAATGTGCATATGTCTACGCCAGACCACCACCATCCACTCCTGAAGCTGACATTGGAAATATTGGATTTGAACCAACACTGCCATGACCGCCTCATGCTCTTCCGGGTGAGTTTTCTCATAGGCTTCCAGCTGCATTTTCACAGACTAGTGCGATTGACCTTTGGTGATGCAAGAGGGATTGTTCCTCTTTCTCGTCGATGGTTGACGTTCACGACATGATCCTTGCAAGCTCCTGATTTCCTCTGAGCTCAACCCCACCTCCTCCCACTTTTGATATCGACGTTGAGGTTTGGGTTCCGCGATTGACCTCCTTCCACCTTCACCCAAGCACGAGCTATGTCGCGGCACCATGTGCACGCCGCAACATAGAACCTCTCCAACTCCTTGGCCGCTTTCACCACCGCAACATCAATGCACCACTGCAACACCGCAACACTACCACACAAAAACACATCCAACTCTAACAACACAAGCAACACGAGCAACACTAGCACCACCGCAGCACTAACACCAACACACATGTCCACAATGGAGATAAAATCTTCTGCATGAGCCCGATGACCTTCGCCTTTGGACCCTTTTCCTACTTTGTAAAGGTTGCCCTGCCCCGATTCAATCTCCACAAGGAACACCTTCATGAGTTGAGGCACCTGAGTGTGCTAGCCCACCCAAGACTGTGCATTGCTGCACCCTTGAACCGAAGAGCCACCCAACACCACAAGCCTAGAACAACGAGAGACAATTGGGGTAAGAATTTCCCTAAATCCCTTTCGAAATTCCACATAGTGCCTCTAGCACCAACATGAAACCACCTTCAACATCATCCAAAAAGCAGCAAGTTGCCTTATCCCCCCTCCAAAAATTATCATCATGGCATCTCTTTGAGTCACACGCTCTGAACTGCCATCACCAAACTATTATAACAATTCTCATTGAATTCCATAGACTGCCCATTTCCAATCGACCTTCATTTAAATGAACACAAGCACGACTCGCTGTGTCCACATGAACCAGTTGTGATGTACCTTGCCACACAAACCTCCTATGTCATGTGCATGAGAAGTCTAGAGAAAACCACGCTCAACCTACACTATCCTTAAGTTTGCCACCCTATCAATTTTTTATTATTATTATTCATCATAATATAATAATATAATTATTTTAAAAATTCTTTAACATTAACAATAATTAAAGAATATTATTATATATTACCGTTAGATTGATATTAACAATTAATATATCATAATCATTTACATCATTACATTAATATATCATTATTATTCAAATACAATAATTCACATCAAAAACTATTCCATCATAATTACTTACACCATTACATTAATGTATCTTTATTATTCAAATAGGATGTTTTTTATACTCTCCATTTAAAAATCTGTAAATATCATTATTACTCACTTGCAATGTTTTTTAATCGGGAAAATTTTAAATAAAACAGAAAAGTTGTATTGTTATTTTCAATACAGAATTCAAAGATACATTGTACTGTCCCTGCAGAACAAAGTTACAGTTACAGAAGGACCTGTTCACTATTCATCTTTGCTTGTTCGAATCTCTACAGCTCTCTGAGTTACTCGTAGGTATTGAAAAAGACACAACATGCAGCAAAAAGCGTTCTCTGTAACAAAAAAAGCCTTTTCGGTAACAAATGAAATGTTGTTGAACAGTTTTATAAATTTCCTCCGTATTTCAATAAAAACACAAACAAGAAAAGTTGCACAAAAAGATGAAAGTTAACATGCTAATATTCTACATATGGTTTCTTGGTCGTTGCTGCTACAGGAAAACCTGTAATTTTTTCTTCGGAAACGCGTACTTTTGAAAGCGGTCACAGTAAACGTTTCAATATTCAAAATGTGGACCATTATAATGTGATGGATAGGAAGATGAATTTCAAAACATTTAAAAATATATGTTTAATCACATGAAAAAATACTCTAAGAAAGGTCACTTCATTATCCGTTATGTTTAATTTATAGTTACTAAATAGGAAGATAAATAAAAAACATTTTAAAATATATGTTTAATCACATGAAAAAATACCCTAAGAAAGGTCACTTCATTACCCATTATGTTTAATTTATAGTTACTAAATAGGAAGATAATTTCAAAACATTTAAAAATATATGTTTAATCACATGAAAAAAATACCATAAGAAAGGTCATTTCATTATTCGTTATGTTTAATTTGTAGTTACTCAGTTTAAATTCGAATTTGGATTTTAATTAGATTGTATATGTCTTAAACATTGAGAAATATATAATTTATATAATTTTTTTCTGTAATAACAATTAATTTTGTTCTTTTTTTATTATTAATTTTTAAATTTTTATAATTTCTATTAAATTTTTCTATTATAAAAATATTTAAAATTACAATATAAAAAAAACACTTTTTTCTCCAAATATTTATCTTATTTTCAAAATTTTAATCTAATATCACTTCATTATTTTTAAATTTATCTAAATTCTCTTGATAATTAATAAATATTTTAAAATTATATATATATATATATATAAAATTTCTCATTATATAAATATATTTAAAATTTCAATTAGAAATAAAATTTGTTTACTTCCCCACCCTAATTCTTTCTTTCTTTCCTACTTTACTTTCTAAAACCTCATAAATAAATAGTGAAGTTTCTAAACCCTAAACTACTTATCCTGGAGGCAAGCAGAATAAACCCTATTTCCTTTCATAAACTACTTATTCTGTATACCCAATCTATTCATATACAAATCGAATTGCCGAATTTTCGATTTTATTTTTGGGCAATACTAGCTAATTTGGTAACTATGGTTTAATCACCTAAAAAATATTTTAAGAAAGGTCATTTCATCGTCTATTAGTTAGAATAAGTTTTTTTTGGTTTAATCTACAGTATTCTTTAAAAACTTTTGGTATTATATTACTAGAGTTTAGAGGGCAACCAATATTTGTGGAGTTATAGTTCTATTAATATATTGAGATAATATATATCACTCTTAAATTTTATACTTGGTTAAATCCAATAAATAATTCCAATATATTAATAAAACTATAACTCCATAAATATTAATAACAACGCAACTAATTTAATAAATATTAATAACAACGCAACTAATTTAATATGCCATGTATCATGTGATGGATGAAAACAAATAGTAGGAAATGTCAAATCATCCCTGCTAAGAGTGTCTCAATTTTGGGAAGCAATGGCAACGAGGAGTGAGTGAAGTGCATTTATTCAGAATTAGACACGCGGATTTGCAGGGAAAAATGAAAACCCCGTCGGTTGGGTTAGTCAAGTTCAATTGTTTGCTTTGGCTCTTTCGTTCCATCTTTGGAAATTGGAGAACATGGGCGGTGCTGAAAAAACCCCAATTTTTGTGATAGACATGGCCCACACCAGAAGATATGCACAGAGGCCATGTCTCCCCTGAAAATGATGGAACTCATACCGCCACCTACCCTGTGCGTTGGAAAAAATGATCTCAATCAATGGAGTTACTGTTATATTCATCCACCTTTTGAAATTAAGTATCTTATATCTTTAATTTATTGTAGAAGAAGCTATAGATAAGATATGACACCTAGTGAGTTTGTATTTTTTGATGTTGGGAGGTTGTTGTATTAGAATTGGAAAGTTCAAAGAGTCGTACTTAAAAAACTATTAATTAATGTTTACATGATTTTATTTATTTATTTTTATATAAAATTTGTGATTTTGATAAGTTGTATTTGTTAAATCTATGAGTAGATGACAAAACCAATATCTACGCACGATTCACGTATACTGGAAAATAATATGATGCAAAAGATTGGATTTTGTTGTAGCTTGATTAACTCTACTTTTATATGAATGATTTGGACATTTGCTTGGAATGAAGCTAAACACATATGAGTAGACATCATAAATCAATTATAATAAATAGACATCATTAACATTTTTAAATAACATTAAATAATATATCAATTTAAATTGAAATCATTTATAATTTTAAATAATATGAGTTTTATTAAATAATAATAGCAAATAAAATTTAAGTGAGCATCATTAACATTTTTAAATAGCATTAAAATAATGTATAAATTTAAATAAAAATCATTAATATTAATGCTTTCGGGTTAATCACATCATTAGAATTTGGTGGATATTTGGAGCTAACTAATGTGGTTCATCCTCAAGACAAAGGTGAAGAAATCCATCAATATTATCGAATAAATAGTAGATGCATCAAGATACGAGAGTTAGCCGTTAAAAACATCAATAATTAGCCATTCGAAATTAATTATTCAATTAAGTCAAATCAAAATTTAATTATAAACTAGTCGTTATTTCTTTTAATTATATATATCAGTGTTAAATTTTATAAACTATATTAATAAATAAAAAGGAAAATATAAATTGAAAAGAAGGAAACCAGGGTGGAAAACAAGAAGATACGACAGTAATCTAGCTCTTACATAGTTTCCAACCATTATCTCTATTGAGGTTGATAGGGTGCTTCTCAATCTCCAAAGCTTCTCTAAGCTCTCTATGGTGGAAATGGTTAACCTTGGCAATGACTTTGGAAATATCAATGTAAACACTTCTCAATCTCCAAATCATCTCTAAGCTTTCTATGGTGGAAATGGTCCACCTTGGCAATGACTTTGGATATATCAATGTAGACACTTTGCTTGGATTTTTCAACATGTTCAGCTAAAGCTGATGATGAGTGTAAACTATTGTGCATAATGTAGGCTGCATTCATGACTTATTTATATTCATTATAGTTTTATAGAGGATTATAATTTTTTTTTTTTTTTTTTTAAATGAATATAAACAAGTTCTCAACTCAATTGATAATTGAAGTGAAATGAAATTGTCTAAATTAAGAGATCCAACAACTTCTAAATATGTCAAATGAATATGAGATTGATCGAATTACCCTTTCCTAAAATTAAAATAATAATAATAATAATAATAAATTAATAATCTAAATTTCAAAATAATTAAATAACAATAAAACTTTGCTTACTAATTTATTAATAATTTTTTTTTATATTAAAAAAAATAATATATAAAATAAATATTAATTTTTTTAAAATAAAAATCATTAATATTTTTAAATAACATATTAAATAACATGTTTTTCTTTAGATTTTATCATTTTTCCAAAACATAATATATAAAATAAATATTACAAAAGTAATTCGGGAATAAAATATTCAAACAGAATATTACAAATCTGTATGATAATCCTTTCTTGTGTTACCATATTTCCTAAGTTGGAGAAAATATTAAATATTATTTTAGTTATTATTTAACTTTTTGGAGAGATTTCATAGGCCCCGCTTGTGCAAGATCACCTTAATGAGTTTCGCTTTATTGCCTAAAAGTATACGATTTCATATATTCCCCCTTCAGTTAAATATTTTATATATAACTGAAAGGAAATATATGAAATCGTATACTGACCGCCACTCCATTTAAGCAAGGCCACATGCAAGTCCGTGTCTATGTAAGATTTGTGCTGCAACTATTCAGAGTTGGGCCGTGCTTGTAGTCTTTTATATTTACCCATTATTAATACAAACTGTGATTTCCTTTCTCATTTCTATTTTATATATGTGATGTAATTTATTATATATCCGTAAAGATTAAATATTTTTATTTTTATTTTAATGTTATAGTATTATTTTTTAATTATTTTTCAAATTTTTATCTTTTTAAATTTAAAGATAAGTTTTGAGATGATAAAGAGTTGGAGGGTAAAATGAAGCCAAAATATTATGAGGGGTGATCAACTTTATCTTTGAGAACTAGAATTATCTTTACTTTTTGACCAGATACAAGAAAAAGATGAACATAAAATTAGGACTAATATTCATGAGCTTAGAAATGAACTCTGAGAGTGGTCTACTCCCAAGACTCCCTTGGAGGAATTTGTCATCTTCTGGATACTAAAAGGGTAGAGGATGAAAAACACTTTATTTTAGATTGTCTGGCCTTTACTCACATCTACTCTCATTTCCCTAACATCTGTCACACTTCCAATCTTCTTGACTTGTTAAGTCAGCCCAACTATAATGATCTTGATGCCATTCTTTCTCTTCTTTTTGAGCCTATAAATAAGATTCTAAAAAAATATAATTAGATTCTTCTTTTTCTTAAGATCATATAGATTACATTGATCTTAGTAGAAGTTAATCATTATCATCAATATCTTTTTTTTAAATAAAAAATAAATATTTATTTACTTACTTCATATAATCAATAATAAAAAATCCATCATCCATATAAAAAAATCTATCATCCACTTATCGCATCAAAACGTTAAAGGTTTCCAAGCATCAAATTTGGTGGAAAAATATGTTTAAAATATATATTACAATCTAGCTTATATTTATTTGTAAACTCTACCATCTTCTATTATTATAATTATTATAGAATCAAGTTTAGATTGGTTTTCTTTAAGTAGACAATGTTTTATGTAATTTAATGATTTAAATTTTATTATTTTTTTCAAATTATTATTATTATTAATTTTAAAAAATTTAAATTAGATTAATTTGTAAAAATAATTAAGATTTTTATATAAATCCAATTTATTTTAAGTTATTTTTTAAACTAAATCATATTTATTTTATGTAGTTGTATTGTTTTAAAATATATTAATTTATTTTAATTAAAATACAAGAGGATTTTAATCAAAATAAATAGTAAAAATATTTTAATCATTATTATGGTAAGAAATCTTAGAAAATATATTAATTATATATAAATAATAAGCAGAGATGTCTTAATTTTATGATGGGATTATTTCATAACTTTGTGATATGATATTTTAGCTATAACTTCATGATGTGATTAATCCGAAAGACATTTCATAATAGATATATCTCAATTAAGTATAACTAATGAAACAAATATATAAAGTTGAGAATAATAAAATATTAAAAACTAAGCAATTTAGTTTTTAATATTAGTTTTCCTATTCTAATTTTATCAAGTATGTTTATTTGTGTATGCAAATTTTTTTATTTTAAAAAAGAAATTATATTATTATATTTTAAATGAGTTTTCTAATTGGAATTTTACAATGTAATTGGTATATGTAATTTTTTATTTAAAAAAAAATTAATATAATATTTAGTATTTATTTAGCAACATTTCTTTTTTAAATGAGACTATTTGTATCCATAAGAAAAATAAAGAGTTACATAGAGAGTATCACACTCTTTACTCAATTAACCCAAAAAAATAGAGGAACATGAAATCATTACTCGCACCATTCAAAGCGCAGAGCTCCTCAGTACAAGATTAACCAAATTAGCAAGCAAGGTAGAGATTATATATGAGGCAGTAAAGATTTTCTTCAAACCCATTACAGTATGGAAAACAAACCATAGAACCAAAATACTTGGGATAATTAACTTCCACAATATCCTCTGCAAAAGATATAAAACAAGCTCTCGTTCCATAAATCCACCGAACAATATACAAAGACGTCCAAGAAGTATGAAAGGCCTTAACGATGTCAAGAGGAGACAAATGATATCAATATGATTGAAAATTAGAGGTATGTAAAAATGCCTCTTGCACAGATATAATGCCTCTTGCACAGATATAACAGTGAATAGTGTGACCATCCATATATCTTGTAAGTCATATAGTACTCGCCACTAACAGAATAAGTCATCCATAATCATATTTCCAGAGAGTCAAATGCAAGATAAAACCATGCTGCAAAGTTTTCCAACTCAAAAAAAAGAAAAATGCATCAAGGGACAGTAAAGACCATAAAACTAGGAGCCAAAACAACGCTCCACAAAGAAACATGTAAACCATATCGAACAACCCAATATAGGAGACCAACCATTGTCGAATCAGGAACATAGTACCAAAATCAGAGTTCCTCAATCACACATAGCAAGCATAAGATACCAACTTTACCATTGAATCTATAAGAAAAGTAACAATGGACTACACAATGTGCACGATGACATCCAATAAGCAAGGAGCATAATATGAGCACATTCACTACATAACCAAAATAGTAAGCAGACTACCATAAAGAAAAGCCACAGTTGTAGGAAGAATCATCCAAAAAATTATAGAGCAAACATCTATGAAACTCACCACCATTAATCCTTATCAGAGGAAATGATAGTAGGATTTTGACCATGATCAACCGCAGCTTTAGTGAGGCCGCATGAGGCAGATTCACTCACTAGGAAGCCTTCTACATGAGCCAAACAAGAGTCTATGTTATCCAAATAAAACCTGAGATTGGGAAACATTTGTTTCATGTCTTCCAAAGAGGAGAAAATATTGTAGCACTCCACCTGTTTGTATTTGAAAATCAAGCGTAATGGAGTGGCCATTTGTTGTTGTAAGGCCAACAAATTCATGAAATGAAGCATCTTCTTCCAAAATCTACCAGGTTATGGAACCCATTTCATATCTTCACCCACTAATTCAAAATTTGAATGATAAGGCCTATCCCCTGCCTCTTTACTCTCAAACAAAAAAATCTCCCTCCTAACCTCCAAAGGAACAACATAAAAAAAAACTTGCGACAGATTCATAAGCAAAAAGTCGACTTCTTTTAATGTTGACATTACCTCCTCCACCTTTCCTAATATCCATTCTCTATCTAGGAGCCATTGAAACAGTGGCCAAGGAACGCTAGACACATAAACAAAAAGAACCTCTACCTTCAAAGCAATAAAAGGGTTGAGTTACAACACCCTCACATATAAACCTTTAAATTACCGAATCATCCCCTAAGCACCATAAAACATGACTAAATTGTAGCAAATTATCAAACTCCATATATCTCAGAGACACATGACACAATCCCATAGCTAGTCCAGGTATCCATTAACACAGGGACCTAATAGAAATGGGCTATTGCAATACCCAAGAAGCTTAACTATGTAAATTAACACCCGACTCTAAATATAATTACCAAATTGAAACAAAACAAATAACCAAAAATATTAAACATGCACTCCAAACCTTAAACCTTTTTGTGCAAAAACGCCATGAGAAAAAATACATGTAACCTAAAGAACTATCACCTTTAAATACCAAATTCAACAAAGAAGTTGAGAAACAACTAAGAGAGTGGGCGAGTAAGATACAAAGACAAACTTGATCAAACCAGGACACCAATCCAGAAAAGGAGAGACGACAATTTTAACAAGAATGAATGGTCTAACCTAAGGAGAAAGCCAAAACCTAATATATACTAGCTGAAAACATAAGCTACTAAGCCCCTCCTTAAAACAACAATTCAAAAGAAAGAACACCATATTATGATAGATAAGGGAGGATGAGGAACAAACCTCGCCTCCTTTCACACATACCTTGTACTTCTGAAAAACCATCATATGAATATTGATTTTATAACATCAAACCCACTAGTTCTTCTTCCCATGAACCTCAACTAACTCCTACCACACCCTTATGTAGATTATAAACTTGGTAGAATGACAAACTAGCCAAGGCCATCATCGCACCCCTATCAGAGTATTTATTTGGCAACATTAAAATGAAAGGAAAATTTAAATAATTCAATCAAAATAGTACAAGTTTAGAAGTGAATACGTTGGAGATCAAAACTAAAAAGCGCCAAATTAATTTAAAAGAATTCAAGCATTATTGTGAATTCTAATATCATCAAGAATCATTTAGAGGGTTAAGTTATTAAATGTTATTTTCACTAACACCATTACAACTGAAAGTAGTACAACTCATACAAGATTAGGTGAAGTTAAAGCTAAAGAACAATCACCTGTAAATACCAAATTCGATAAAGAAGTTGAGAAACAACCTTTAAGAGAGTGGGCAAGTAAGATACAAAGACAGACTTGACCAAATCAGAACACCAATCCAAAAAAGGAGAGACGACAATTTAACAAAAATTAATGGTCAAACCTAAGGAGAGAGCCAAAACCTAATATATACTAGCTGACACCATAAACTACTAAGTCCCTCCTTAAAGCAACAATTCAAAAGAAAGAAAACCATATTAAGACATATAAGGAGGACAAGGAACAAACCTCACCTCCTTTCACACATACCTTGTACTTCTGAAATACCATCATATGCACATCGAATTTATAACATCGAACCCACTAGTTCTTCTTCCCATGAACCTAAACTAACTCCTGCCACACCCTTATGTAGATTAGAAACTTAGTAGAATGGCACACTAGCCAAGGCCAGGACCGCACCGCTATTGGAGTATTTATTTGTCAACATTAAAATGAACGTAAAATTTAAAAAATTCAATCAAAATAGTACAAGTTTAGAAGTGTATAAATTGGAGATCAAAACTAAAAAGCACCAAATTATTGAAAGAATTCAAGCATTATTGTGAATTCTAGTATCATGAAGAATCATTTAGAGGGTTAAGTTATTAAATGTTATTTTCACTAACACCATCACAACTCATACAAGATTAGGTGAATCTAAAGCTAAAAATTAGCCAACACACACAACAAAAGAAAGTTGTTAAAGTGTCAACAAGCACTATCGACATTCATAATTTAGGTTCAAAATCAAGATTCCCTAGCCCAGAACCCATCAAGATAAATAAAAAACGAGTCCAACTCAGTCAAAACCTTGAGAGACTTTGTCAAAGTAGAGAGAATAAGGCAAAGGTCATGATGACAAACCTCATAAACTAGGAAATCAAGTAGCTTCAAAAGAGAATCAAGTAGCTTCAAAACCCTTAGGCCAAGGGAAACCATCTCCATGAGGGATACATCTTTGGAGGAAAGAGTGAGGCAAAACTCAAATTAAAGTTCAACCCTCCACACACAACCAAAAACAAACCACCCATTTAGATTAGCCTTCAAACCAAGGGAATAATGAAAGACCCGACTCAAGATAAAAGATAGAGAACCCACTGTAAATGTATAACATAAGAATAAATCAAAAGCATTATCACCTCACCAAATTAAAGTCCATAATTGGCCATGAGTGACCTAGAATCACTTCAATCCCATTAATGCCATAGAATAAAAAGGAGAAATCACAACATTTAACAACACCAAAGGAAAACATGAAGTTAGTTGCGCGTAAAGTAGGGTTGTAATGAGTATTGAAGGCAAAAGAAGAAAAACATTAGATGACATCCTTAAATGGATTATCAATCCCACTTTCCTCTAGATCATAAAATTTAATTTTGTATTGATCAAACTTTGAAATTCAAAATTTCTAAAATGTTTCCTCATGTTCATTTCCATATTATATAATTTTTATAATTTTAAACAATAATATGACAATAATGAGATGTGTGTTATTAATTGTAAGGAACTATAATATTGAGAGACCATCTATCTGATAAATCCGAACATACTAAGGTCTAAGTAGTAATGAGGTTATAATTACTACGGTTTTTTTTGTTGGAATTAGGCTGAGTCTAGGGTGGGATCAGCCCTAATGTCAGATGGAAGAAGTAGGTCCGGGTTAGTTTTAATGTTGGATGGAAAAATGACATGCCCACTAGTGGGATGATATCACTAGGATTGTGGGAAAATCGATGGAGCTTCGATGCCCCTTGGGATAGTTTATCCCCCCAAAGTGGATCCCATCCTCAACCCTTCACCATATGATTTGAACTTATAACATAGTGGGAACCGAACCCTTATAACAACTAGATTGTTTTGAACTGATAAACATGTTAGATTCCTTCCTAAGTTTAATTTTTATTATTAAATTCTTTTATAATAATTTTTCTATTTTTTTATAATTAATGTTAAATTTTTTTTTTAAATAATTATATTATATTATGATGAATAATCAAAAAATTATTTCATTTTATTTTAATTATTCTAATTTTTATTATCAAATTTTGTATTAATTAAAAAATAAAAGATTATTTTTTTGTAAGTCAAAGCATTGTATTAGTTGTAGAATTAAATACTTACAAGGCTATTGCTAAACAGTCCAAAATAAATAGTCCAAAAAAGACATAAGCTAACCACCCATAACACAAGGGCAAGATATGACAAAAGATTGACAAAATGAACAAAACACCAAAACTCATACTTAATCATCAGAGTTGATAGAAGTTAGTTTGTCTGGACCCATCCTAGGTGGAGGAGTGAGGTGGAACAAGCAATTGCTGTGTTGCTTCGGGTGAGCCAACCAAGCCTCGAATTACTCCACCTTATCCAAAATGTGAATATGTCTGTGCCATGCCACCACCACCCACTCCCGAAGCTGACATTGGAAATATTGGATTTGAGCCAAGGCTGTCATGACCGCCTCATGCTCTTTCGGGTGAGTTTTCTCATAGGCTTCCAGCTGCATTTTCACAGACTAGAGCAAATGACCTTTGGTGATGCAAGAGGGATTGTTCCTCTTTCTCGATGATGGTCGACATTCACGACAGGATCCTTGCAAGCTCCTGGTTTCCTCTAAGCTCGACCCCACCTCCTCCCTCATTTGGTATCAACGTCTAGGTTTGGGTTCCGTGACTGACCTCCTTCCACCTCCACCCAAGCGTGAGCTACGTCGTAGTACCATGCGCACGCCACAACATAGAACCTCTCCAACTACTTGGTCTCTTTCACGAGCGCAACACCAGCGTAACACATCCAACACTAGCAACATTGTGACTCCAACACCACCAACACCACCGCAACATCACTGCACCACTGTACAACAACACGTCCAACACCAGCAACACTGCAATACCAACACCACTGCAACACTAACACCAGCACAACACGTCCATAGTGGAGATAAAATATTCTGCATGAGCTCAATGACCTTCGCCTCTGGACCCTCTTCCTACTTTGTAAAGGTCGCCTTACCCCGGTTCAATCTCCGGAAGGAACACCTTCACGAGTTGAGGTGCCCAAGTGTGTTGGCCCACCCAAGACTATGCACTTTTGCACCCTTGAACCAAAGAGCCACCCAACTCCACAACCATAGAATAACGAGAGGCAATTGGGGTAAGAATTTCCCCAAATCCCTTTCGAAATTCCACATAGCACCTCCAATACCAACATGAAACCACTTTCGACATCATCCAATGAGCAGCAAGTTGCCTTATCCCCCCTCCAAAACTTATCTTCATGGCATCTCTTTGAGTCACACGCTTTGAAATGCCATTACAAAACTATTATAACAATTCGCATCGAATTTCATAGACTACCCATTTCCGATCGACCTTCGTTTAAATGCACACGAGTATGACTAGCTAAATTCACATGGACCCGTTGTGGTGTACCTTGCCACACATACCTCCTATGTCATCTGTGTTGGAAGTCTAGGGAAGACCAGACTCTACCTCCACTATCCTCAAGTTTACCACCCTATCGATTTATTATTATTATTATTCATCATAATATAATAATATAATTATTTTAAAAATTCTTTAACATTAACTATAATTAACAAATATTATTATTTATTACCATTACATTGCCATTAACAATTAATATATCATGATCATTTACATTGCATTAATATATCATTATTATTCAAATACAATAATTCACATTAAATACTATTCCTATCATAATTACTTACACCATTACATTAACGTATCTTTATTATTCAAATAGGATGTTTTTGTATACTCTCCATTTAAAAATCTTTAAATATCATTATTACTCACTTGGAATGTTTTTTAATCCGTTGCCGAGGGAAAATTTTAAATAAAAAATAAAAGTTGTATTGTTATTTTCAATACAGAATTCAAAGATACATTGTACTGTCCCTGTAGAGCAAAGTTACTGTTACAGAACGACCTGTTCACTATTCATCTTTGCTTGTTCGAATCTCTACATCTCTCTAATTTACTCGTAGGTATTGAAAAGGACTCAACATGCAACAAAAAGCCTTCTCCGTAGCGAAAAAAAAAAGTCTTTTCGGTAACAAATGAAATGTTGTTGAACAGTTTTATAAATTTCCACCGGATTTCAATAAAAACACAGACAAGAAAATTTGCACAAAAAGATGAAAGTTAATATGCTAATATTCTACATGATGGTTTCTTGGTCGTTGCTGCTACAGGAAAACTTGTAATTTTTTCTTGGGAAACACGTACTTTTGAAAACGGTCACAGTTGGATGTACTTCAAGAAATTGACAATGACAGTGAAAACGTTTCAATATTCAAAATGTGGACCATTATAATGTGATGCATAGGAAGATGAATTTCAAAACATTTAAAACTAGCAATTGCACCTGTGGTGCAAGGGAACGCGGAAAGGAGGAGCTGTGTGTGAATGAGGGTATAAGAAATACTCCTTCAAAACCACTTTCTTGAAGATTTCGATTTCTGATTTGCGTTGACGATGGGTTTGAACGGAATTGTAGCTTGGTTCAAGCCATAAGTTCATCGCTCCTTTCTAACACGATTTCGTTTGCATCAAAACTTGGATCGACCTTTACACATCGACTTAGTCAACGCTATAAATAAATAGAAATCGATTCCAGCAAACCAGAGTAAATTGTTTCCTTTCAAAGACGTCTTAACCCTGATAGCAAATTATCAATCTGAGTTGATGTTTATTCAAAGGTAAACGCTGATATTGATATCGATTACCAGAATTGATATCGATTGATGTGAATCGAACGCACTTAATTCAAAACAATATCATACTAATCATCTGATATAGAAATTGTTTGCTTTGTCCATCTAAAATACTGAAAACGCAAATGATTTATGGAGCTTCTCTCATACAACAATTTATTACTTATATTTGAAATGCATTCATCACAGTCTTTCTTTTATAACCGAACAATCACACACCATTCAATCGATTTCCACAAAGAATTCATATTAATACTATGGCTTTGTAAACAGAGTATAAAATGTTTAAATGAACAGAGACTCTGTTTTAATTAACAAAATAAAAACCTTCAGCCTCTCTTGACTTTCTATGCAGAACCATTCCAATTTATCTTTCCACAACATATAAAAACCCAATAAATTCACGAAGGTGGAATCCTCCGGAGATTTCCAGTATAAACAGTAATTAAAAATATTGCAATCTTTATTGACACAAATCCTCACAAATAATTTCTCTCGGCCAACACCGAACTTTTCAGATACAGAGTTTACAATTTATAGTTTTATTAAAAAAGAGAGACGACATTTAACCTGATATTAGAAGCTCTGAGAACAATCAATGAAGTGAAATGTTCAGTAATTATCTATAAATAACCAGCAACAGTCAACAAAGCTTCTTCATTGAATTTGAAATATCAGTACAAAACATTAGAAATTTCAATACTCATGGAATTTTTTGTAAAATTTGTATTGATTTTTTCTTGAAATGTTCATTATATTTTGCACAAAATAATAAGTGTATACAATAGAGATTCTTCATTAAAATCGCTAAAATTGATCTCAAAGTAATCAGTTGGACAACAGAGGTCTTTCATTAAAGTTCAGAGAAATGTATGTTAAAAAAACCAGTTGTACTCAACTGAGTCTTTTGCTGAAGCTCGTGAAAATTTATCTAACATGTAAGGATGCCATTTTTTTTCTATATACAGAAATTTCTGAGTAGTAAGAGTTTAGAAAATAAGATGTATTGTATTTTTTTTCGAAGAGAAAATAAGATGTATTGACAGAATTGCATCATGTGTAGCATAGTGGTTGAAGATGGTTTCCCAATAGGGGGAAATACTAGTCGTATACACAAGGTGTTGCTCGACAACGACAACACCATTTGACGTCCAGATTAGGTACATGGTCAAGATAGTATGCTCGGAGTTCTCTGTGTGCATCCCTTTCATGAATATGGATGAGGAGATTCATCCAATTTCTTATTCGTTGCAGTAGTTGTATTGTGGGGCGCAACCGGTAAAGAGGTAGAGTAGGCGGATGCAGGAACCGCTCCTGTACATTGAGAAGTGAAGCTTCTTGTTCATTGATTTCTTTGCAAAATTGTTGGAGCTGTGAGATATATTTACGATCCATTTGTTCCTGCAAGGAAATGAAAAGCATGTTAGTGAACAATGTATAGAATAGACAGTCACATGGGCAAGCACAATAGCGAAGAGTTAGTGGGATGGTAAAGTACCAATAGTAGAGGGACTTGAAGGAGTTAGAGCAATAGATTTTGAGGCAAGCTGAGCCTCTTTTTTTTTTTTTTTTTTCTGCGTATGACGAAAGGGTTCTCCTTCATCCGCGAATAGCGTGAGAAGGAGAAAGTAGGGGAGATGCAGAGGTCATTCAATGATCGGACTCTTGATACTGTTGTGAAAGTGAGACCTTGTCGATCAATGTTTCCGATGTCGATTGTTGCCTTATCTAGTGTCATGCCTTGTGATTTATGGATTGTCAAGGCCCATGCCATGCGGAGCGGTATTTGTGTTCGCGAGCCCCTTGTTATGGGGGGGATCGGTACAAATTTAGGATTTGAAGGATCCCATGGTGGACCCTTGTAGTGAAGAAATTCGACTACAACAAATGATGGCAGTTCGAGTGGTTTAGATGCTGGTGCATATACGAGTGCGCGGACGGTGCCAAGCGCACCATTGATAAGGCCAACCTCAACCCACAAATTGCTTGTTAGAATAACTCGTTGTCCAATGCAAAGGAGAATTTTTGTAGCTAGCTGGTCATCTTCCAGTTTTTTGGCGCGAAATTCCTTCCTTTGGGCAGCGTAGGAACGTGCGATTGGTTGGTTGAGTGTTTTCAACATGGTTTTATTGTGCATGTCAACAACGTCATTTGTTGCGTATAGATGCATTGAACTTGAGAATGACTGGACCTCGGCTTCAGGAAGGTTTGTTTTTGAGCGTGTCATAAGAAGCTTCCAATCACCAATAGTGGGTGATGCATTGCGAAGGTTGGAGAGGAGTTCACGAAAGGAAACCTGAGCAGGGCTAGTTCCTTGTTGTCGAAAAACTGTTGAAAGTGTAACCACGGTATCAAAGCTTTGCCATAGTGCAGTGCCACGAGAAGTGCCTACATACATTGGTGTGTCTTTGACAGGTGGAAGTTGGGCAAGGTCCCCCACGAGAATTATAGAATGTCCACCAAAAGGGTTGTTTTTATTTGATGGGAATGCCTCGCACAAGCGATCATCGATTTGAGAAAGCAATTTAGGACCAATGAAGCTCATTTCATCAATTAGAATGTATTTGACATCCCGGAGCTGTTCTTGAAGGTTTAGGAGGACTTGACCCTCTAAAGGTTGCATAAAGGATATAGGGATGCGAAGAGCAAAGTGGATTGTTAATGCATTGATGTGGAACGCTGCAACACCGGTTGGAGCAAGCAAGAGGAGGGGGTTTGGTCCATTGGTGGAGTTTTCAAGGAAGGCATTTTTTAGGCACTCAATTAGGAATGACTTGCCGGTACCAGCAGTGCCTTGGATTATCATTTTTAAAATTGATGCTTCGCCGTGTGTGCAGAAGTGGGAAAAAATGATATTGAATGCAATGGTTTGGCTTGGGGACAAGGAGGAAAGTGAATGTGAGCATGGAGTTTGGATTTGGTGGATTCTTGTGGAGGAGCGGTTGAAGTTGATGAAGCGGATGGCTGTTTCTTGTAAGTGTGAAGGGATTATGGAGTCGGCCCAATTATAGTTTGCATCAAAGTCACGATGGCCAAGCATTTCAAGTTCATTGAGGAGGATGTTGTTACTTGGGTGGAGTTGAGAGAGAAATTTCCATTCAGGCATGTCGAACGTCGGGGCATGGGGAGGCGCATCAGGAGATGAATAGCAAGAGTTGGCATGGGCAGGGTCGATCGGGGTGCGGTGAACATGCCAAGCCTGACATGTGTGTCTAGTTTGTTCCCAGTGTGCAACAGTGGTCGCGTCAGATGTGCCGATGTCATCAGGGAGGGTACGGAAAGGGCAGTATAGAAGGAGTTCGCTCCAACAGAAGTCCACATAGGATGATGAGTCTTCCGATGGGATGGAGGTGTAACGAGGAAGGACACGTACAACCATAGGAGGGAAGATGTGTTTCCAGGGTGTTTTTTTGTGACGGGAGGAGAAGGTCCAGGAGCGTGCAACTTCAATAAGAGGCAAATCCTAAAGTGCAGGTGGTTTGTGCATGTATGAAGCGATGAAAGGTGTTGATGGAGGATGACCATCCAACTCTTGTGAAACACGTTTGAATACTTGTTTTTTCACATTGAGGGAGACAAAAGAACGACTGCACTTTACTAGTGGGAGTTTTTGCAGCATATGGCATGTTTCTTGTGCACCAATGTCTCGGTCACCGACAATTTCGGTTAGAACTTTGCGGACGACAGTAATAGTAGGAGCGTCGGGTGGGGAACATTGGGAGAGATGGGAGAGCATTTGGTAGTAGCTTTCAGACTTTGCCTCTGCTTTCGCAGCATACTTTGAAATGTAGTTCAACACAGCATGGCGTAACAGAATTGGTTGAAAGTCCATGTTGGCCCTCCAGATTGCAAGAAGATGAGCGTTGTGCACATTTAGTTTGTGATCATTTCTAGCAAGGGTGTACAATTTACGGCCAGTATCATCAATGTGAAGAGATGACGTGTTGGGAACTTCCCATGGGGCTCCATAGCGGCAGCTTGTTGTGTTATTTCTTTTGCGCAAACATGTACTGGAGTGGCAAGTTGTGTGTCTTTGAACAGAATTGACAAGTTGTTCATAGTCTTGCAACTGATTGGCTGTAAGAATTTCATGTGTCTAAAGGACGCATGGATCTTGCAGAGATGAATGATTTATCCCAGGAGCCCGATTTTGAATGGGACGAGGGTTCCAAGCAGTGATATATGCATTGAAGAATTCTTTAGCTGCACGGACAACAGAAGCGTTGGTCCAATCCAAAGTGTCCATAGTAGGTGCATTTGGAAGCCATAAGAAACCATGGATATGTGCGGAGCCGTGATGTTGCCATTCATACCTTAAAAAGAAAGGGGAAAATAAATAAGATGGATGCGTGGAAGTGAAGTTAATGAAAGCTAAGAGATGGAAGGAATAGTATGCATACCTGCACCAGTAATCCTTTACAAGGAATCCTTTAAGTAGCTCCTCTTCGAGAAATATTGTGAATATGCAATGGATGTATTGAGATGCACGGTGAGGGTTTGCAACAACGTTTTGGATTCTCCATCGAGTTTGATCATGTGAATTGGATGGATGGTTGGAAGGCATGGTATTATGAAAGTCAGGCCATTTGGTATCAGTTGCACTAAGTGTGAAGAATATGGTAGGGGTACCTTGTTGAATGATCATGTCGGCGAGCTCCCCTCTAGCTCTAGTCCAGAATGAACGACTGCCCTGCAAGGATGAGCTGAAGCGCATAATCTGGTCCGGGATGGTGGAAGGGGGAATTTGTTGAAGGTGGTGGTGAAGGTCAGCGATTGTTACTGGAAGGGTATTTGAAAGGTCCCTTTTCATGAGGACAGAGGCAGTTGCTTGGCTGCAATGGCGCATGATGAGGTTGTACAAGTAGTAGCGGAAGTGAGGATGTTGTGCAAAATGGTTGTCATGGTAGCGTATTAGATGCAAAGCGTATTCTTGCATATCGACTTTTGCAATTCTTGGTTGATTAATCATTGCAGACCCGGTGGGGAAGGCCATGGAGAAGACGCCCTCTATGTTGTATTCATTGATTGGGGAGAGGCCAATGATGGGCCATTGAAGTGAATGGGTGGGTGAGGGATTGGAGGATTCTATGTAGGCAAGTATTTCATCTATTTCTGAATGAGAGTTTGGTAGATTTGCAACAAAGGAGGATGGGTGGAGGTCAGACGAGCATGGTTGGGGAAGTTCAGAATCACAATTTTCAAGAATGCCTTGTTGGAGTGGGATGGAAGATGTGTTGGCATGGCGTAGCATGTTGGAAATGTTGGTGGGCACAATAGGAAAATCATTGAGGGAAATTTGGTTAATATGGACATCTTTGTAATATGGATCGTTTTGTAGTTTGAATTGCAATGCTGCATGAACACATGATCTACTAACAAAAAATTCATACGATTTTTCGTCATAACTAGTTTTGTATACAACAAGGATGTCTAGTTCTGTTAGCATGCAAGGAAGAGAGGTGACAATATTAGTGATATCTTGAGGAAAGCTAATAGTGTGGCCGGAATATTTTAGTTGGCCACCATGTGCATGGGTGACTTGAATAATGGGGTTGACACGAGCAATCAACATCTCTTCAACTTGAGTTAGGCAAGAGAGCACATGCGGTTGGATACCTGGGTCCATGTTGTTTGCAAAGGAGAAACGGTGGGTTGTTCGTTCGCCAACACAAAGGGTACAAGAAATGTTTCTGTTATTTGTTTTTGTTTTCATGGATGGGTAAGCTTCATAACAAATTGAGCAAACTTGGATGGGGCAAAGTGCATCAATTTTTTCATGAAAGCGAAGATGTGCATGTTGGAGTTGGATGGGGAGGAATTGTTGGGCAGGTGGAGAAGGAGGAAGATGGTGTGGGACATGGAAAGGGTAGGCGAGAGGCGAAGGAATTGTAGGGTATGGAAAGGGTTGGTTAGGGAGGGGAGATGGAAGGGTAAATGGGAAAGTTTGGGTGGGATGTAGTGGAAGGAGGTTACTTTGTGAAGGAATGGGAGTTTGGTGTGTGGTGGATTGAGAGAGAAGGTTGGCCTGGAGATTGGAAAAGAGGAGGCGATGACGTGCATTAATTCTTTCTTTATTAAGCGCGTAGTGGCGGCGTCGTTGTTCCCTTTGCAGACTGTTCTCTGGTGTGGTTGGCATAGCTGTTGCAAACAAGGAAAGGTATGTCAAATGCATGAAGTATAATGAAAGAAGAGGGAAGCATGAAGATGTAGCACTCTATTTCATATTCTTTGTTTTGTTATTTATTGTTTTTGGTGAGATTTTTTGTTGTGTTATGTATTTCATCATAGAAATAGTAGTATGGAAATGGTGCGAGCGAATTTTGAAGTGGAAATGTATTGAATATGGTTTGCGTAAAAATGAGTGTTGGATATTTGAAATGGGAAAATATGTGTTTTGAAAGCAAGAACATGTTGCATTTATTGGCTAGATCAAATCAAAGGCATATATTGTATTTTTGCAAAGAAGAAGAAGCAATTTTTGTATTATATTCCATACTAAGCATAGCATATTGACATTTGCATTTACAAAATGTGTGTGTTGCAAACAAGATGAAGGCATGAAGGAGGAAAGGGAAAACCACGTGTGTAAATGTTCATATATTAAGAAGACCCATTACAACATAGTGGAATGACATATAAACAAAATGCAATGAAGAAACGAGTTGGTGCCCATACATTTAGGAGGACTATTAGAAAGGGAAAGGGGCTGTAAAGATATAGTAACGATTACAAAATATGCATGAAAAATCGACGATGAATGGCAAGTGAGGGAAAAAAAGGCTGAAAGTTGAACGATGGGAAGCAATGGAGAATGTGTGGGGCAGGGTCGACATTTAAGCAGGAAGGTGGTAGGGGGAAATCATGTATGGAACAAGAGAAGGGGGAGAAACTGGGAAGAGGCAGGAAATGTATGGCTAAAGGCGGCGGCAGACTTTGTTCGAGGGGGGGGGGGGGCAGTGGAAGGTTGCAAGACCTGCAGGAGGATATTCGACGCATCAGCATAAGGGAGATCTTCTGCGTGCATAAGAGTTGGTCGTACTCGTTCGATGCCGTTGAAGGTGTCCCTCTTTAAAGATAGTGTGAAGAGGAATTTTCGCCCTTTGATTTTGCTATATATGTCAAGGACAACTCCAGGATCTGTTGAGAGGAGGCAAAGGTCCTCTGCAGAGATGCCTAGGAGGTCATTTGCGGCCTCGTCAAAAGCGACAACATTTTCGAGGTGGCCAGTGTGGTCGTGCAGCTGGAGGCGGAGAATGTAGCAGTAGTTGCACTTGGTGAAGGAACCTTCACATTTTGAGCAACGCCATGTGTTATCATCTTGTCGTATAGCCTTTTTCATGCATTGCATCCCATCAATGGTAATTGGGCATGCAAGGAAGTAGAAATCATGCAAGTCAATTGAGCTAGCACTAGCACGGAGTGATATCCATGGGACATTTTCTCCAGGAGGAATTGAGAGGATGTTAGCAATTGTTTTTGTATTAAGTGGCTTCCTGCTGATGCCCGAGTATTTGCGACTGAGCGAGGGTGAAGAAGATTGAATGCCTTCTTTGTCGAACCATTGCTTTAGTTCCATTGTTTCAGCGATCTTTGGATCTATAACCAGGGAGGTGGTAGGGATTGTGTTGATAGTCTAGCTATTGAACTCGACGATCTTGCCCCCTCTAACTGCAAGGACAGAAACTACGCGAGCCATGCGAAGTTCAGAGAGTTCCTGCCCTTCAGCATGGTAGTGTTCCCTCCACAAGGTCACATCAATGCTGTTTCTGGACATGTTGCGAAGACAAATTGTCTTTTTTGGAGTCTCAGAGACATCACATTTGCGGACAACAGAGGTAGGAGAGAGTGAGCTGACAATACCTATGACATCAACGATTGAGTTAGGAGGTGAAAGTTTGAGGGAAATGATAGGCACAAAGTGGAAGGTTTGGGAAGGAATTGTAAGGTCATCAGTGAAGACTCGAGACACCGTTGATGAAGAGAAGAGGAGAATTTCAAACGGGCGTCTTAGATGGTTATAGGAAGGGTTGGGGACCTTTATGGTGCCATTTGCAACATTGTAGATGTGGCCAACTTCAATGAGAGCATGAAGGGATTCAACCAATTCATTGAAGGCAAAGACGTGGATTTGATCATTTTCGTGGTCGATAAGGTCAAACCCTAGTGATTTTCCGGAGCCACACGGATTGGTATATTGTCGAAGGGGTGTTTTTGAAAGGACTCGGCCCTGGATGGACCAAGTTTTTCTAGTCGGGGAGAGTGCTTTAAAAGGGAGAGTAGTAGAAGATGCTGGGGTGGGGTCTTGGGAGGACAGTGAGTGAATGTGAAGGGAGGGTGGTGATGAAAAGGGAGAGGTAGAAGAGGAGGATGATGTGGCTTGGAGAATTTGTTCAGCAGAGAGAGTAAGAGGGCATGGGTCACCAACCAATGGGGCAACGCGCTAGACTACTTCGAGCTCGAGAATAGAGAGTGACCTACAAGAACGAGCAATTGATTAATGAAGTGGCGATGTAGAATGCTAGAAATAAGAAAGGAAAAAGAGGGACATAAGAGAAAAGCCATTATAGGGGAGGAAGGCGGGAGGCAGGCTGCATTAAACGTACAATGTTTGATGCGACTACGTGCACGAGCTTCTCTTCAAGAGAACAATGGAGCCTACACCCAAGTCCCCGTTCTGTGCGAGGGTAGTATGCGAAGAAGGGAGCAGGGCAACATGTTTGTGAACACCATTAGAAAGTGACATGCGGTACCGAGTTGTTGAAGTCTGGGTAGAGTTGATCTGTTCAAGTTTGACGACCTGGAGGGTTGGTTGTTGGGCGGTAGCACCAGCTAGGAGAGAAGGAAGACAATTGCAAGATAATGACGTCTCCATGGCGGTACGGGTGGCTTGTAAAAAAAAGATGCTGCAAGCGAATAGACATATTAAGGTCAAGAAAGTGAAGAAGAAGATGTGTACATTACGAAGGAAAAGTTATACATTTCTAATTTGTGAGAGATGAAGGGTAGAATTTCTAATTTGGATGATTTCCACTCTTCAATTAATACTGGCAAATTTGTTCTACGCAAGACGCCACTGGAAGTTGTACAAATGCAATATTGTGAATACGTTCTTGACAATGAGCAGTTTATAGGCTTTCCCTATGGAACATAGATTTTGAAATAGGCCCTGTTGAATTATTTCCATGGTAAAGAAGGCATAGGCACAAAACGGGTTAGGAGAGGATGTTGGTTTGTAGGTATAAAAGGAAAGAAAATAGTAATGTCAAATAACCATATTTGTAAATCAACTTTTGAAGTATGCTACTTGCAACTGTATATCTTGAATATTCCAAGCATTTTTTTTAACTCGTTGCTAATCATATTTCACATGACACATGCACATGACAATTTGAAACGTAAGCGTATAAGAAAATGGAATGCTTTGATTGAAATTGTAAATGGTACTAAGTAAATACTAAATAGCAGATACTGAAGCCTGAAACGATAAATTAAAATTGCCTAAGATTAGTAAAGAGTGACTTGAAAGTGTATATCTTTAATGTTCGAAGCAATTTTTTTTTAAATCATTGTTAATCATATTTGACATGATACATGCACATCACAATTTGAAACGTAAGCGTATACAAAAATGGAATACATTGATTGAAGTTGTAAATAGTACCAAGTAAATACTAAATAGCAGAGAGAGTAAGATTGAAACGGCTAGTTTGACTCAAACACTTAAAATTAATTTATTTTGTTTTAGAAAGAGTAAACCAAATGATCAAAGTTTATAATTTGAATTTTAAATATTTATATTTATTTTTTAAAAAATAATAATTATTAATTTAAGATTATTTATTTTTAATTTATTTAATTTTTATTTGATCTATTTTTTTATTTACTTATATATATATATTTTTATTTATTTTTAATCTTTATTTTAGTTTATTTCTATTTATTTATTTATTTATGTATTTTATTTTTATGTTTTAATTTAAAATTTTATTTATCTATTTATTTCATCGCACATAAATCATATGTATATGCCCCTTGTTATGACTTCGGTCTTTAATACTATAGTGCATCCTTACATTAAACCCGCCCGATAGACCCTGGGTAAATATAAATAAACCCTCGAGCTATATCTCCATATATATATAAGTCTTGGTCGTTTTAATAAAACGCTTTGTATATAATCGGATCTTTTCCTTTGCATATTGTATCGAATGTCTTAACCCGCCAGACAACCTTCTCAACGTGCTTTCTAAGGTTTGAACGTAATATAATAAAACACGTTCATACTCTAGCCTCATCACGTAACATTATACAATGGTTCGACCCTTTTTAACCGACCAGAGCTTATAACGAGACCTTAATCTAATGCAACCTTGGAAAATATACTATGAAATTCCTTGAGAAATATGAGGCATGTGCTGTTGGAAAATTTTCTGAATGTGAAATTTTAATGTCAATAGCTTGTACGGTGCTTATTAGGATAATGATCCAGATTTTGTTACTAGCTTTTGATCTGAATCTAAGTACCATAATTTTGACATGGGATTATACATTATCTAGTTGTTGTATTACATGTTTACAATAATAATAGTAAGAGTAAAAGGAAGGATATTTAGTAGGAGAAAAAGTGTTGTGATTTCTAAGCGGTTAGAAGGTCACCTCAAAAATAATATGCTTGAGAAAGATTTATTTGCTGTATAAAGAGTAACACTGAATTTTAAATCTAGGATTATAGTAAAAAGGTAGCATATAACTAGAACTCTGCCTATTAATCATGATATTATCGGATATTTCCTGAGTGCAATTTAAATATTCACAGGTGGAAGTGGAATTACAATAGAAGATTCGCTATAGAGGAGTGAAAAATTGGAACAACGCACACATGAAGCAGATTTTTGGGTTTGTGACCTTAGTCACCTTAGTTACTAGGTTCAAGGGAATTATCCGCCAGAAAACTTGTTTGTAAAGTAATAACAATTTCGTTGAGGGAATTAAATTATATATCTTGGTGGATAAACTGTAGGGATCAATATACTTTGAACCTTAATTAGCGTTAACATGAGTTTTTGATCTAGTGAGGAACAATATGGAAGTAATAAGCGTTAGTGTGAAATTGTTATGCTACCATCGTAGCTACTCGAACCTTTAAGGATATCAGAAGCTACAAATTTATGAAGATTGGTTTAAACGAGAACATTGATTATCAACTCCACCAATACTATCAGTTTTTAATTAATAAGGCAAGTAAATGCCGTAGGACGAATGTTAATAGGGGAAACTAAAATCGTGTCCCTGTTCACCAAAGCACTATTTCAAATACCACATCCGATACATTATTTTTAAATGCTCTAAGTTCATATTTCAAGCACATACAACACTGTAAACGCATGAACATAATATAAGTAAATGAACGAACTTGTATAAGCCCATTGGTCGTAGATAAAAACTATTACACTTCCCTTTCGGGTACATAGACAGTAGAAAAACAATACTAAATGTTCATATTAAAATAACAGTCACAGAAAAAGGATTTAAGAGAATCTAACACTATCCGAGAATACAATTGTTGATATATGCAGAGCATAAATAAAATCAAAAGACCCAATATATATATATATATAACCCTACAGGTCATCATGGTTGACACATACACAGAAGCAAAGTGTAGAAAGGTGTGGACATCAATCTCTTAAGATACACAACTTTATAAATATTTTTAGCTCAAAAAAAGGAACAGAAAACATATATATCCAGAGTATCCTATAGTCAAAATTCGTGGCAAATATCAAATAATAGATTACCAGTTATTACCTAATGTTGCTTCTTGAAATTCAAACAGTAAATTAGAATACAGTTTTCTGATTAAAATACAGTTGTGGGTGATCTATCCATGACATCTGATAATTGTTCTAAGAGAATGATGTCAAGACAAGAATGTGAGAAGGAGATGAGGAAGCGTAGCAAACATCCAAAAAGGCAGTTTCAATACTTGATACTGGTGTAGACAGACAACGTGGACAAATTGTTGACATCAATGAATTTACGCAGATTGTCTCCAAGGTTTAAAAGTTAGGGAAAACAGAGTAGAAAGTTGAAACTACAACAACATCACACACTGAAGCAGGCACATATGAATTAATACAAGCACACCATAATTTTGTGGGAATTGTTATAGGCAGACCAGAATACATTATGCTGCATACTTTTGCATAGCATGCGCTGTCTGGCAATGCAAA
This sequence comes from Pinus albicaulis, assembly GCA_034641835.2. NCBI lineage: Eukaryota > Viridiplantae > Streptophyta > Pinopsida > Pinales > Pinaceae > Pinus > Pinus albicaulis. Next base: position 1,073,441,049 of record CM076579.1, on the reverse strand, counting down.
CATGCCATTCTACGCAGTTCGACAAAGCATGAGTCCTGGGTGGATTCGACAAGTAAAAAGACCCACTCACGAGTCTTAGTAGAAGAGATCTTCAAAGAGTTAAAGGCAACAACATTCCATCGTAATACTTCCAGGATAAAAATACTAAAGATTCTTTAAAATTGCAGAGAACACATTATTATCTCAGACATTGATAAGAATAGATCCAATGTTCGTTAGAAGCTTACCGGTTATTCTGTGAAGTTGGAAGTTCGGAAGTTGTTGAGGCTGCAAGGTGGAAGTCGGGCAGCGAGATTGAATTGGCAGGCGCTGAAACGGAAGGAAGGCAGGAGAGGGTGAAGATATGAAGACCGGGCTGGAGAAATGCATTACCACCACCCTATGACAGAAACAAAAATAAGGACAAATGCATTTAACTACAGGCGTTGCTGTCAAGTTTCAGCATTAAGGAGACGTATGGCGAGCTGTAATGAGGGAGCAGTCACGACGAAGGAAAAGTATGGCGATATTTAACGCTGCTATGAGGGAACAGTAATGATCTAATCAACATATTATAGTCCATATCTTCCATATCTGGGTGATTTCTCAAATTTTGAAACTGTGAGCTGGTAAGAGGGTGAGAGCCATTACTGTCAGGTTTCACCATTAAGGAGACGTATGGCAAGCTGTAATAAGGGAGCAGTCACGAGCAAGCGTCTAATCAACATATTATTCTCCATATCTTCCATATCTGAGCGATTAATTTTGAAACTGCGAGCTGGTAAGAGGGCTATCTTCCATATCTGAGCGATTAATTTTGAAACTGTGAGCTGGTAAGAGGGCGAGAGATGGAAGATTTTGATTGGTTGGAAGAGGTGCCAAATGTCTGATTTTCACTGGTTGGAAGGGCGATGAGAAAGACTTCTCATTGGCTGGAGTGAACAGTGTTTGCTCACCCAAAGCCAGCAAAGAAAACGCCTTTCGGCGTAAATATATGTTTAATCATAGGAAAAAAAATACCCTAAGAAAGGTCATTTCATCTTTTCTGTCAGTAGGAATAAGTTTTTTTTCTTTTTCTTTTGTAGAGTATTTTTAAAAGAAATATAGTGAATTTTTGGTATTGTAAGATTAAAGTTTAGAGTCTAATAAAATTATTAATACACTGAGATAGTATATATTACTTATTAAATTTTGTATTGGTTAAATCCAATAAATAACAAATTTTATATTTGATTAAATCCACTAAATAACTCCAATACATTAATAAAACTATAATTTCACAAATATTAATAACAACATGGAGCACGAGATAGTCCAGTGTAGCATGTGATAGATTAAAACAAATAGTAGCAAATGTCAAATCATCCCTGGCAAGACTGTCAATTTTGGGAAGCCATGGCAACGAGGAGCTCGTGAAGTGGAAAATTGATTTAGACATGCGGATTTGCAGGGGAAAATTGAAAACCCCGCAATGGTCGGTTGGTTTAGTCAAGTTCAATAGTCTGCTTTGGCTTTTTCGTTCAATCTTTGGGAATTGGAGAACATGGCGCGGTGTTGAAAAAATTTAATTTTTGGAAGTTCTTTATTAACGCAACAGAAATGTTTTGATGGCAGTTTTTTTTAATTTAGTAAAACAAAATTCAAAAATGAAGTAATTGGAGTGTGAATTATATTTTTGATAATAAAAATGAATTCAAAATTATCAAAAACTTTTAGAACACTTAAATTACTGAAATTTAACAAATTTAAACAAAATTATTTTTCAAAATCTTAACAAAATTTCTAGATTTTCAGATAGATTTTTAGACTACGGCTCATTTTTGTGATAAAAATGGCCCACACCAAAAGATATGCATGACTACCGCCACCTTCCTTGTACGACCCCAATAAATGGAATTACTTTAGTCGGACTGTTGCAGTTTAAAAGGGGCACAACTTGTTATATTCATCCACCTTTTGAAATTAAGTATCTTGTATCCATAATTTATTGTAGAAGAAGCCATAGATAAGATATGACAGCGAGTTTGTAGTTTGTGATTTTGGGAGGTTGTAGTATTAGAATCATTTCTTATCTATGGCTTATTAGTTTATTATTATTTTGTAAGTTTGTGATTTTGAGAAGTTGTATTGTTAGGCTTATTAGTTTAATATTATTTTTTAAATTAATATTTTATTTTGATAATTTTTATTAAAATGAGATAAAAATGGTTTAAGTTATTGTTATTAATTAAATGAGATAAAAATTGTTTAATTATTGCTAATAGGGAAATTAAATATTTATAATATAATTTTAAAATTATAATTGTGGTAATTTTTGTGAGAAATTGTGAACAATGACAAAATCAATATCTGGAGACAATTCACTTATACTTGCAAGTATTTTTTTTTGTGAGGAAAGTTGTTAGAGCAACATGATGCAAAGGATTGGATTTTGTTCCAATTTGACCAATTCTATCTTGACATGAATGCTTTGGACATTTGCTTGGAATAAATCTAAGTACATATGAGCAAATATTTTTTTTTGTGAGGAAAGTTGTTAGAGCAACATGATGCAAAGGATTGGATTTTGTTCCAATTTGACCAACTCTACCTTCACATGAATGATTTGGACATTTGCTTGGAATAAATCTAAGTACATATGAGCATATTTTTGTTACGGAAGTTGTTGTTAGAGAAACATGATGCAAAGGATTAGATTTTGTTTCAATTTGACCACTTTGACTAGTTTTAGCTTCAAGTCAACCATTTCTATATTTACTTGGAATGAATGACCTAGTTTAGTCTAGATAGTTCCACTAGAAAGGACAAATAGCCCATAGAAGTGGAACCATCTGACTCTACTTAGTCTCATGTTGTTCTTTGAGTTTAAACTTGAAAGTGAATTAAAACATCAATTTTGTAAGATATCTTAGAACATAATGCATTGCTATTAGTCTATTTTCCTAATAATAAATTAAGACAAGAAAAATCTATATAATATTATAATTTATAGAAATATCAATCTAATTTTAATTTAAAATAATAATATTAAATTGAAAATAATTTTAATAAGAATTATATATATATATATATATATATATATATATATATATATATATATTTTAACTCTTAATTAAAATAAATAAATAAATCAATAATCCAAATCCCACATAGATTTACTTTCTTGTAATCTACTAACAATATTTTCAAATAACATATTTTTAAATAATAATTATAAATCAATATAAACAAACATCATTAACATTTTTAAATAACATTAAAATAATATAAACTAGTAGTTGTTTCTTTTAATTATATATATTAATATTAATAAAATAACTATTATAATATTATTGTAAGAATAAATTAAATTATAATAATATTATAAGAATATTAAATCAATTAAGTACTTATTATTATAGAAGGTTTAATAATAAATTAGTTTAAATTTTTATATACTATATTAATAAAGAAAGAAAATGAAAAAATCCACTCAGTGAGAATAATGATTTTATTAAATTAGATTAAGTGGAATAAGTATTTAAAATCTTAAGATCTGAATCTAGTTCCTACTTAATTTCCAACCATCATCCCTATTGAGGTTGATGGCTTGCTTCTCAATCTCCAAAGCCTCTCCACCCTTTCTATTGTGGAAATGACCTACCTTGGCAATGACCTTGAAAATATCAACATCATCCCTATTGAGGTTGATGGCTTGCTTCTTAATCCCCAAAGCCGCTTCTCAATCTCCAAAGCCTCTCTAAGCTTTCTATGGTGGAAATGGTCAACCTTGGAAATGACCTTGAAAATATCAATGTAGACAGGGTGATTGGCTTTTTCAGCATGTTCAACTAGAGCTCAGGAGCATGAACAATTGTGGATTCTTTGGTTAATGGAGCTATGTAACATACACCAATAACTTCACATGGAAATGTAAGGAGTTAAATTTTTTTATACAAGTTACTCACAGGTTTACTATCCAAACCAATATTAAATATTCCTTACTCATCATTAGATAGAAGGTTCACCAGTTCATAGTGAAACCTTAGTATAAGAATAGTAAGTTGCTTAACCATTAACAACCTCTATTATAGTGAAACCTTAGTATAAGAATAGTAAGTTTCTTAACCATTAACAACCTCTATTATAGTACATTAACATAAAACTACACGAGATACCTTGCATTCATTTCATTATTCATGTAGTCATCACATACTTGACATCATGAACATCACAACAAGAAAGGAATCAACATCATCAACTTGACACCATAATCAATCACATCATTGAACACCAATATACCATGGAAACCCCTTAGGGTGAAATAATTTTATTATTAAATGCTAGTGAGGGTGATCAATGCTCACTCAATGGCTTATAAGGGAGACCATCCCTTAACCATCGTTTATAAATCTTACAAGGAAATATAAAAATATCTAACTTAAAGCCATTACAATAAATATGATAGCATTTACCCACTAATCTTCATATCTTCATATTTTGTGGCATGGATGTACCTACAACGTACCAACACACAATGGACCATCCTCCAGCTCACACTCATCTGCATGAACCATTGCACCCATCTGCATGAACCCTTAATCATTTACCTACCACTGTTAAGCATAATATTTCATTTTCATAAGTCACCATGGCTTCCTGTTATTGATGTCATCAACAAGCTTTTATAGCATGATTAGATAAAGTCTTAATCAATAAATAATTAATATCTAAGTGATCCATTAACACTTATTCATGTGCATACATGAGATGTGATTACAATATCACAACATGCTTTCTTCTAACAACACATACTGCATATGTGCTAGTTAGAATTCGTCACATTAACTAATGTTTCCCTCGCATAAGCACACATTCCTGCAAGACAATAGCTTCATCTCCCAAGCTTTTCTTTAAGGAAATGGATATCGATCTTCATGCATGCGATTTACATAAATTTAATCAAAATAACCAACCCTTAAGCTATGAATTTTGGTGCATGAAAGGAAAGCTAACATTACAAATGTTGTTCCCATGCATGCAAATGCATATAGATTTCAAAAGAGTTTTCCCAAAGGAATGCTTACACAACAGAGCACATAGCTTCCAAAAGAGTCTTCCCAAAGAAATGCTTAACATAAAAGAGCATGCAACCGCAAGTTTTCTTTTTGTACAGTAATGTAAATAAGCATACAAATACATGTCTTCTTTTTCAAAGATTATACTAACAATCATTTACAATGTAGTTTAACACAACATGCTATCTTTCCCACATACAAATATGTATATTCTTTCCAATGAATGTTAATACATATATTGCATGCCTATGCATGATCTTCTTCCAAAATTATACTAACAATCATTTACAATGTAGTTTAACACAACATGCTATCTTTCCCACATACAAATATGTATATTCTTTCCAATGAATATATTGCATGCCTATGCATGATCTTTTTCCAAAAGGAATTAACATCATAATGTTGATAATATAAAAGTAATCACACAGTTTGTTCATCTAAAGAAATATTCCTTTATCCATGGATTTATTAAATAACTAATATTTACCAACACCATGGTAATCTATCCATGGATTTATTAAATAACTAATCTTTACCAACACCATGGTAATCTACCCATGGATTTATGAAATAATTAATCTCTACCAACACCATGGTAAACTATCCATGGATTTATTAATTCATTAATCTTTACCAATACCATGGTAAACTATCCATGGATTTATTAAATAATTACTATCCATGGATTTATTAAATAATTAATCTTTACCTTCACCGTGGTAAACCATCCATGGATTTATTAAATAATTACTATCCATGGATTTATTAAATAATTACTATCCATGGATTTATTAAATAACTAATATTTACAACATGGTTAATGTATGCATACATATTCATTAAAAAAACTCTTCCAAGAATATCAATCTGGGAAAACTTTTCTCTTTTATTCTTTAACACACATGAAAATATTTCAGGAGTTACCCTTTTTAACCTATATTCATTTTCAAGAAAAGAACTTGGATTTATTATCATTTCATTTTCAAGAACTCTGACTTATTAACTATTGTTTTCATTCGTGCAAATACATGTTCTTGGTTCTCAAAAGAAAAACTAAGCATAATAACCATTTAAATGCATGCACTTTCCTAGAAATCTGACCAATATCTAGTTTTTTCATGGTTTCTTTGTCTTCTTTTGTGCAAGGTTACCATGTATTCTTTTTCAAGAACTCTTTCAAAATACTAGAAAAATAAACAAAGATACTTATCTCGCTATGCCACCTCAATTTGCATTGCACACCCACTCCTTAAATCTTAATACGCCCCCTTTAATTTGCAGCACTCACTCTTTTTTCCAAATACTAGAGACTTTCCATGAGTCTCTCTATCACACTCTTCAATACGCCACCCCTGAAAAAGTAGCATAAGGTGAAGTTACGAAAATCGAGCGATTGGACCATGCCGTAAACGCCAACTTCGGTTTCCCCTTAAAACCTATCGGGACAAAGTGCAATGAAACTCTGGGAGAATGGTTAATAGTGGTGGCCGTCGAAATCTGGAAGTGAAACGCAGCCATTGTTCATTATTCCTTTGGAGTTGGAAAATTCTTCTTCTCCTGGAAATTACTTTTGCTTTGTTCTTAAATGGCGGCTCTCAACCATGAGCCAAAGCATAGACTGGTTATAGAATGAAGACATAGTGGCAGAACCCATATTTAAAGAAGCTTTGCAAATATCCTTTGCCTCGTCATAAATCCAAAACACAACACAGACAATAGCCGGTAAGTAAAAGGAAAGAACATAAAATTCAATGAATCAATGACCACGGATGTCTGCATATCCCAAAGCTTCATAAATAGTATACGCTTTTCAATGCTTCACTCCGTCACTACATGTATGTTTATCTAAAATACCCTACTCTCCACAATCCATGCCTTTCTTCACATACTGTTACTAATGACTTCCTTCATCCGTAAGAATGCATTTCATATGGGATAATACTTGGCAGTTGCAACTGCACGAACCCTAACAAATTCTTGAAAAACTAATTTCATATTAATAATATTTGTTATTTAATCCCACGTCTAGTTACGTGGTTTTTAGGGATGTTATAAGCTACCAGTGTGAACAATTGTGCATAATGTATGCTGCATGCTCTTGGATTCGTTGGTTAATGAAGCCACCAGTTTCTCAAATATTGTATTCATGACTTGTTTATATTCATTAATGTTAGTTTTATGCTCAATTAATAATTGATTAAACTGAAATGAAATTGTGTAAATTAAAAGATCCAACTAACTCTAAATATTTCAAGTGAGTATAAGAGTAATCCAATTACCCATTCTTAAAATTAAAATAATAATAATAAAAGGTTTTATAATCTAAATCTCAAAATAATTACCATACTAAAATAAAAATAATAATAATAAAAAGTTAATAATCTAAATCTCAAAATAATTAGATAACAATAAAAATTTGCTTATTAATTGATAAAAGATATTTAAAGAATAATAACAAATAAATACCCGGATGCGGGTGATCTACAAGTTTAATGGGGGAATTGGACGGTTGGCAGGCGCGTGGAGTTCATCTGCCGTCAATCTCCTTGGCACCCACAGCGACATCAATTGCATTAACTTCGACTGGTCCGGAGCAATTAAGTGGCACATTCCTCCAGTTTCTCGCTCCAGCTATTTCAACATGGCTTCTTCGGGACGCTTCCATTCTGGTTTGTATTCTCCTGGCTTTCGATGTGATACGAATACCCCTGTGCTTAATTCCTTTGGCTTTCATCTCTCTGGCTTTCGCCCTGTCTTTCTCCCCGCGGAGATCGACACCCGCCATCTTTCCAGTCTCGGCCTGAGTCTCTCCTTTTCGCTCAGTTTCAAGCCCTTGCTTCTGATTTCAATGCCTCGTCTGAGACACAGGATGAGAAGCAGGAGGGGCCTCTGTCGCGGGGGTACTTCTCGCCGACCATCTCCTTCCTCGCCCAGCTCATCCTCACCGCCTTCTGATGCCTTGAGAGGCCGTTATCCCAATACTCGTAGCGGTAGGAGCTCTCTGATGGGGCGTAGGTTTGATTTGCTGGCCAGAAATCTCTCCAGTTTGCTTCCGGGTCAGAAACACATAGCCCATTTTCGTTTCCCCTGCCTTCTCAACATGCCCACTGTCAGGGCTTCTATCACAATCGAATTCCATGAAGAATCGCCTGATTCGACTGCCAAGTTGGCTGATTCTCCTCCGGAGCACCTTACCTTGGATAAGGCTGATTCTCCTCCTCACTCTGGTCCGAAGCAGAAGTCGGTTGATGGTGATTCCTTACAGGCCCTGTTCGTGGATTCAAATGCTGAAGCTCTCAAGGGAGGCGGCTCCACTGCTCTGGGCGACGTTGGTAGGATGTACACTTCCAATCAGGCTGCTTCAAATGTCAATGCTGCTATGCAGGATGAGGACGCTCTGGCATGCCCGGTGGTTGAATCGCCTCACTCCTCTTTTGGTAATTAATGGCCTCTCCTTTCTCTGTTCGGTTTTGGTATGCTCTCTGTGCCAGACTCAGCTCTGGCTCACGCATGGTGGCTCGGTTATGTTGGTTCTACCCTTGTTGCTGTTTTGAATGCCGGTTTTCCCCTAGTGGGCAGCAGATCATTTTGTATAACTATGTTTACATCTCAGTAGCTGATTGCTGTAGGATAATACTCTGTTTTGACTCTCAGGCCGGTTTCCCCATCCAGGGCGGCTTCTCTGTGCTTAGAAGTCTTTATGTCCATCATAGTTGTTTCAGTCTACAGGCACTGTGTGTTGCTATTCTGTCAAAATTTCATGGCTGTGCTAGAATGCCCATCTCTCGGGCCAGAATTTCTGAGGCTTCGGCCTCCATGTAATCTTTTTGTATATTAATAGATTAAATCTTACTCAGAAAAAAAAATAAAAAAAATAATAACAAATAAATTTTAATAAATATTATATTTTAAAAAAATAATGTATAAAATAAATATTGAAATATTAAAATAAAAATCATTAATATTTTTAAATAACATGATTTTCTTTAGATTTTATCATTTTCCTATAACATACTATATAAAATAAATATTATTACACGTGATTCCGGAATAAAAGATTGAAACCTAATATTACAAATCTGTATGATAATCCTTTGTTGTGTTACCATATTTCCTAAGTTGGAGAAAATATTAAATATTGCTTTAGTTATTATTTAACTTTTTGGAGAGATTTCATAGGCCCAGCTTGTGTAAGATCACCTTAATGAGTTTCGCTTTATTGCCTTAAAATATCACAATCTCATATTTAATATATAAAATATTTAACTGAAAGGGAAATATATGAAAACGTATACTAACGGCCACTCCATTTAAGGAAGGGCACATGGAATTATTGTGAGTTGGGCCGCGCTTGTCGTCTTTTATATTTACCCCTTACCAATACAAACCGTGATTTCCCTTTACATTTCTATTTTGTTTTAGTATTATTTTTCAATTATTTTTTCAAATTTTTATCATTTTTAAATTTAAAGATAAGTTGTGGGATGATAAGGAGTTGGAGGGTAAAAGGAAGCTAAAATATTATAAGGAGGTGATCAAGCCCATCTTTAAGAACTAGAATTATCTTTATGTTTTGACCAACTCCAAGAAAAAGATGAACATAAAATTGGGACTAATTTTCTTGAGGTTCTAAGTGAAACCCGACAGTGGCCTACTCCCAAGACTCCCTTGGAGGAATTTTTCATCTTTGGGATCCTAAGAGGGTGGAGGATGAAAAACACTTTATTTTAGATTTTCCAACACTTACATCTGCTCTCATTTCCCCAACATCTATCACACTTTCAATCTTCTTGACTTGTTAAGTCATCCCAACAATAGTGATCGTGGTGCCCTTCTTTCTTTTCTTTTTGAGCCTAGAAATAAGATTCTAAAAAATTACAATTAGATTGTAACATTCAACATAAAAAAAGAATTTTACTTCTTACAATAATGTTAAACTCCCAAGGTTAAACCTTGTTAGCTCGGATACTATACATGTTCATATGGTTTGGTGCACCTTTTGGTTTATATTTTAAAGTGCTCATGTTAAACTCCGCTTATAACTTTAAATTGCCATCATACACATATACTCTGACATTATCTAAGGCTATGAATTAAACCTTCCGATGCTCATCGTATATTTATTAAATGTCTTGGTTAATGTTTTGTACGCTTGGTCCTCTGCCGTGTCCTTGGTAATTTATTATCGCGCCAGCTGTTAGATTTCTTTGGATATGTGTTTATGGTTTATTGGGGCCACCTGCCCTCCTGTACATCGTTCGATCATTGGGGATCTACGGTGAGTTCTTTCGGCCATATTTTGCTAGGTATTACCCTGCAACCCTAACCGATTCCCCTCATTTTCACTCTGTCTGCGTGATGAGGTTTGTTTGCAACCCTGGCGGGGGTTTGATGTAGCAGGCTCGTCGCCCTTCTCCGGCTGGTGCTGTAACAAGTTTAGGAGAGTGCTTTCAAAGATTTAACAATTCTTTTGGCAGTGGCCCGAGAATGGGTAGAGTTTTCTCTGCGGGTTTTCAATGATTTGGGGACAAGGCTCTTTCTGCACTTGGAAAGGTTCCTCTTCGCAAACACAGGTAAATCCCTTGGTTCTGGTTGACAACGTTTGTTTTTCTCTCTGTTTACCTTGCTCAACCCTCAGGTTATGTATTTAGTTTATGATGTTTAATCCCCGAATCACTTGCATGTCCGTCATTCTTTAGCTCGGCACTCGGCATATCAAATGGTGAATTATCATTGCAGGTAAATAAATTTTGGGGTTTTCTTTTCTCGACAATCTCGAACTTACCAGCAATATGCTTATTACATTATGCCAACATTAGTGATACCATTGCTTGTTATTTCATGTAAATCCTTACCCCAAGGCAAGGTCTCACCGCAAATTTTGCTTCAGGGTTAAGCGCTGAGGTTTTGTTACTGCTAACAATACCACACTACCTTTCCAGGTACTCTATGTCAAACCACTCTGTATAAAAGGACTTCTTCCTCTTCTCCGACGTGTTTAGTGTAATATCACTTGGGTTTTTGACTCATAGATTACGGAGCCAGTCGAGTTGCTCGTTATTTTCCTTTCTAGCCTGTGAATGCCGAATTCAGATTACTTGCAATTCTTGTATGGAAACCATAATAGTTTTATGGTTGTACTTTTCTTCAAGTTTAATGGAGTTTTAGAGGGATTTTCTCTGAACTAGTCCTTTTGGTCTCAAGTTGAGATTCCCAGACTCAGTTTGTATATTTCATAGTTTTGAAGTGTAATTCATTAAGGACTTGTTTTCAATTTTAGAACTGTTCCCTACGGGGTTTCTCTTTTCGACTCTTATGGTGGAATCTTCATGGAAATTCTTAATGTATTACACTGTGTCCCGATGCGGTATATACATATATTCACTTCTGAGCCCCTCGCCGAACCATGAATTTCGTTCTCCACTGTATTTCAATTTCAATGTGCCTTGGTTTTGGTTCAACTTATTCTTTAGCTGGGTATCTGCGTACCATACAACTCTTGGAATGCTAATTTTATTTTTGCATAGTTTTTCCCATTTTTCATTTAATATTACAGACATAGGATTTTGTTTCTTTTCGTTTAGGTGACCGGACCACCTCTAATTCCTGTCCGAGTATAAATAGGCAAAAGTAACGACGAGTTCTGGGTTGAGGTTACCACCTTGTACCCAGAACCAACAATTCACTCCCCAATAGTTCTAAATGACATAATTTTATAGTCTTACTACTTGCTTTGAGTTTTCACTGTATATATCATATGTTCAATAGCGTATTATGTTCTTTTGCTAGTTATCATTTTTTATTCATCTTAAACATATTTAAATCTTCACAATGCAATTTACTCAGCAAATTTCTATTTCTGTAGCAGGCTTACACAGTGATTCCTATATTTTTCCTTATTCATGGCCAAATGCAGTTCTTTCCTATAGTATTCCCCCTTACAGTGATATTCAGAACCCATAAATAATTTGCAGAACTCATAAATAATTTGTTGTACTCATAAATAATTGCAATACTCATAATTAATGGGCAGAACTAGATTCCTTCCTTTCACATATTTGTCCATCACAATGTTGTTTTCCTTGAAGCTAGTTAAGCACATATATGTGCACATATCCTATAATAAAATTTCTGTCTAAATCATCTAAAATAAATAGTTACTTATCTAAATGTAAAATCTACTGATGATGTCCACCCAACCATCAAGAGAGGTGATTATGCCCTTCTCTTTCCCTCATGCTCCACACCTAAGGAGTATAGGTTGACAGAGATTTCTGTTGAGACCTCAGGAGCCTAAGTCTAATCAATACCAGAAATCCTCAGGAACGCTGAGTGTTTTCCACTGGTATCTACAAGCTCAGGAAATTCCTCACTCTCTTCCTTAGGTAATAAGCAGAACCCCTTTTCCTCACTGGGATGTACCTTTTATCCTCAGAGGAAAAGGTAACTGTTCAAAACTGTCCAACCACTTCTTAGTTCTTGGAATACTTTTACCATCAGTCTTTTATTTTTTACGTTTATGGAACTACTTTTCCATAAATGTTTCATTCTTTCTTCAAAATAATAACTAAAATGACATATTACTATTTCATAACTAGTTAATACGTAATTCAAGTTTCACATAGATTCTTCTTCTTCTTAAGATCCTATAGATTGCATTGGTCTTAGTGGAGGTTAATCATTATCATCAATATTTTATTATTAAAATAAAAAACAAATATTTATTTACTTGCTTCATGTAATCAATAATAAAAAATCCATCATCCATTTATCGCATCTAAACGTTAAAAGTTTTCCAACACCAAATTTAGAAGAAAATTATGTTTAAAATAAATATTACAATATAGTTTATATTTATTGGTAAACTTTAACATCTTCTATTATTGTTATTATTATTAATTATAATTATTATAGAATCAAGTTTATTATTAGTGTTTTATGTAATTTAATTGTTTAAATTTTATTATTTTTTTCAATTTATTATTATAATTTTTAAGAAATTTAGGTTAGATTAATTTTTAAACATAATTAGGATTTTTATAAGATTTTTATATAAATAGAATTTATTTTAAGTTATTCTTTAAATCATATTTATTTTATGTAGTTGTATTATTTTAAAATATATCAGTTTATTTTAATTAAATTAAAATAATATTTTAATCAAAATAAATGTAAAGATATTTTAATCATTACTATTGTAAGAAATTTTATAAATTATATATAAATAATATCTTATTTTATGATGTGATTATTTGGTAAATTTATGATGTGATATTTTAACTATAATTTAATGATGTGATTAATCTAGAAGACATTTCATAATAGATATATCTTAATTAAGTATATACAATGAAACAAATATATAAAATAGAGAATAATTAAATATTAAAAAAAAAACAATTTAGTTTTTAATATGAATTTTCTTATTGGAATTTTATCAAGTATTCTACTTATTTGTGTATGCAATTTTTTTTTTTTTAATTTTAAAAAGGAAATTATATTCTTATATTTAAAATGAGTTTTCTAAATGGATTTTTATTATGTTTATTGGTATATGTAAATTTTTTTATTAAAAAAAAATTGTAATATAATATCTAGTATTTATTTAACAACATTTCTAGTATAAGATTAACCAAATTAAAAACCTAGGGAGAGATTATATTCCACACAGTAAATATTTACTTCAAACCCATTATAGTATGGAAAACAAACCACAGAACCAAAATACTTGGAATAATTAACTTCCACAATAGCCTCTGCAAAAGATATACAACAAGCTCTCGTTCCATAAATCCATCGGATAATATACAAAGACGTCTAAGAAGTATGAAAGGCCCGAAGGATATCAAGAGGAGACAAATGATATCAATGATGATTGAAAATTAGAGGTATGTAAAAAGCAAATGATATCAATGATGATTGAAAATTAGAGGTATGTAAAAAGGCCTCTTGCACACATATAACACTAAATAGTGTGACCATCCATATCTCTTGTAAATCATACAGTACTCGCCACTAATAAAATAAGTCGTCCATAATAATATTTCCAAAGAGCCAAATGCAAGATAAAACCATGTTGCAAAGTTTTCCAACTAAAAAAAGAAGAAGAATGCATCAAGGCATAGTAAAGACCATAAAACCAAGAGCAAAAACAACGCTCCACAAAGAAAAATGTAAACCATATCGAACAACCCAATATAGGAGACCAACCACTACCGAATCAGGAACATAGTACCAAACTTTACCACTGAATCCATAAGAAAAGTAACAATGGACTACACAATGTGCACGATGACATTAAATAAGAAAGGAGCATAATATGAGCACATTTCACTTCCTAACCAAAATAGTAAGCATGCTGCCAGAAAGAAAAGTCATAGTTGTAGGAAGCATCATCCAAAAAATTATAGAGAAAACATCTATGAAACTCACCACAATCAATCCTTATCAGAGGAAATGATAGTAGGAGTTTGACCATGATCAACCACGGGATTAGTGAGGCCGCATGAGGAAAAGTCACTCACCAGGAAGCCTTCTACATGGGTCAAACAAGTGTCGATGTTATCCAAATAAAACCTAAGATTGTGAAGCATTTGTTTCATATCTTCGAAAGAGGAGAAAATATTGTCGCACTCCACCTGTTTGTATTTGAAAATCAAGCATAACGGAGTGGAAATTTTTTGGTGTAAGGCCAACAAATTCACGAAATGAAGCATCTTCTTCCAAAATCTGCCAAGTTGTGGAACCCATTTCATATATTCACCCATTAATTCAGAATTTGAATGATAAGGCCTATCCCCTGCCTCTTTACACTCAAACAACAAAATATATCTCCTAACCTCCAAAGGAACAACATCAAAAAAAGTTGTGACAGAGTCATAAGAAAAAAGTCGGTTTCCTTTAATGTTGACATTAACTCCTGCACCTTTCGTGATATCCATCACTACAAGGAAAAGACCCTCTAGCGGATGTTTTTGAGGAACCCCTTATAAAAATACCCCATACATCCGTTTCTAGCAGAGGTTACTAGAAGAGGTTGGCGGGCAGAGGGTTTTGCAAATTTTTTCCGCTCGGTGCGCTTATCATTCAACATCGCACTGGTGCACCTTACATGAGAAAGCACTGGTGCGTACAAAACATTGACACACCAGACACCGTGCGCTCCGTACACACCCGCCCGGTGCGTCGTATTACTGTAGAGCGTCGGTGCTTCACAACCCTTCCACACCAAAATCGAAACCTCCCGGTGAGGTATTAAGAAACTGCATCAATGCATCATAAAACAACGTGCCAAAACAGAAACCGACTGGTGCGTGTTGCACTCAAAATTGTCACCTTGACATTCTGCTATCTGTATGAGCTCATTATCACTCATACTTTCCTCCTTTGCAAGTCTAAAACATCAGTTCCTCATGTCAATCTTTAAAAATAAGAGAAAATCTCTCAAAAGTCTCTAAAACTCGAATATCGCACTTTCTCTTTGTCTTACCTGCGGTCCCGCTCCTAATGGTCATGTCTTATGCGTACCTGACCGCACTTTCTCTGTGTTAAGAGTGTGGACCCCTGTAAAAGATTAAAAAGGCATAAGTAAACTCAAAAAACTCACTTTCAGTCATTTCTAGAAGCCTCTGGAAGGAATCTTGCGGTGGTAGAACCGCTCTTTTCAGGTTCATGTATCCCATGCCTTAAGGAGCTAACCCCTTGATGTGAGGAGCTTATCCCTTTGAAGGAGGATTATATCCCTTCATATGTGGAACTGTAACCTCCTCTTTTTCACTATAAAAAGAGGCCTTGGGCAGCCTCAAAGGGAGTTCAAGCTTCAGTGTTATTTGAGGTAAAGTGTTGTTGGAACTTAGACTCCTTTAGCTAAGATTTTATGAGGAAAGATTACATACCTGTATGTATCTCGGTTGGAAGAGTGTGTTGACACCTAATCCTAAGGGTTAGGTGAGGATATTTAATATTGTATATTAAATAATATTAGGAAATAAGGACGACCAAGAGTCATTGGGAGATGAATCCCAATAGCCTCACCTCCATGTATAAATACATGCACATTATTCATCTAATACACATTTTGATTTGCGGAGTTACCTCATGGTTTGACATGGTATCAGAGCCAGCCCCACTATTGACATTTTTGCCTGTGGTGTAACTCCCTCATTTCTGCTAACAGTCTTTTGCTCAGTCTGTTTTATGTCTAGTTTTTGCTGCTCCATTAGATTGATGCCATTCTGAATTTATATACTGCAATTCTGCATTTTTTTAATGTATCTCTGCAATTTCTGCAAAGTTCTGAATCATTTGTTTGCAGCTTCTGAAGATTCTGCAATTCTGCAATTTGCTGTTCTTGCAATTCTGCAAGTTGCATCTCCAAAAATTCTGTAGTGATTAGAATCCTGCAACTCCAGATTTTTAAAAGGCCTCTCGGCCTCTCCATCGCTCTTACATTCATCGCACTCACCCTCCTCCCTGTTCACTCCCCCATACCCCCTCACTGTTCGTTGTTACCTCTCCAGGCCTCACGACCCTCCCCTCGCCCTCACTGCACAGCCCCACTCTCCAACAGACATCCTACCTCCCCCGCCCCCTCACATCTGTTGAAAATGCAGCAAGATGATGGAGCTTAGTGAAATGAAGTCACCTTCACTAAGTGGGCCCGCAGGCAAATTCTGGCGCAAAGTCTATTTTTAGACTATGTCTATTTTTAGACTATGTCTATTTTTAGACATATGGAGCATGGTTCGGGGATTGCAGTATGTTATTCTTGGAGTATTGGTCATGTTGGTAAAAATAGATGGACCTCTATTTTTTGGACCTATAGGTCGAAGTCTATTTTTAGACTGCCTATCCTAAAAATAGGGAAGTCAAATATTATTTACCCTTAATAATATTTGGACTCTAAACTTCATTTTACTCTCTTGGAGCACTTCAGTTCGAGCTACAGAAGTGGCTCATGCATCTGACAGAGGAATTACGCTATTCCTAGGGGTTTGGTGAGCTCATGCATGGTTGACTTCGGTTAGGACTTCAGTGGCAGAAGTTTGGTGGAGTTGATGAGACAGTTGGTGGAGTTGTGTTCGGTTTAACTTAGTTGAACTAGTTGAGATTAGTTTAACTATCTAATCAACTAGTAATGAGTGGAGTGAATTAAATATTATTTAATTCATTAATTAGTAACTCATTATTCAACTCAAGAACACATCAGTTCACTACAGTGCATGATCAGTTCAGTGGAGACCGGTGAAAGAGGTAGATGAAAGGGTGGAGTTAGCTATCAGTGGCGACATCAGTTGTGCATGAGATTTGCACCACACTTGGAGGAATTGCCCATGATGATTGCGTTGTCAAGCCAAGGAGATTCGAACCTTGGATCTCTATTTAGACAGGCCATGATTGCACAATAGATGCAAGGCAATTAGTGGTGAGTTTTGAACCAGTAACCTGTTCAAAACCAAGCTAGTTTGTGTGTAACTTTATGAGAAAGTACTGAGTACTTGTGAGGAGTATTGTACTGAGTTTGTTACATGATTTCTCCATTATAATATACACAATAGCTGCGGGGTTTTCAGCTATAAGCTTTCCCCATACATACTGTGTTAATGTGTATGATAAATTGATGTGCTATCGCTTGTTTTATTTCCGCATGTGTGATGATCTAAGTGGAAGAGATTATGTGTTGCATATAAATTCGAATTGTATGTGATCAGGATAGTCTCGGTGGATAATTAATCATTATTCAGCAAATTTCTACATGGTATCGGAGCTATTGAAGCAGAGATTTATCATCACGGTGATTACAAACTTATTTCGGTAGACAGAGTCTGCATGCGGGCCAAGTAGCCTCTGGATCCATCCTTTCTTTGAAAGGTGATATATCCAGTAAACGCCCCTTGCAGTCAATCTCTGTGCTAGAAATAATTTGTTCTCACAGATCTAGAGCGGTTGAGCTTTGAGGTGGAATTCGAATTTTGCAGCAGTTTTGTTTTCTTGGTGTCGGTGTTGAAAATGTCTTTCAACGGTTTGCGACTCGAATATGCTCTTGAGGGCAGTTCGAATTATGTTGCATGGAAGGATCGCATGGAGGCAGTATTAGAAGATAATGGTCTGAAGGATTTCATAGATACGGATGTCCAAAAGCCCACTGATCCTGCTGAAGTCGAAGCATGGAAAAAGAAGATGGCGAAATGTCGAAGGATCCTGTTGGAGGGCGTCAAGGATCATATTGTATCCAGCCTGCATGGAAAGGCTTCTCCATTTTTAATGTGGAAAGCTTTGACGGATCTATTCCAGAGTAAGAGTGACCAAAGGAAGCTGGCGCTCAAAGATAATCTCAGGAACATCAAGATGGAGAAAGGCGACGGTATCGCCAAATACCTCACGAAGTTCACTCAGTGCAGAGATGAGCTGGGAAGTGTGGGGGTGACTGTCGAAGACGAGGACATGGTCGACCTGGCTCTCCTTGGTCTTTCGAAGGCTTGGCACTCATATCAAGATAGTGTCAATGGTCGGGGAAGCTGCCGGGATGGGAGCGCCTTTGGGCGGATCTCATGCAGGAGGAGATAAGGAGGACTACTCGGGATGGATCTTCATCAAAGGGAGTTGATGAAGAAAATTGCGCTTTGGTTGCCAAAGCAAAGAAGGGGAAGGGTAAGAAAACTTCTCATTCTGGTGCAAAGGGCAAGAAGCAGGATATGGCGAAAGTGAAGTGTTTTCGCTGCCATGATCACGGACATTATGCTACAAATTGTCCAAAGAAGAAGAAAAAAAAGCAAGCGGGAAGATCTGCAGATGGAGAAGCTTTGGCTTCACAGTTCGAGCTTGACTTTTCACTGATCGCATGCTTGGTTTCAATTGTGATGGGATCGGTGTGGTTCTTGGACAGCGGTGCGTCATTTCATATGACGGGAGATCGGGATTTTTTCTCAGATTTGGAGGACAAAGATCTGAGTGTGCACATCGAGATGGGCGATGATGGTAGATACAGTGCGACTGGTATCGGTACCATATCCTTTCAGAGGGAGTCTGGTAAACCCTTTGTGTTGAAGGATGTCATGCATGTACCTGGATTGAAGAAGAACTTGATCTTTGTGGCGATGTTGGAAGATAAGGGGTATGATGTGGTCTTTAGCGAAGGAAAAGCCTTCCTGCGCAGTAAGACTACTGGAGAGACCCGGAAGATAGGGGTTCAAACCAAGAACCTTTATCAGTTGCAAGTAGATGGCTGCGCAACAATGGCATGCAAAGCGGGAGAAGTGGTGAGCCGGGATGATGAGGGCGAACTGTGGCACAGGAGATTGGGCCACCTTCACCATGGAGCTTTGAAGATCCTGTAGCAGATTTCTACTGGGCTTCCTAAGGGCACTCTTGCGCAGTCAGATCAGTGCAAGGGGTGTACTTTAGGGAAGTATGTGAAAGCCACCTTTCACGAGAAGGATAATCGCGCCACGACGATCCTTGAGAGAGTTCACACAGACGTGTGTGGTCCTTTCTCAGTTGCTTCGACAGCAAAGCACAAGTATTATGTGATCTTTGTTGATGATTTCTCTCGAAAGTGCTGGATCTTCTTCATGCAGAAGAAGAGCGATACATTCGCGAAGTTCTGTGAGTTTAAAGCATTGGTCGAGAAGGAGTCGGGGAAGAAGGTGATTTCTCTAAGGAGTGATAACGGTGGTGAATTCATCTCGGCTGAATTCAAGGAGTTTTGCAGTGCAGAAGGGATTCGAAGAGAGCTCATCGCACCCCATAACCCACAGCAGAACGGGGTGGTTGAGCGGAAGAACAGAACGATCGTGGGTGCTGCACGGGCGATGTTGCATGATTAGGGCCTACCCCTTCACTTTTGGGCTGAGGCATGCAATACAACAGTGTATTTGCAGAACCGTTGTCCTCACAAGGTTCTTGGCATGAGTACACCGGAGGAGGCTTATTCTGGCAAGAGGCCTGATATTTCCCATTTGCGGATTTTTGGTTCTCCTATCTACATGCATGTGACGAAGGATGCGAGAAGGAAGCTGGATCCAACTGCTGAGGTTGGAATATTTGTGGGGTACACTGATACACCTCACAACTATCGAGTGTATGTGCCAGACAGTCGCAAGACTGTTGTGCGACGGGATATAAAATTTCAGGAGGAGAAAGCCATGTAGTGTTCGCTTGAGAGGGAGCTACACTTGCATGCAGATGAGGAGCTGTTAGTTCCTAAGGAGGAGCTTCCGAATGTGGATCAACCACAAGAGGAGGTTCAGGAGGTGGAATAAACCACCCATGCAGCGCCAACCATCAGAGGGCGCATGCGCACTACAGAAGCTGAGCGACTGGCTCGGGATGCAGAGAAGGTTGTAGGACCACCTACAGCACAGCGCAGACAGAGACAGTCACCGGATCGGTACGCTGGATACATGGCTCTTATGAGTCAATGTGTTGTGACAGAGCCATCCTCTTTTGAGGAAGCTGTGGAGGAACCCGCATGGGTTGATGCCATGATCGAGGAATATGATTCGATCATCAGGAACAGTGCATGGGAGATTGTCCCAAGACCGGTTGGGAAATCAGTTGTAGGTTCGCGATGGATCTACAAGGTGAAGCAGGCGGCTGACGGGAGTGTGGAGAAGTGCAAGGCGAGATTTGTCGCCCGTGGCTTCTCACAGATCGAGGGGATTGACTATGAGGAGACTTTTGCACCTGTCGCAAGGTATTCTTCCATACGGACGATCCTTGCTCTCTCAGCGCAGATGGGGTGGCACATTCATCAGATGGATGTGAAGACTGCGTTCCTCAATGGAGTTATTGAGGAGGAGGTGTACATAGAGCAGCCTGAAGGTTTTGAGATCTTCAGCAGTGAGTCGCATGTGTGCCGACTCAAGAGAGCACTGTACGGGCTGAAGCAAGCACCTCGTGCTTGGTACACTCGGATAGACAGCTACTTCACAGGGCTTGGATTCTCCAAGAGTGAGGCGGATCCAAACCTGTACCAGATTGTGGTGGAGGGGAAGCTGTTGATCATCGTACTGTATGTAGATGATCTGATTTTGACTGGCGACGAGCGGTTGATACTTTCATGCAAGGATGATCTTGCACGAGAGTTTGAGATGAAGGACCTGGGCATCCTTCATTATTTCCTGGGATTGGAGATTTGGCAGCGCAGTGGAGGACTGTTTGTTTCTCGGGGCAAGTATGCCCGGGAGATTCTGGAGAGGTTCAACATGCAAGGCTGCAAGCCTGTTGACACTCCTCTTCCTGGTGGTTGGAGGAAGGAGGATTCTACTTCAGCGGAGGTAGTGGGATGCCACTGTCTATCGACAGTTGGTGGGGTCGCTTATGTATCTGGTCAATACACGACCCGATATATGCTATGCAGTTAACCGGCTTTCGCAAGCTATGGTTAAGCCTACCAAGCTCTTTTGGAAGGCAGGCAAGCATGTATTGCGCTATATTAGAGGCACATCGGGATATGGTCTATGGTACAGATAGGAGGATGGAGCGAAGCTTTCTGGCTTCACTGATGCAGATTGGGCAGGGAGTCCAACGGACCGGAAGAGCACATCTGGAGGAGTTTTCAGCATTGGGTCGACAGCAATTTCCTGGTACAGCAGGAAGCAGAGATCCATGGCACTCAGTTCAGCAGAGGCCGAGTACATGGCAGCAAGCTTGGCTGCATGTGAGGCTATTTGGATGAGGAAGATCCTCGCAGGTTTGTTCAGGTTGCATTTGGAGCCTACGGTGATCTACTGTGATAACCAGAGCTGCATCAAGCTCTCGGCTAATCCAGTATTTCATGATAGGTCCAAACATATCGACATCAGGTACCATCATATCAGAGATTGTGTTCAGCGGAGAATCATGATGCTTTCATATGTTCCCGCGGAGGATCAGGATGCCGACATCCCAGCCAGCTCCTGGGAACAAGGTCGAATTCCACGAGAGCGAGATAGGGGTTACCGAGATAATCCATATATTGGCGAGAGGGAGTGATGAAAATGCAGCAAGATGATGGAGCTTAGTGAAATGAAGTCGCCTTCACTAAGTGGGCCCGCGGAGCAGGTGCAGGCGCAAAGTATATTTTTAGACTATGTCTATTTTTAGACATATGGAGCATGGTCGAGGGATTGCGGTATGTTATTCTTGGAGTATTGGTCATGTTGGTAAAAATAGACGGACCTCTATTTTTTAGACATCTAGGTCGAAGTCTATTTTTAGACTGCCTATCCTAAAAATAGGGAAGTCAAATATTATTTACCCTTAATAATATTTGGACTCTAAACTTCAGTTTACTCTCTTGGAGCACTTCAGTTCGAGCCTTGGAAGTGGCTCATGCATCTGACATAGGAATTACGCTATTCCTAGGGGTTTGGTGAGCTCATGCATGGTTGACTTCAGTTAGGACTTCAGTGGCAGAAGTTTGGTGGAGTTAATGAGACAGCTAGTGGAGTTGTGTTCGGTTTAATTTAGTTGAATTGGTTGAGATTAGTTTAACTAGCTAATCAACTAGTTATGAGTGGAGTGAATTAAATATTATTTAATTCATTAATTAGTAACTCATTATTCAACTCAAGAACACATCAGTTCACTACAGTGCATGATCAGTTCAGTGGAGACCAGTGAAAGAGGTAGATGAAAGGGTGGAGTTAGCTATCAGTGGCGACATCAGTTGTGCATGAGATTTGCACCATACTTGGAGGAATTTCCCATGATGATTGCACTGTCAAGCCAAGGAGATTCGAACCTTGGATCTCTATTTAGACAGGCCATGATTGCGCAATAGATGCAAGGCAATTAGTGGAGAGTTTTGAACAAGTAACCTGTTCAAAACCAAGCTAGTTTGTGTGTAACTTTATGAGAAAGTACTGAGTACTTATGAGGAGCATTGTACTGAGTTTGTTACATGATTTCTCCATTATAATATACACAATAGCTGCGGGGTTTTCAGCTATAAGCTTTCCCCATACATACTGTGTTAATGTGTATGATAAATTGATGTGCTATCACTTGTTTTATTTCCGCATGTGTGATGATCTGAGTGGAAGAGATTATGTGTTGCATATGAATTCGAATTGATATGTGATTAGGATAATCTCGGGGGATAATTAATCATTATTCAGAAAATTTCTACAACATCTCCCTTGACTCCCTACCCGCAGACCCATCCTACCTACCCCGCTACAGCACCTGCGCTATCTGCTATCCATCCCCCTCCCATTTCCTACCCCCCTACCTTACCCATTTCTCCACTCACCTCATCCCCTTATCACACCCCTCCCTTCCTGCGCACACCCTTCCCCGGATGCGCACACCCCCTACCCACTACCCCGAACTCCCACCGCTCTCCCAACTCCCTGCCTGCGCATACCCTAACCCAAATACTCGCACAGTCCAGAACTGCACTCCTCCGCAGACCACGAACAACGCCCCTCCCCGCCTAATCGACTCCCTCCCACCCGCTGCCTACCCAACTCCCTCCCCGCCACTGCTCCTCACTCCGTCCCACTGCCTAATCGACTCCCTCCCACCCGTTGCCTACCCAACTCCCTCCCCACTGCTCGTGGCTCTGTCCCGCTGCCTACCCAACAACGCTCCCCACCGACTGTTTACATATGCTGTCTATAATACATAACACCCCACTCCTTTTACAATACCATTCAATACGCTGTCTATAATACCACCGCCTCCCTTGTAATACCATTCACTCATATATAATACCACCGCACCCCTCCCATATATATTTAATACCACCCCACTTCCATTTTTCAAAACCACTCCATCATTCATAATATCACCCACACATTTTTTCCCAAAACGAATATATATATATATATATATATATATATATATATATTTTTTTTTTTGCAGAATTGAGTATATTTCTAGAATTGAAGATTTTTCTAGCAAAATTTTTTCCCCCTCAAAATAATTTTTTCCAGCAAAGTAATTATTTTTTCCCTTCAGAAGAATGCATTCTCTCATATCTATTGTAGGGGTGGTTCTCTCCGACAAAGAGAACTATCTTGAATGGTCTCAGAAAATCAAGCACACTCTCATTTTTAATGAGTTGTGGAAAGGAATATGTGAAGGACAAGAAGGAAATCCACCAACAAAGCCCACTTCAGACAAGGAGCTCGCCATTTGAGAAAACAAGAACTGCAAGGCCTATGCCTTGATTGCAGCGTCCGTAAATGAAGAGGTGAGTCGCCATATTTCATCATTTTCAAATGCCTATGAAGCCTTGAGCAAGCTAAAAGAACTCTATGACTCACATTCAGAACTAGAAAATGTTCAATTGATGATTAAGCTGTTCAGTCTTGAAATGAAGAATGATGATCCCCTTGATTTAGCTTCAGAAGTAAGATCTATAATGCATGACATTGAAAGCACTGGTGTAAAAATGGACATATCTCTCATAGCATATGTTAAGGCATTATATCCGACTTACTCACATTATCTTGAGTCATTGTAAGCAAGTGGAAACCTTGAGCATATCACCTTTGAGGCCCTTGAGAAAAAGTTTGTAGAAAGAGAGAAAGATTTCGGGAAGATGACAGTCCCTTCGTCTTTTGAAGAGGCTGCATACTGTGCACATAGAGAAAAGAGTCATGCTCCAGATTCTTCCAGAGGAAGAGGTGGCAAAAGAGGAAGAGGAAGAAGAAACTTCAGAGAAAGGGGGGGGGGCAGACAATCTGACAAATCCGATCTTCATTGCACACGTTGCAATAAAGATGGGCATGATGCATCCAAATGCAGGACACCTTGGGATAAAATTGAGCAGCAAAGAAATCAAGAAAAAGGTAAAACTAATGACCAAGACAAAGGTAAAGCACCTGAATCTACTCATTATGTTCTAGCACATTGTAAAAATGGAGTAACTGAAGACTTGTTTGATGTTTCATTTACTTCATGGAGAGATGATTGGTTGCTAGATTCAGGAGCAACATGTCACATGACATTTAGAAAATATTTTTTTGAAGAATTTACTGACAAAGTTGATGGAGCAGTATATTTCGCAGATAAATCCAAACTCAAGCCATCAGGGTTTGGCATAGTCAGGTTTAAACTACCTGGTCTTCCAGATCATATTCTACATGAGGTTCTATACCTCCCTGAGTTGAGGAGAAACTTGTTGTCCCCGGTCCAAATCCGCCAGCAAGGACACTCCGTTCACTTGTTTGATGGCAAGGCAGAGGTCAGAAAAGCATCAGATCACTCACTTGTCATGGAAGGAATAGAAGAAGGAAGACTCTTGAAGTTGAAAGGTTCATCTGCTCATGCTCAAAACTTTGCATTAAGTTCACATCATGATGAAGGTACATTCCCATCAAGTCTTTTATGGCATGGTAGATTTGGACACTTAAACTATGAAAGCCTTCTTTTGTTGAAGAAAAATGGTGTTAATGGACTACCTACAATTCCTAGGAAACCTAAGGAATGTGATGCTTGTATTCTAGGAAAGCATAGCAAACAACCATTACATGATTCACACTCCAGAACACATAGAAAACTTGAGCTTGTTCATTCAGATTTATGTGGCCCTATGCCTGTTGCTTCTACAAATGGAAATAAATATATGATGACATTTATTGATGACTACACCAGAATGTGTTGGATTTACTTATTGAAGAACAAGTCTGATGCTTTCCAAACATTCAAGAATTTTCATGCATGGATTGAAAATGATGCACAAACTCATATTGGCTCTCTACGTACTGATAATGGAAAAGAATACACTTCAAATGAATTTGAAAATTATCTTCGTCAACATGGGATCAAACATCAAACAACTGTGCCATACAATCCCCAACAGAACGGTGTAGCTGAAAGAATGAAAAGAGCTATTTTAAATATGGTTCGCTCCATGTTATTTTTCAAGAATGTAAAATTGATGTTTTGGGCTGATTCAGTTCTATGTGCTATTTACATAAAGAATAGGTGTCCTTCAAGTTCAATTAGAAACAAAAATCCTTTTGAAATGTGGCATGGCCACATTCCTTCGGTAAAGCATTTAAGGGTCTTTGGGTCCACCTGTTATGCCTTGATACCCAAGGGTCAAAGGAATAAACTTGGTGGTAGAAGTCGAAAATGTATCTTCTTGGGGTACTCCAATACCTCCAAAGGATATCGTCTCTATGATGAAGCCAATAAGAAGTTTGTAATAGCAAGAGATGTCATATTCCTTGAATCTTCCAAGAGCACATATTGTTGAGGCAACTGATCACCGGATAGATTCACACATGCAAAGTCTTTCCAAGAATTTGATAACTCATCTCCACATCTCAAGGGGGATTCCCGGCATTGAATCAAACCGTGGAATCGTGTCCTGAAATTTGGAATCGTCCAAGCACTTTCTCCCCCACTTGAAGAACCAACCATAGATGACACCTTGAATGATGTGATTGATAGAATTGAGAGATTGAATCTTGATTCAATTCCAACTCAGTAAAATGAGCAGCATGGGCCATCTTAGAAAGGTCCTCGCAAATGGCTGACAAAGACACTAGAAAACATTCATCCCGAGGAGGTTGGAAAAACAGGAACAAGAAGTTACACTAGACAAAACGAAGGTGATGTAGATAATTCTGATTCACCTATTGATATGGATATTGCTTATAACTGTGAATTGAGTTTTTCTACAGATCATGAACCAACTTCCTTCAAAGAAGCCACTTCTCATGACAGACTAAAGAAGCGATGCAAAAGGAGTACGATGCCTGATAAAGGATGGCACTTGGAAGCTAGTTGATCTGCCTTTGGGAACAAAACCAATTGGATGTAAGTGGGTCTACAAGAACAAGTATAAAGCTGATGGCTCACTTGACAAGCACAAGGCCAAGCTTGTGGCAAAAGGTCTTGCACAAAAAGAAGGAATCGATTATGAAGAAACTTCTACCCCCACAGCAAAATGGACCACCATCCGGACTCTCTTTGCCCTAGCAGCTTAGAATGGATGGAAATTCCATCAGATGGATGTAAAAACAGCCTTTTTGAATGGAGATCTGAAGGAGAAATTTTTTATGTCCCAGCCAGAAGGATTTGTTGTAAAGGGCCAAGAACACAAAGTATGCAAGATTATAAAATCCTTGTATGGCCTCAAGCAAGCACCACAAGCCTGGTATGAGAAATTAACCGAGCATCTTTTGAAACTTGAATTCAAACATTTTGATCTTGATGATGCAACTTTGTTTGTTAAGAAAGTTGGAAAAATAGTTGTATATCTTGTGGTGTATGTAGATTATCTTTTGATAACAGGGAACAATGAGAGCTATATTGCATCCATGAAGAAAGAATTGAAGAAAGGTTTTGAAATGACTGATTTGGGTCATGTTCATTACTATCTAGGTATTTAAGTAATTCAACATCCTAAATATATATTTCTTTCTCAAAATAAGTACATTAGAGATATTTTGAACAAGTTTGGCATGTATGAATGTAATCCCTTAACCACTCCAATGGAACAAAACTTGAAGCTCACATCTATTGAAGGGAAGGAATTCGAGGATGCAACTAAGTATAGACAACTTATAGGAAGTCTTATCTACCTGACCACCACCAAACATGACATTTCATTTGTTGTTGGAATCCTCTCAAGGTTCATGCAAAAACCTTGTGAAGGACATTGGTTTGCTGCAAAAATTGTTTTAAGGTACTTGAAGGGGAATTAAGACTTTGGACTCAAATATACATGTGTGTAAAGCACATGGACCTGACATCTCGATTCAAATTTTTATGGGGACAAAGTTGAGCCAGGGTGTCTACTACAGGTTACACCATGAGTCTTGGATTAGGAGCTGTCTCATGGAGATCACGCAAACGGTCAGTTTCAACAGATTCCACGATCGAGGCAAAATATGTGGCAGCAGCTAAAGCAACAAAAGAAATTGTGTGCCTTAGAAAAATCCTAGAATATTTGCAGATGAAACAAACGTATTCAACACCACTCATGATTGACAACACTTCTGCAATAAAGTTGGCTAAGAACCCAAAGTTCCGTGATCAAACAAAGCACATCAATACACAATGCCATCTAATTCGAAATCATGTTCAGGCCAAAACCATCCATCTACATCATTGTTCCACAAATGAGCAAACTGCTGATATCTTCACCAAAGCACTTGGAAGAGAAAAGTTTGAAAATTTCATATTGATGCTTGGGCTCACCAACATCCCTTCGGATTAAAGGGGAAAATGTTGACACCTAATCCTAAGGGTTGGGTGAGGATATTTAATATTGTATATTAAATAATATTAGGAAATAAGGAAGGCTGAGAGTCATTGGGAGATGAATCCCAATAGCCTCACCTCCATGTATAAATACATGCACATTCTTCATCTAATACACATTCTGATTTGCGGAGTTAATCTCAGATTTGGACAGAGCAAGACCCGCTCGTAGTAGAAGAAAGCTCCCTCGCTTCGGACCCCAGGAGGGATCCGTTCAAATATCGCCGAAAAGGTTGTAAGGTTCTTCTACTATTTCAAAGTTAATACAAATAAGTTTGTTTTTCTCAATAAGCTGTCATCTGATTGTTTATTTTATGGATTCATTGATCACCATAATGGATATGATTTATGAATATATTCTATGCAGGTGGTATTTGATGTTTGTTTGTTTGTGATTGCAGATTTGTGAGGATAACTCTTTCAGACAGCTAAAGGACAGCTACTACAAACATGCGTTGGATCGAGGTAGGAGCTTAACACCTTTGTAGCATTTACTTATAAATCATTATATATCTAGAGAAAGATAGATTTAATTGTCTATTTGTTGCTAGACTATCTTCTGATACTAGGGAGATCGATCTTGTCTGCAAGATTGAGTTATCTGGCCAACAAATTGGCGACTCCACTGGGGAGGGTTTGGATTTTTGGTTTTCCTTTGTTATGGCTTGAGAAAATGATTTTTTCTGGTTTTTGATTGATGTATACTTGCTTGGGTAGCTTAGGTTTAGTTTGCTTTGAAAAGTTTTGAAGTCTTTTGAGTTTTTCTTGAAATTTTCTAGGGACCGCACTTTATCTTCACACACAATGTGGGCATCTCCACACTTTCCTTGAGTAACCAGTGCGGGACTGCACCTGTTACTTCTGGGGCCTGCAGACCCTACTAAAATTTTTGAAAACTTCAGATTTATTCTTCCAGTTTAAGTTTAGATTTGTTTTAGGACTCTTAGTCTCTGCCCAAATTTGTATTTTTCCTGTCAAAAATCTTTTGTGAGTGAGTTTCAATAGTATTTTTGTTTTGGGTGATTTTCTAGAAGTTTTGCATAATTGGAGTGGTTTTCACTTTGTCTCTGCAGTGACTCAAAGATCAGAAACTTGAAATACCTTAGATCACACTAGTGTCTTTTTGTCTTCTTGATGAGTCTAACTTGATTGTGAAATCCATCCTTTTTGAGGAATAGATCTAGTTTTCTCTTTGCAAATCTTTGAACAAACTTTGTTATAAGTTCTGAATTTCATTTTCACAAAAGAAAACATATCTAGATGTTTTTTGATTTTTTTTTTATTTTGTGCAAATGAATCCTTAGTTTACTGAACAACTAAGCAAAACATTCTCAAAAAAAATTGAAGCTTTTATTCAATTATATTTTAGAAGTTTTTAGATATCAAAATTAGTTTTTCATAGTCTTGATTGCTTTTCTAGAACTTGTAGATCTCTTTTGAAAGAAAAGTTGTTTTTTGTAGTTTCGAGTTTTGAAAGTGAAAGGGATTTATTGTGAACATTTGATTGTTTGTCTCGTTTTGAGTTCTTATTGAAAAACAAAAATATTTTCTTTTCATTTATTCTTCATGTTCAAAGAAAGAATTGTCTCTTAAGAAATTTCATTTCTCGAACTCTTTCTTTAGCTAGACTTCATTGAAAGAAAAACAAATTGTTTATCATTTTAGGTGCATCTTTTAGTGTATTTGGAAGTCGAGTCTTCACACCATCAAAGTTTTATTTCCATACCTATTGACTTAAATAACAACCCATAAAAACAACGCTTAATTAAAATTGATCTAGTAATCTTTTCTATTTCTAGGGCTCTTATCACCAATATAGCTTAGGCTAGTATTTTGGAGTAGGGAGTAATTAAATCTCCAAGATAGTAAAAACAAAAAAGTAGATAAATCTTGCGGTAGGAAATAAATCCAATTGTAATTGGTACAATCTGGGAAGATTCTCTTAAAGGAGTTAATCATGAGATCATGTCCGAACCTTTGAGACAATCAATTCTATTTCATTGGGAAAGATAGAAGATCTACGCGCATTAAAAATGGTAAACTCAGATTAACCATTGTCAAGGAGCCTGGGGCCACTTGTTGGTAAACCTCGGATTGACCATGTCAAGGAGCCTTCAAGGGGATTGAGCTTTCTTACTCTACCCTTGCGCGTAGAATCAGATCATATATTATTCCCCCAGTTGTATTTGTTACTGTTGGTAACCTTAGTGTCCATAAACTTAAGATTATTTCCTAAGGTGACGATGAAGGAAAGATCGCACTGTACCTGGAGTAGACGTCGACTAGACTCACTTGGACTCTCTGGGGGGTTCTCTTCACTTGAGATGGTTTTGTGAAGAAACTTGTGCCAGTCTGTTTCATTAAGCAGGTTGTCGGGGTAACTGTTCCAACTGCCCTTTCTGTATTAAACTTCTACTAAGTTGGATTTCATCACCAACTAGTGTTTTTAGTACGGGAAGTTACTGTTTGTGCGTGGTTTGAACTCTTAGATTTTTTAGGCGTGTGATTCAGTTGTTTGTTCCTTTAGAGACTTTAGGTGTTTTTATTGAATTTTTCTTTCTTTGCATGTGATTAATTAATATTCAATCGTGGCAGAATTACCGAGACAGTCCCGTAGACTTCAGGGGAAGCCCCCTGAGTATACACCAGGCCAACTTGAAGGGCTGCGAGCTCTAGTATCACCTAGTGGCAGTAGAATTAGATCAAAATAAGCCATAGATTCATCTATAATTTTTCATCCTGATTATCAAATACAAACAACAAAGCATATTCAAGAGCCAATTTCAGTTTCCGAAGTTACTGGAAGTATTTCTCCTTCCAGTGAATTGGCTGAAGAACCTGAAATTTCTGAGCCTGACACTGAACCTGCTGTTTTGGAACCATCTTCAGGGTCTGTTACTCCAACTTCTAGTAATCTTGGTTCACCTAGGGTAAGAAATATCATTACTGAAAATCTTCCTTCTGACTTCATATCTATTGAAGAACTTGTCGGTCCAGACGAAGATGTAACAAATCTTCTCGAAAACCAACAAAATTTGAATCTTAGAAAGCGTGAATCCATATTCTACAGTCCTTTTAGAAGTGACGCTCGGTATTTATCATTGACAGATTTTTTAGAAAACCCGGGTCTTAGTTTTTCACCACCTCGAATTCCATTTCATCCTACACCAAGAGGTTATTATCCTTCATCCATCATGTCAGGAGAGTCATCTGTGTTTTCGCAATCACCGGAAACATTTTTATACGGTGGTCCTTCTGTTCCTTCGGGGTACCAAGCACTCTCTAGTACTTTCTCAGGAGCAACTCCTCGACCGACTGAACAAGTGTTATCATCTGGTTTTAATGGAGCTAAAACTGAAACGTTGAACGCAGAGAAAATATTTATGATGTCTGGTAATATCCCAAATCCTCAACCTCAAGGTAGTCAGTTACCACCTGGGGGGAAACCTCAAGGTATTTAGTTACCGCTTGGGTGGCAACCTCAAGGTAGTTAGTTACCGCCTGGGGGGCAACCTCAAGGCAGTTAGTTACCACCTGGGGAGAAAATTCAAGGTAATTTTTTACCAGGAGAAACTGTAGGACATTATTAGTTACCTGGAGAACAACCTCAAGGACAGTACATACCTCAAGGCTATCAAGCTTCAGGACAATACATACCCCAAGGTCAACCTCAGATTCAATATATTCCTCAAGGTCCTTATCAACCCCAGATTCAATACGTGACTCAGGGTTATCAACCTCAAGGTCAATACCCAACTCAAGGTTTCCTACCACCTTCTGGTCAATCATTTTTACAAGGAGCTGGAAATTTACCTCTTAATTATCAATCCTACGTTCAACCAGGCTATGGTCCTACATATGCACAACCTTCTACGGGAAAATACCCCGGAATGAACATGGTGTGGAATCCATCTCAAATTCAACAGACTATGCAAACTAATGTGCAGTTACCTAATCAACATGGACAACCTTTGGTTTTTGGTCCAACCCAGCAACCTGTCCAGCCTACTATTCAAGTCCCTGCACCTGGTTCTGTTCAGCAGCTTGGGCCTAGTACACCTCAGACTCCGCCTGAAACTACTGCAACTACTGCAATATCTGTTCAACCTACAAAACCTGTTTCTGGAGTATCTGTAGCTTCGATTTCTTCTATCCCTGCATCCGTGCAAATTCCTCAAGTCTCTGTACCCCAGTTAGGACCTACAGTTCAGAATTCGGTCCAGATGCCTGTAGGACAAGCTGGTACAAGTACGATTGCCACAAGTCAACCGAAATTCACATATCAACCGTACCAGGGACAATATAAATTCAGTCTCGTTGCACAAAACCCAATTTATCAGTATCAACCATATCCTGGCTATACTTATCAACAGCCTCAACAACCCCAGTTTGGTCCGGTTAATCCTGGTTTTCTAGGAGGTTATACCATTCCTAATGCAAATCCGATTCCGAGTTATCCCTGATCTCCTCCTCCTGGAACTGGTCTCATTACTCAAGTTTTTCGTGACCCTAACCATCAGTTACCATTTATTTCAACTGTGGATTTACCTGATTTGTCGCGCCTGATGAACGATCCAATTTACTATCTTCCGTATTGGCCGCCAATGCCTAATAAGTTGCCCAGTGATATACCGAAATTCGAGGGTAAGTCAGGAGAGGATCCGTCAAATCACGTTATGACTTATCACCTTTGGTGTGCGTCTAATTCGATAATTGATGATTCAATTCGGTTACGCCTTTTTCAACGAACTCTTATTGGTCTTGTCGCCAAATGGTACATTGAGTTACCACGAGGCTCTTTTAATAACTTCAATCAGTTAGCAACTGCTTTCTTAACTCATTTTCAGTTGCCTGTCAGATACGATAATGGCACAGAACTATTGACTTCACTAAAACAATCCACGTCCACATATATTTTTGATCATATTCACGAATGGGGACGTAGAAGGCGTTTAGTGAAAGTTTTCATTCCGGATCAAATTTTGGCGGAATGGTTCATTAAATCATTATTACCCAAAATCACTGAAGATATAGCTAAGGGAGGAGTTTCTACTGAGGAGCAAGTCATTTCTCAGGCTCAATACCTTGACCTATTTTATACGCAGTCAGGTACTTTACATGAAAAAATCCCTGATCTTCCAAAACACGGTCAAATAACTGTAGCTCCTTCAGGGTCTCATGCCGCTGATGGTATGATTGGTTCAGTTAGTACTAAAAGCAAGAAGAAATCTTCAAAGAATCATTCTCCTATAATAACTTTACTTGATTCCCCGAAAGGAGATTCTTCCACTGAAGTTTCTGCCGACATCCATGTCGTAGAGTCATCTATGACCAAATCTAAATCTGGCAGTAAAAAGAAGGGGAAGAATAAGAAAAAACAAAAATCAAAAGATAAAACAGATAAAAATGAATCTACTGACGAAAAACGCAAACCTCACTATCCTTGTTTCATTTGCGACGAGGATCATTTTAGCAAAGAATGCCCACATTGAGCAAAGGTTTCGAAATTTGTTAAAGGTTCTCAATAGCCTGCTGTCTTGAAAGATACTTTTCCTACTCAAGATAGTAAGATGGTTGGTTCTACCTCAAACGCCTCAGAAGAACCCATTATGATGATGTCTCATGTCAGGATTGCGACGCAATCACAAGATTATGGTAGTAAAAATCCCGTTGGTGGTAAAGAAGCAGAATCTTCTAATTCAAATACATCAACTACACCTCCTCCTATTTATGATCCGCTACAGATCGAGAAACCCAACTCAGACTTAGTAATCAAACCGCCTCCTAAAGGTGTACTTCATAAATCAGCTTTCAATCCACATGCGAGAGCTTCTCAGAATTACAAAATTGTTGAGGACTTAGCTATTTCCCCTTCAACAATGTCGGCTTTGGAAGTGCTGCAATCATGCCCAGCATAGCGTAAATTACTATTATCTGCCATAAAATCTGTTTATATTCAGGATTCGAACCTAATAATCTTCGATTTAAAGAATAGTACACCTCATTTACCCCATCAAATGGCTTTCCAGATTCCAGTGTTAGTAAAAAACAGACTCGTCTTTCGGACTGTAATTGATGAAGGGACTTCTACGTGTATTATGTCGATCCAGTGTTGGAAATCGCTTGGTTCTCCTACACTCAATCAGTCTCCGACAATTCTAAAATCTTTTGATGGCTGAGGGTTCCATCCTTTTGGTATTTTGCAGAATTTACCTATAGGGGTAGAAGGAAAAACAGTAAATCTAGATGTGGAAGTGGTTGATGCCCCTCTAGACTACAATCTTCTCCTGGGTCGTAGTTGGTCTTATGCTATGATTACTGTTGTTTCATCGGTCTTTCGGCTTATCAAGTTTCCACATAAAGGAAAGATCGTTACAATAGACCAGCTGACTTATTTCTCATCCGATCTAGCCTCTATAGAAACTATCCAGCACATCGGTAAAACGGAAATCCCTTACAAGGATGTCAGCGTAGGTTTGATTAAAGATTCTG
This sequence comes from Pinus albicaulis, assembly GCA_034641835.2. NCBI lineage: Eukaryota > Viridiplantae > Streptophyta > Pinopsida > Pinales > Pinaceae > Pinus > Pinus albicaulis. The sequence continues at coordinate 1,073,406,310 of CM076579.1, read as the reverse complement.
GTTTACTGGGAACTTTTTCCTTTCCTGCTCCTAACGTATTGCCTCATATCACTAATATTCATATGATTTCATCGAATACAGTTACTTTTGATGATCCTTGGATCATACCTTCCAATTCCGAGGTGGATTCATTTGATGGCGCGATGCCTTTAAGTCCCTTTGAAATTGCATATCAGGCTGTACAATCGTTTTCTGATCCTTCTTCAACCGAAAATTATCCAATGAATGTGATCCATGAGGAATCACTTTCTATATCTAGCTCAGCTACAACAACATTTCCTGATCTTGTTCATACTGATGAACAGATTCGTGAACTCTTGTCTGTTGATGATTTACCATGGGAAGATCTACATCACCGATCTTCATTTTTACCTAAGCTTGATCATTTTGAAAATGATTTCTCTTCTATTTTTACTACTGATTATGTCAAAGAACCACAGAATCCATTACAACATTCTGATTCTGAGTTAAATTTGGAAAATATCTCTCGAACGGTTCCTATTGACATTTCAGTTAAGCCAGGAATTATTGAAACCATTCATATAGGTGCTTCCTGTACGGACAATGAAATCCAAAATTATAAAGCCCTATTTCAAGAATTTTTTGACGTGTTTGCCTGGTCATATGAAGAAATGCCAAGAATCGATCCGCTAATTGTTGTCCATGAAATTAAGACTTACCTGGATGCTAAACCTGTCCAACAACATTTACGTCAAATACATCCAAGAAACGCTGCTGCTATCAAAGCCGAAGTTGAGAAATTACTTCGTGCAGGTTTCATTTATCCAATTCCTTTAACCGATTGGGTATCGAATATTGTTCCTGTCAACAAAAAACAAGGAACGATAAGAGTATGTATCGACTATAGGGATATTAATCAAGCTTGTCCTAAAAATAATTATCCAACCCCTTATATCAATCAAATTATTGATGATTGTGCTGGTAGTGAAATGTTCTCCTTTATGGATGGTTTTTCCGGTTACAATCAAATCAACATACTCCCTGCTGATCAACCTAAAACAGCTTTCATTTGTCCGTCGGGAACATTTGCTTATTGCAAACTACCCTTTGGATTGAAGAATGTTGGGGAAAATTTTCAAAGGGCTATGTCTTACGCATTTCATGACATCAAGCACATTGTGCAGCCTTATCTCGATGATTTACCTACCCATTCATCGCGTAGAGTCGATCTTCTCACTCATTTATGAGCTATCTTTATGAGATGTAGGCATTATCGAATTCGGTTGAATCCACAAAAATGTGTTTTCTGTGTAGAATCGGTTCGCTTACTGGGATTTGTGGTTTCAAAAACAGGCATTCGTGTCGATCCATCGAAGGTGGAAGCTATCGTCAATCTACCTCCTCCTTCGACTCTTCGCAAACTCCAAAGTTTGCAAGGGAAAGCAAAATTTTTACGTCGTTTCATTCCTAACTACGCCGAGTTAACAAAGGGTTTTACCAGGTTGTTAAAACAAAACGTTCCATTCTTTTGGGATGAGATCGCTGATCGATCTTTTGATGCACTCAAACACGCGTTGACCCATGCACCGTTATTGCATCATCCCAATTACAACTAGGATTATTTTTTGTACCTCGCCGCTTCTCATTCCGCCATTAGGATGGTTTTAGTTCAGGAGGATGAATTCAACAATGAACATGTGATTTAATATCTTAGTCTAAATCTGCATCCGACTGAGATAAAATATTTTCATGTGGAGAAATTGGCCTTGGCAGCTGTCCAAGCTGTCCAAAGAATTCGTCACTACATCTTATTACGCAAAACCATATTGGTTTCTGACTATAACCCCATGATGTATATCTTGACCAAACAATTGCTAGGAGGCAAGTATTCCAAATGGATAGTGTTGAAGTTTGCAACAAGAAACAATGAAGGAGGCATCTTGAAACATCATTCCTGATCCTAGTTGGAAAGTGATCACCTAAACTAGGTGGGGCCCACACAGGTGATTTTTGGCGCAAAGTCTATTTTTAGACTATGTCTATTTTTAGACATGTCGATCATATTCCTATAAGTTGCAGGATGCTATTTGTGGATGGTTGGTCACTTTTATGAAAAAAATAGATGGACTTCTATTTTTAGACATATTATGAATTATTTTTTAGATCATTAAAATTAAAATAGATGTATGTTTAATATTATTAGCTCTTAATAATATTTGGACTATAAACATTATCTTATTCTCTTGGAGCACTTCGCTAAAAATGTAGATGTCAGGAGTTGAAAATAGAATTACGTTTATTTCTAAGGGTTAAGTGAGCTATTGCATGGAGGACTTTAGTTAGAACTCATGTGACAGAGTATGGTGGAGTTGGAGAAGTAGTTGGTGGAGTTGTATTTAGTTTAACTCAGTTAGACTCAGTTGAGCTAGTTGTATCTAGTCTAACTGATTGATACACTAGTGAGAGTGGTGTGAATTAATTCACTAAATAATAACTCATTAATCAACTAAAGAATACATCAGTTAACTACAGTGCATGGACAGTTCAGTGGAGACCAGTGGAGAGATAGGTGAAAGGGCAAGATAGACTATTCGTTGTGACTACTAGTGATGCATGAATTGCATCTACATATACATTGGAGTTTCCAATGATAATAAAATAGTCAATGAGAGTGGGATTACATCGAATTGGTCTTTGTAATCAGCTTGGATTGCGCAGTGGACGCAGGCTAGCAGGAGGCAAAGATCGGTGCATGGATTTGCAAGTTTTGTCCTGATTAGTGTATGAAGATTGTACTGTACTAAGGGCTTGTGATAAGCTTTGTATGCTTTGTATGATATTTTCATATGATATCCATGATACATAATATGATAATTGGGGTTTTTAGCTTCAGGCTTTCCCGGTAAACAACTGTGTTATGTGTGTTTTTATTGCTCCATGTGTTTTGCAATTGTTGATTAAATTTCCACAAGAATTAGGGTGGAAGGATTCTGTATTTTGCAAGAAGTTAAATATTGTGAGATCAGGAGAGTCTAGATATATACATGCATATTTTCTATAATTTCTACATGGTATCAGAGCTATGTTATAGATTTTCTACATGGAATGAGAGCAGGAATTTTTGGGTGCGCGAGTTTGCAGAGAATATCTGAAAATTTTGGTGAATTTTTTTCAAAAAAAATAGCATATTTGGATTCCTTGCGAAAAAATACCCAAATTGGAAAAAAAAATCGGTTGAATCAGAGCTCGGATGAGGGAGATATCATCGATTTAAAATCAACTCTTTTGTTAGAAAATTTTGCAACGGCGGGACAATTGCAATGTGCGCGAGCCAAGAATCTACATGCACTGAGGTACAAGATGCATGCAAATATTTGAGGAGAAAAGCAGAGGTTAGTGACTTGGTGGTTGAGAGGGAGCCTCTCAACATGCAGTGTGAGAAGCAGTCTCGGAAGGTTGTGGAGCAGCCACAACTGGAGATGCAGAAGAATCTTTATAGATTAGAAGTAGATGGGATTTCTATGGAGCTTCCTACTATTGGGAAGTGCAAGAAAGCCATGAAATTGAAGCTTGAGAGGGAGATGGATTTGCATGCAAGTAAGAGTGGACCTCGGGATGTGGAGAAGCCACAAATGAGGATCATGGAGTTGGAGAAACCACTCATGCAGAGAAATTTCGTGCCAGATGGGCAGAGGGAGTGCATGTAGCTATACCACCAGGTGAGAGGTGGGGCGACATGCATGATTAATCCCAAGAAGAGATTTATGGGTAGGATTCATTGAAATGGTGTGGATCTCATGAATTGAACTTGGCTATGAGGAGCCCATAGAGCAAAAATAGCATGATCAGTTGGATTGATGCAGGCAGATCAAAGTGACAGTGTCGGATACTGGAGCGCGATTCAGAGTTGACGTCAAGTGCAGAGTGCATGGGTGCAGAGATCAACAGTGCAGTGGTTCCTAAAGACATGTGTAGTTGGTACTAGCAGAGGTCGAAGACTTTGATAGATGCATTATATTGATTGAGTTGTTTGGAGCCTATTCAGTTTCAGAAGAGTTGCAGAGCAGATGCATGGAGTTGCATGGTGCTTGAAAAGGTTGCAGGGCGAATGAATGGAGTTGCATGTCACATGCAAAGACAGTCCTTTCTTGTTGAGAGGAAGTGTTGAAGTTTGCAACAAGAAACAGTGAAGGAGACATCTTGAAACATCATTCTTGATCCTAGTTGGAAAGTGATCACCTAAACTAGGTGGGGCCCACACAAGTGATTTTTGGCGCAAAGTCTATTTTTAGACTATGTCTATTTTTAGACATGTCGATCATATTCTATAAGTTGCAAAATGCTATTTGTGGATGGTTTTTCAAGTCGGGAAAAATAGATGGACTTCTATTTTTAGACATATTGGACGGAATCTATTTTTAGACAGCCAGTCTAAAAATAGATATGTCGAATATTATTAGCTCTTAATAATATTTGGACTATAAAAATTATCTTATTCTCTTGGAGCACTTTAGTTAAGTGCACAGATGTGGCACAGGAGCTGACAGAAGGAATTACGATATTCCTGAGGGTTAAGTGGAGCTATTGCATGGAGGACTTCAGTTAGAACTCATGTGACAAAGTTTGGTGGAGTTGGAGAAGTAGTTGGTGGAGTTGTATTTATTTTAACTCAGTTAGACTCAGTTGAGCTAGTTGTATCTAGTCTAACTGATTGACACACTAGTGAAAGTGGTGTGAATTAATTAGTTAATTAATTCACTAAATAATAACTCATTAATCAACTGAAGAATACATCAGTTAACTATAGTGCATGGACAGTTCAGTGGAGACCAGTGGAGAGATAGGTGAAAGGGCAAGATAGACTATCCGTTGTGACTACTAGTGATGCATGAATTGCATCTACATATACATTGGAGTTTCCAATGATAATAACACAGTCAATGAGAGTGGGATTACATCAAATTGGTCTTTTTAATCAGCTTGGATTGTGCAGTGGAGGCAGGCTAGCAGGAGGCAAAAATCGGTGCATGGATTTGCAAGATTGATCCTGATTAGTGTATGACGATTGTGTTGTACTGAGGGCTTGTGATAAGCTTTGTATGCTTTGTATGAGATTTTCATATGATCTCCATGATACATAATATGATAGTTGGGGTTTTTAGCTTCAGGCTTTCCCTATAAACAACTGTGTTATGTTTGTTTTTATTGCTTCATGTGTTTTGCAATTGTTGATTAAATTTCCGCAAGAATTATAGTGGAAGGATTCTGTATTTTGCAAGAAGTTAAATATTTTGAGATCAAGAGAGTCCAGATATATACATGCATATTGTATATAATTTCTACATGGTATCAGAGCTGTGTTATAGATTTTCTACATGGAATGAGAGTAGGAATTTTTGGGTGTGCGAGTTTGCAGAGAATATATGAACATTTTGGTGAATTTTTTTCAGAAAAAAATAGCATATTTGGATTCCTTGCGAAAAAATACCCAAATTGAAAAAAAAAATCTGTCGAATTGGAGCTTGAATGAGGGAGATATCATCGATTTAAAATCAGCTTTTTTGTTAGAAAATTTTGCGACGGTGGGACAATTGCAATGTGTGCGAGCCAAGAATCTACATGCACTGAGGTACAAGATGCATGCAAAGATTTAAGGAGAAAAGCATAGGTTAGTGACTTGGTGGTTGAGAGGGAGCTTCTCAACATGCATCGTGAGAAGCAGTCTCGGAAGGTTGTGGAGCAGCCACAACTGGAGATGCAGAAGAATCTTTATATATTAGAAGTAGACGGGATTTCTACGGAGCTTCCTACTGTTGGGAAGTGCAAGAAATCCATGCAATTGAAGCTTGAGAGGGAGATGGATTTGCATGCAGGTAAGATTGAACCTCGGGATGTGGAGCAGCCACAAGATGAGGATCATGGAGTTGGAGAAACCACTCATGCAGAGAAATTTCGTGCCAGATGGGTAGAGGGAGTGCATGCAGCTATACCACCAGGTGAGAGGTGGGGTGACATGCATGATTAATCCCAAGAGGAGATTTCTGGGTAGGATTAATTGAGATGGTGTGGATCTCATGAATTGAACCTGGCTATGAGGAGCCCACAGAGCAGTAGTAGCATGATAAGTTGGATTGATGCAAGCAGATCAAAGTGACAGTGTCAGATACTGGAGCGCGATTCAGAGTTGACGGCAAGTGCAGAGTGGATGGGTGAAAAGTTCAACAACGCAGTGGTTCCTGAAGACATGTGCAGTTGGTACCAGCAGAGGTCGAAGACTTTTATAGATGCATTATACTAATTGAGTTTTTTGGAGCCTATTCCGTCAAGAGTTGCAGTGCAGAGTGCATGGAGTTGCATGGCGCTTGTGAAGGTTGCAGGGCGAATGCATGGAGTTGCATGTCGCATGAAAAGACAGTCCTTTCTTTTTGAGAGGGAGTGTTGAATATTGCAACAAGAAATAGTGAAGGAGGAATCCTGAAACATCATTCCTAATCCTAGTTGGAAAAGTGATCACCAAAACTAGGTAGGGGCCACACAGGTGATTTTTGGCACAAAGTCTATTTTTAGACATGTCGATCATATTCTATAAGTTGCGGGATGCTATTTGTGGATGGTTGGTCAAGTTGGAAAAATATATGAATTTCTATTTTTGGACATATTGGGCAGAATCTATTTTTAGATTGCCAGTCTAAAAATAGATATGTCGAATATTATTAGCTCTAATACTGACTTTGTAAACATTATCTTATTCTCTTGAAGTCAAGCCAGAGGTTGACAAAAGGAATTACGCTACTCCTAGGGGTTAGTTGAGCTATTGCATGGTTGACTTCAGTTAGAACTCATGTGGCAGAGTTTGGTGGAGTCGATGAGACAGTTGGTGGAGTTGTGTTCGGTTTAACTTAGTTGAACTAGTTGTATTTAGTCTAACTGATAAATACACTAGTGATGAGTGGTGTGAATTAATTATTAATTAATTCACTAGTTATTAACTCATAAATCAACTAAAGAATACATCGTTTAACTGCAATGCATGGACAGTTCAGTGGAGACCAGTGTTAGAGGTGGGTGAAAGGGTGAGTGTGGCTATCAGTTGTGACTACTAGTGATGCATGAATTGAATCTACATATACATTGGAGTTGCCAATGATAATAACAGCTTAATGAGAATGGGATTACATCGACTGGTCTTTGTAATCGCCTGATTGCATAGTGGAGTGCTGTGCTAGTAGGAGGCAAAGATTGGTGCATGGATTTGCAAGATTGGTCCTAATTAGTGTATGGCGATTAACAGACCGAGGGCTTGTGATAAGCTTTGTATGATTTGTATGAGATTTTCATATGATATCCATGATACATAATATGATAGTTAGTTTTTATTTTCAGTGCTTTCCCAAGAAACAACCTGTTATGTGTGTTTTTATTGCTTCATGTGTTTTGGTGTTGATTAAATTCTCGCAAAGAATTATAGTGGTTAGATTCCCCGTATTTTGCAAGAAGTTAAATATTGTGAGATCAGAGAGTCCGGATATACATGCATAAACAGATATAATTTCTACATGGTATCGGAGCTGTGTTATAGATTTTCTACATGGAATGAGAGCATGAATTTTTGGGTGCGCGAGTTTGCAGAGAATATCTGAAATTTTTGGTGTAATATTTTCAGAAAAAAATAGCATATTTGGATTCCTTGCGAAAAAATACCCAAATTGAAAAAACAAATCGGTCGAATCGGAGCTCGGATGAGGGAGATATCATTGATTTAAAATCAGCTCTTTTTGTTAGAAAATTTTGCGACGGTGGGACAATTGCAATGTGTACGAGCCAAGAATCTACATGCACTGAGGTACAAGATGCATGCAAAGCTTTGAGGAGCAAAGCAGAGGTTAGTGACTTGGTGGTTGAGAGGAATCCTCTCAACATGCAGCATGAGAAGCAGTCTCAGAAGGTTGTTGAGAAGCCACAACTGGAGATGCAGAAGAATCTTTATAGATTTGATGTAGATGGGATTTCTACGAAGCTTCCTACTGTTGGGAAGTGTGAGAAAGCCATGCAATTGAAGCTTGAGAGGGAGCAGAATTTGCATGTAGGTAAGAGTGAACCTCGGGATGTGGAGCAACCACAAGATGAGGATCATGGAGTGGGAGAAACCACTCATGCAAAGAAATTTCATGCCAGATGGGTAGAGGGAGTGCATGTAGCTATACCACCAGGTGAGAGGTGGGGTGACATGCATGATTAATCCCAAGAGGAGATTTCCAGGCATGATTCATTGAGATGGTTTGGATCTCATGAATTGAACCTGGCTACGAGGTGCCCACATCGCAGCAGTAGCATGATCAGTTGGATTGATGTAGGCAGATCAAAGTGATAGTGTTGGATACTGGAGCGCGGAACAGAGTTGACAGCAAGTGTAGAGTGCATGGGTGCAAGAGTTCAACAACGCAGTGGTTCCTGATGACATGTGCAGTTGGTACCAGCAGAGGTCAAAGACTTTGATAGATGCATCAGACTGATTGAGTTGTTTGGAGCCTATTTAGTTTCAGAGGAGTTGCAGAGCAGATGCATGGAGTTGCATGGTGCTTGTGAAGGTTGTAGGGTGAATGCATGGAGTTGCATGTCGCATGAAAAGAAAGTCCTTTATTGCTGAGAGGGAGTGTTGAAGATTGCAACAAGAAATAGTGAAGGAGGCATCCTGAAACATCATTCTTGATCCTAGTTGGAAAGTGATCACCTAAACTAGGTGGGGCCCATACAAAACCATTTTGGCGCAGCAAAGTCTATTTTTAGACTATGTCTATTTTTAGGACATGTCGATCATATTATATATATAAGTTACAATATGCTATTTTTGGATGGTATTGGAGTCAAGTTGGGAAAAATAGATGGACTTCTATTTTTAGACATATTATGACTCATTTTTAGATCGCCGCCTAAAAATAGATATGTCGAATATTATTAGCTCTTAATAATATTTGGACTCTAAACATTATCTTATTCTCTTGGAGCACTTCAGTTAAGTGCACATATGTGGCACAGTAGTTGAAAAAAGGAATTACACTATTCCTGAGGGTTTACTGGAGCTATTTCATGGAGGAATCAGTTAGAACTCAAGTGGCAGATTTATGACACAGTTGGAGAAGTAGTTGGTGGAGTTGTATTTATTTTAACTCAATTAGACTTAGTTGAGCTAGTTGTATCTAGTCTAACTGATTGATACACTAGAGAGAGCTGTGTGAATTAATTAGTTAATTAATTCACTAAATAATAACTCATTAATCAACTGAAGAATACATCAGTTAACTACAGTGCATGGACAGTTCAGTGGAGACCAGTGGAGAGATAGGTGAAAGGGAAAGATAGACTATCCGTTGTGACTACTAGTGATGCATGAATTGCATCTACATATACATTGGAGTTTCCAATGATAATAACACAGTCAATGAGAGTGGGATTACATCAAATTGGTCTTTGTAATCAGATTGGATTGCACAGTGGAGGCAGGCTAGTAGGAGGCAAAGATCGGTGCATGGATTTGCAAGATTGGTCCTAATTAGTGTATGATGGTTGTACTGTACTGAGGGCTTGTGATAAGCTTTGTATGATTTGTATGAGATTGTCATATGATATCCATGATACATAATATGATATTTGGGGTTTTTAGCTTCAGGCTTTCCCAGTAAACAACTGTGTTATGTGTGTTTTTATTGCTTTATGTGTTTTGCAATTGTTGATTAAATTTCCGCAAGAATTATAGTGGAAGGATTCTGTATTTTGCAAGAAGTTAAATATTGTGAGATCAGGAGAGTCCGGATATATACATGCATATTGTATATAATTTCTACAGACAGTTATCCTGCAGGAATTTGACTTGGAATTTGAAAAATCCAAGGCAAAGAAGTCTTTGGTTTTTGCTGAACTGATGTGTGATTTCCCATCTACTGATACTGAAACTGTGGCGCAACAGCCCATTGCGGACGAATCCTTGTTTCTTATCAGTACTCTTGATCCTTGGTATGGGGATATTATTGTTTATCTCCAAACCCAATCTTTTTGGCCTGAAATCTCACGATCTCAGCGACGGAAAATACGTTTCCAATCCCAAGAATACAATATTATTGGTGATACACTCTATCGTCGTGGAGCGGATTCTGTTTTCCGACACTGTCTTACTCATGAAGAAGCTGAGAAGGTTCTGAATGACTGTCATTCTGGAGCATGTGGCGGTCATATGTCTGGGTGTTCCACAACCCAAAATATATTGCGCGCTGGTTATTTCTGGCCGTCCTTATTGAAAGATTGTATCTATGCAATCCGGATATGCCACAATTGTCAGATCTTTGATCGTAAAATGCGTGCACCACCCGCTCCTCTTCACCCTATAATTTCTGTCGGTCCTTTCACAAAGTGGGGTATTGAATTTATTACATGTAACCCTCACTCGACCGAGGGGCATGTGTATATTATCCTAGCGGTAGATTATTTTACTATGTGGGCCGAGACGATGCATACATTTTCGGCAGACGGTAAGACTGATGCAACTTTCATATTCAATCATATAATTGCTAGATTCAATGTTCCTCAAGCTATCATTACGGATCATGGAAGTCATTTTTGAAATATCATGATGATTGAACTGACAGATCAACTTGGCCTGCGCCACGATAGTTCTACTCCATATTACCCGCAGGCCAATGGTCTGGTTGAAGCTATCAATAAAGTTTTAGTCACTATGATTAAATGAATCATTGGTATTCATAAGACGAATTAACATACCATGCTATTTTCAGCACTTTGGGCATATCGGACCTCAGTAAAAACATCAACTGGTTTCACTCATTTTCAATTGGTTTACGGTTTGCAAGCTATGTTAACTATTGAATGTGAAATTCCGTGATTAAAATTAGCCATAGAATTACTCCCAGCTACTTTTGAAGAAGAGAAACGTTTTTTGTACTTAGCTCAGCTAGATGAGAATCGACGCACTGCTGCGTTAGCAAATGAGGCTCATGCAAAATGAATGAAAGCTCAATCGGACAGAAATGTTACACCTCGTAATTTTTCAGAAGGAGACCTAGTTCTAGTATACGATCAAGCGAACGACAAGCTAGGGGCTGGAAAATTTGTACCTATGTGGCATGGTCCTTTCATTGTTAAGCAAAAGCTAGCAAAAGGGGCCTATGAACTGATAGATTTTGACAAAGTCTCCTTAGATAAACCCAGAAATGGGCTTTATCTGAAGAGATACTATACTTAAATTCTGAGTGGAGATTTTTGTTAGATTAGTTTCTTTACTGTTAGTGTGTCTTAGATTAGAAAAGTGTGCCTAGTTTAGAGTGTGCTCTTATCACTATTCTTGCTTATCTGGGTTTTTACTCTTGATATTGCAGATGTCGACGTCTCTTCAAACATACATTGGTTTTTCTGATGATGCTTGTCGTAGTACACGAAACATTTCTTTCGTAGCTTGGGTTATCTATTCACCCTCTGATGAGTTAGTATCCGTGCATGGGGTAAGCCTTGGTCAAACAACGAATAAAATTGCAGAGTATAGTGCAGTGATTGAGTTATTATCTGAATCCATATCGTTTGGAATTCGGAGTTTGATTGTTAGGTTGGATTCTGAACTCGTTGTATTACAGCTTAACAAGGTTTATGCCATTAGAAATCTGGTATTATTACGATTATTTTTGAGAGTTCGTCTCTTGGAACGTGAATTTGATTACATTGAATATCATCATATTCCAAGACATTTAAATACATTAGTAGATGCAGTTGCTTCTAGTATGATAAATAGACATTTGCAATAATCAAAATAGTAAATTACACAACATTCGATAACATGTTACACAAGATAGTCGGTAATAATGATATATCATAACATAGAAGTGTGTTCCAAAATATACATCGTCTTCGATCATAGGTTGAAAAACACATTATGATCGGCAAAAATGATAATACAAAAAGTCAAAAATGTCATGAGTCTACAAAATTGAACATCCTATCCCTGGTGATGATCACGATAAGAAACTACTGCTCGGGCCACCCTACACAGGAACCTCCTAAAAGGTCCTGTAACCCCAATCACATATCTCTGTAACCTAAGTGGAATATCATCTATATCAGTTTCTGGAATATCTAGTGTCAAGTGCTCTAGATGATGCTCCAAGTCGGTCAGGATCTCTGTTGATTGGCCTTGTGGGGCTGGTGTTGCTGCAGCTGGGTGTCTCCTCTCGTAAGGCTGGAGAGCGGCTGGTCGTCGTGGGCCCACATCTACATTTAAACTTTTGATTATTAGTTTTGGACGATTAAAATATAAAAAAAATTAGAACTTAGAAAATGTTGAAAGTGGTTTTTACCTGAATCATCCCATTGTTCTCCTGCTGGAAGAGCCATGTCTCGGTCGCCGCGGAAGTCCATCCTGGCATATGGAAAGTCGTCAATCACAAAAAGTTGGTTGTTCAACCAACGAAAATATGCAGGCGGAAATTGAACAACCTCTATGCCCTCAGCATGACAGGCCATCAAAGCTACCCATCGAATCATCCGAGGTTCCCGGGCACTGCCTAGATCGACTGGAATGAGCTGCGGAGCCAGTAAGGGTATCCTCTCCAAAGAAAATGTAACCACAATGGATCCGTAACCAAATTTGTTTAATTTCCCATTTTTTTCTCTGGTCAGTTGGCCTTTCACATTGGCCAATACTGCTTCACACCAGTTGAATATATTGTCTCGGAACAATCTACTGCAATCCGCATCTGGGATCCAGTAGCCACATGCAATGTTGCACTCCCGCACAGTCTAGTAACAGTGAATGAAATGAATTTAATCTCAGGTCAGATGATAGTTTTAATATCAATCCTTTTATCCTTGGGGTCTGCTCGATCATCTCAAAACTCTAGTCGAAGACTAGCGACAGACTGGCCACCTGGCCTAGTCCCAAACAGAGATATTTATTCACCCCTCTTGGGTAAACCAATCAAAAAATATATATCCTCTGGCTCAATTTCAAGCCGATGGCCATCAATCATGAAACACTGGTCCTGAGTGTTCCATTTGTTTACTAGCCATGTCAGGAGGTTTACTTGGGCCCTCATGCCCTGTATGGCCCAGAACTTGTACAATCCGCATGTTCTCAATGCCTACAGTGTGGGCATATGATTCATTGCGACGTCATCTACATCCTCTTGCTCGCGTTCTCTCCAAGTAAGCATTTTGAATGTCCTACAATGCACAAAGAGACATATTAGAACAAACTTGTTTGAAAAATTTTGGGTGAAAATTGAGAAAATTTAGTTTTAAAATTCATTGCGCAGGGTCCGCACCCGTTTCTCATACACAGTGCGTAGGAACACATGGGCAATGTGCAATAGGTGCGAACCCACAAATTTTTTCCTTGTAGGAAAAAGTCGGGGTCCGCAGGGCCCGTGTGTTGCACCTTCGGACCCCAGTGAGCGAATTTTTAAACCTCTTTTTCCTTCAAAAATGAAATTTAAAGCCTAAAAACAAAATGTAAACAGATGGAATGCAAGAAAAGGAGGATGTGGATTACTTGGAGCTGATAGATTTCGATTCCAACGGACGGATTTTCCAGAATCTTCATAGGAACTTTTTTACCCAAAAGCTCTCACTTTTCACTCCGAACTCAAATGGTAAAAATGAAGTTAGAAAAGCCCTTTTTATAAGTTTTTTCGAATAAATGAATTTTTAATTTGTTTATTTTTCACTTTAAAAAGGTAATTTTTGAAAACATTTTTATTTATCTTAAACAGGTATGTGTAATGTTTCGAGTTTTTGTGCAGAAAATTGGATTTTTCTGGAAAATTGATCGTTTTTCAACGAAAAGAATACTTTTATCACTTTTTCGAACTCTTTCAAAAATTTACGAAAAAGTGAAACATTGGAGTCCTCTTTTAAGCCCTTTTCAAACTCTTGAAAATTGAAAATATTGCCGAGCACTTGATTATTTAAACTCGTTAAAATAAATGAATGATCGTCCTTTCAGTATAAGTTTACCTCTTTTACGGACTGAAAAGGACTATTTACGAAAAAGGTATACGTTGACTAATTACGGTCAATAGAGTTATCTCTTGCATTATTTTATCCTTTTTTCGGGCTCGAGAGACTAAATTTACAAAAAATTACACCCATGAGTTTTCTTAAGATTTTTCTTTTGACTCCCTAAAATTGAAAAACACCGAGTTTCTCCTATACTGGACTCGTTAAAATTTAACAGTAAAGGACCTATTCAATTTTTAAAACAGGAACGAACCACTCCTTCTTAGGGTTCGAATTTTAAACTAAGTTGGACTCATCCGAAGGATGAGCTTATAAACAAGAAAATGTTATCTTCCTCAAGCTTGTCAAAAATAAAGAGGTACTTGCCAGAAATGGTGGGGGAAAAGAGAGAAAAATGAACCTGTTTGTTACATTTTTATTATTCGAAAATCGTTAACCACTCTTGAACACGACACTTTTGTTCACCTGGGTTGGGAAAATACTTTTCCTAACAATTAATCAAACCATATTGAAAGTCTTCAGCCGGTTTCTAGGTATTAGCTTTGGGTCAATTGTCACAAGCCATCTACAGTGTCGTTATGTGTTCAAGAGGATAGTTCAAACAAACCATTCATCTGCAAAATATTTGTTTTCCATTTTGACCATCCCTGAGTCAGTCCTTGCCAATATATTTCTTCAAAACTTGATCTATGATTTCGTGTTGTGGGCTTTCCTACGATGGATCACTTTCTATCGATGACAACTCATTATCTAGGAAGTTGATTTAGGAATCGTCAGTACCTTGAAATCTGCATGCCTCAATGACAGGTTTCTCGCCTTCGACGAAAAGTTGCATCATTGACCTTCGATCGAATGATTCCGTGATATGTTCGACTTCAGCTCATTCATTCACATTTCATGGATTGTACTGATTACTTTGAGGGCCATTGACATTACTGGTGGTTACTCTCACACTTGTTAACAGTTCACATTATTGACTGGTAATCAAGTGGTTTCTACCATGTTCGACTTCGACACATTCATTCACATGGATAGGATCGTACTAGTTCGGGAAGCAGAAATCAAGACCCTGGATCTAGTTTCTACCATCCAGGCTGCGAGGAATTTTGTTATTCATTTATACAGTGGACTATTTATAAACAGATGGCTACATCCATACTGTGTCTACACATGTATATACTGTTGATGTATTGAAAAATCATTCCTGTATCAGAACAGTTTAAGTCAGTTTTCTAGTTAGTTTTGATTTGAGTATGGGAATTCCTACCTCAGCGATGATATGTCTACATATATATACTTTTTGCATTGAATGTTTTTACAGGTTCTGACTAGGGTATCCACAGGATGATCCTTGAAATGATAAAGTACTTCACTCTTCATACATGACATACTCTATCTTCATCTATTACAGACTTCGCAATTTAGGGGGCAATATGTTGCACTCAAAATTGTCACCCTGACATTCTGCTATCTGTATGAGCTCATTATCACTCATACTTTCCTCCTTTGCAATTCTAAAGCATCAGTTCCTCATGTCAAGCCTTAAAAATAAGAGAAAAGCTCTCAAAAGTCTCTAAAACTTTAATATCGCACTTTCTCTTTGTCTTACCTGCAGTCCCGCACCTAATGGTCATGTCTCCTGCGTACCTGACCACACTTTCTCTGTGTTAAGAGTGTGGACCACTGTAAAAGATTAAAAAGGCACAAGTAAACTCAAAAAACTCACTTTCAGTCATTTCTAAAAGCCTCTGGAAGGAATCTTGCGGTGGTAGAACCGCTCTTTTCAGGTTCATGTATCCCATGCCTTAAGGAGCTAACCCCTTGATGTGAGGAGCTTATCCCTTTGAAGGAGGATTATATCCCTTCATAGATGAAACTGTAACCTCCTCTTTTTCACTATAAAAAGAGGCCTTGGGCAACCTCAAAGGGAGTTCAAGCTTTAGTGTTATTTAAGGTAAAGTGTTGTTGGAACTTAGACTCCTTTAGCTGAGATTTTATGAGGAAAGATTACATACCTGTATGTATCTCGGTTGGAAGAGTGCAAGACCTGTCAGAGTAGAGGAAATTCCTACTTCAGACCCTGGGAAGATCTATTCAACATCAAGGCTGAAAAGGTTGTAAGGTTCTTCTACTATTTCAAAGTTAATACAAATAAGTTTGTTTTTCTCAATAAGCTATCATTTGATTGTTTATTTTATGGATTCCTTGATCACCATAATAGATATTGTTGTCGACAATTATTGTCTACCCTAGAGACAGTCTAGAGCTGCCATAGACCAGTGCCTAGGACATCTTAGCATAGCAGGAGGCATATAATAAAGCTGGGTTGTCAATCCAAAGGCTCTCCTACTATCTCTTGTTAAACAAGGAAATTAATTTGAAATGGGACCAGCAATCACAGAAACTGTCACAGGGAAAGTAATGTTGCAGAGACACAATGCAAAGCTTCAATATCAAAGCATCAGCCAGCTAAGAGACAATTTACTACGAAGAGGGCCGGTTCAAATAATATGTCATAGAAATCAAATATCAGAAAGATGTAGGGAAAGGAACACCAGAGGATATTAGTTAACTTCGGTCTGATACCCAGATACACAACAGAACCACATATGGGCTTATCATTCTAAGAATCCATACATGACAATGGCGTTTTAAAAGTACCCTCCAAAAGCAACTAATATAGCAGAAAAGCGGATGAAATGAATATGAAATAGTATATCATGCCTGAGCCTATTTAAAGCGCTTGACTGATCCAAATATGGGCATAAACTAGGATGAATCCTTATCTAAAATCAGTGAGCCACTCGCATTCCAGTAACATGATACAAGAAGATGTATGAAATGGAATATTGTATTAAACATATAAGGAAAAGTACATACTGTGAAATACCAAAGACCAGAATCCTCATTACAGATAGAACTCCTCCTCACTGAGACCCCACGGGCTCTGATCCTCGATACAAAAGCTTTACAAAATGTATACAAAAATGCCTTTCACAGCACAATTTTCTGATAAAAGTCTGGAACCCTTACAATGTTTTTCTTCCTTTCTTTTATAGAGGAAGGAGAGGAGAAAATAATTAAAGAAGTAGGTGAAACAATTAACTATTTCACTGAAACAAAACGGTGAAAAGAGTGCCCGCCCAAACTGTTTGACGGCGTAAGAACGCTGTAAGTACTCTGTGACTGCTCCATGAAATAAATGTAGTAGGTGTAAATCTTTTCAGGGGTGGGGTATGAAGAATAAAATATGTAACATTCGGTACCTCCCTGAGAGAAAAATATTTTGAAAATAAACCTGGAGGATATGATTTTTGTGCACTTGTACTCTTTGCCTTCTGAACTTTAGATTGAAATTTAAAATCCTCGATGCTGGAGGCTGCAACCCTTGACCTTCCACTGGTGATCCTTACCGTGACATTAATATCTTTATCTGTAGAAATCTTCCTTTTGAATTGTTCTGAGGGGTTTGACAGATTCCCCCCCTGCTTTATTTAATGAAAGTCACGTCTTGGAAACTACCCAGGACCTTTCTTCATAACTCCTGCCTTTGGAAGCTGATCTTCTGATGCATCTTTGGTTTCTGTAATGGAGGCGGTAATTAATGGAAATTTTCTTCCTCTCGCACCCTGCAAGATACACAATTTTTTTTTAAGAAAACCAGTTTACGGGAGGGTGAATGTAGTGGAGATGGAGGGGGTGACAGAGTGACGTAGTGGAATGGTGGAAGCATGAAGGGTGGCGATGAGAAATACAGTGGGGTGACAATGAACGGACAGTGTGAAAGTTTATAATGTAAACACTAAAATATGGCGCTTAATGTGATATATGAAAGATGGAGGAAGATGCGATAAACACATGGGACGGTGACGGGGATATACGAAAGACAGGTGGAAGTACGTCGTGGAATAAGACCCGGTCAACCAACAGGTTCTACAAATGATCTGAGCCACACGATCACGGGACAAGATAAACGATCTGAAATGCATTGGGGAGTGATGAAGTGGCGGGCCCGGGACGCCGTATGCCTAGATTAATATCCGTGCAACTTTGAAAAGCGACCACCATTAGATGAAGGCTCCCAGATCGAACGACGATGGTGAATTCCGCTGCGTGTCTTCTGGTCGAACCTTAACGCGCGAAATGGAGCGGTTTTAAAATCGTACACTGGGACACTTGGCAAGCGGCGTATGGAATCGCTGAGTTTTGCGGAAAACCGCCAGCCCCTAAATGGGTGGTGCGGAATTTACAGGCCGGTTTTGGCAATGTGCGCGGGGTCTACCATGGCGGGAATATTGTGAACCGTCGATTTACGATCGGATCGGATTGGATGGCAGATAATGCACCCGATGATCTTACGCGGAAAGCACCTTTTGGTCTAGCATGAGGTCCAGCGCCTTGGTCACATTGGACGGTAAAATAAAGGAGGCCATGACTGAAACGGGCCGGGTATTTTGTGATTTTGAATATACAATTTGCGGCATTTTCTGCTCATTTTAGGGAGCGGTGAGGCCATGATAAGAAAAAACGGACCTTTTAAGCCACAATGGAGAATTTGAAAGGTTCAGGAGGGACGGGGAGCCAGAACTTTGAATGAAGGGGCTAACTTGTACAACATCGGCTCCATCTGGGGACGGCATGTTCCTCCGTGGACATGTCGAGAACCTGCAAACCTTTTGATCATCTTTCTGTGTAGACTATATTCTTCAGCCACTCTTACTTTTCTCTTTATGAACCGTCAACACGCTCACCCTTGTTTAAACAAAATTGCAGCAAAAACTAATATACAATATGGTACAATTAGGCTTGCTCTACCTGAATCAGAACTGGAAATAGGGCTTTAGGAATTGGCCGTTTACAGGGGCATCCAGTACGTCGCCCTGCAAATTCTCCAATATAAATGTATTATTACCTCCCTGTTCCACAATTTTAAATGGACCAAACCAGAGGGGGTCGAATTTGCCGTGCTTTCCCTTTTCAGCCCTCCGGATATCCCATCTGAGAACTAGATCACCAACCTGAAATTTTCTGTCTTTTGCATGCTGATCAAATATATCCTTCATTTTTTCGTGATACTCAGCTAATCTCTGGTTCACCTGATCCCGTGTTTCCTCCGATTCCACCAATTGATTGATTCTTCTGACCATACCATCTGGTTCTTCTTGACTTTCCTGTATGAAACATGCCACTGGTAAGGTCAGCTGCACAGGAAACACTGCTGCTCGTCCATATACCAACTCATATGGAGATTTTCCAGTTGCTCGCTTACTAGTAATTCTATTTGCCCATAGAGCAAACCTTAATTGGGAATCCCAATTCCTCTGATTTCCATTGATTGTTTTCTTAAGGGCCCTCACTAGAGTTTTGTTAGAAGATTCTGCCAAACCGTTCCCCTGAGGATAATAAGCTGTGGAGTGCTTCAAGGTGATATTATATTGCTGGCATAAATTTGCAAATTTTGCAGATTTGAAGGCCTGTGCATTGTCAGTTACTATTTTAGCAGGGCAGCCAAACCTGGAAATGATGTTTTCTTCCATGAACTTGATGATGACAGTGTCAGTAGCATTCCGTGCAGGTATGGCCTCCACCCATTTTGTAAAGTAATTTGTGGCTGTTAATATCCATTTATGTTGCTCACTTGATGGGGGATGTATTTCTCCAATAAAGTCTATTCCCCATTGTTGAAACGGCTCCTTCACATGAACTGGAATCAGGGGCAGAGCTGCTAATTTTTGTTTCTTAGCGAACTTCTGACACTTATCACATGCTCTGACCCATGCAAAAACATCTCCAAATAATTTAGGCCAGTAGAAACCAGCCTTTAGTATCTTATGAGCTGTGGCCCTCCAGCTGTAATGGCCTCCACAAATTCCTTCATGAAATTCCATCATTATACTTTCCACTTCATTTTCTGTGAGGCATAACAGTAGAATGCCGGAAGGATCTCTCCAATATAATTGACCATTAGAAACTATATACTTCTATGATTTCAATCTCACAGCTCTGTATTTTTATTTATCACAATTGAGGGGACAACTGAGTGTCAAAAGATATTCTACTATTTCTTTGTACCAAGGACTGGTGAGATATTTTATATGAACCTTCTGAGTAGCCATCTCAAGTCCTTGCTGTTCTTCTTATTTTTCAGGCTCTTCATTTGCTACCCTAGACAAATTTATGCCTAAAGCTTGGTAATTTGACTCGGACAGAATCTTGGCTAGTCCCTGTCCCTTAATCAGCTTAGTTGGCTTTATGTCTAAATCGTATTCCTGTATTTTTGCAATCCATCTCCCTCTTTTCCCTTCACTGTCTCCCTGAATGAGAATGTCTTTAACAGCAGCAGTGGGGACATATGCGGTAATATGAGACTGCAAAACATACATTCTGAAGGCTTTGAGGGACTTTACTAGGGCATATGCCTGCTTCTCCAATATGTTATATTTCAATTCTGCATCATGCAGCACTTGGCTGAAAAAGGCAATAGGCTGCTCATATCTGTCTTCATTCTTCTGTAATAACACTCCAGCTACTGTGTGAGGTGAAGCAAATGAAAAGATCATAAATGGTTTTGCATAATCAGGTCCAGCCAGCACAGGAGCTTTAGAAAATGCCTGTTTTATTCTAGAGAATGCCTCTCTAGATTCCTGAGACCATTTTACTTCATTGTTCTTTTTCAGCATATCAATTATATGCCTAACTATCTCAGCATAGTTAGGGATGAATCTTCTCAGAAAATTTATTCGTCCTAAAAATACTTGAACTTCTTTCTTATTCCTGGGGAGAGGAATATTATTTATAACCTCCACCCTTTTGGGATCTATCCTTACCCCATCCTTAGTTACTACATGCCCCAAAATTTTGCCTTCCTCTAATGCAAATAAAGACTTTTGTGGATTAAGAGAAAGGCCATACCTTCTGCATTTTTCAAAAGTTCTTCGCAAATGTTCAATGTGCTCAGCATCATCTTTTGAAAACACTGTAATATCATCAAGATATACCACCAAAAATTTGTCCTGCTCACCCACAAAAGTAATGTCCATAGCCCTCTGAAAGGTAGCTCCTGCATTGATTAACCCAAAAGGCATCCTGGCATACATGAATGTTCCCCATGGTGTGGTGAAAGCAGTCTTCTTTTGATCTTCTGGGAGTACAGCTACCTGATTATAACCGGAAAACCCGTCCATCATGGACATTCTAGAGGCTCCCACCACTTTCTGCAGGATGTGGTCCATCTTAGGCAGTGGATAATTATCTTTTAAAGATGCTCTATTTAAATTACTAAAATCCACACACAGCCTTATTTCTCCATTCTTCTTTCGAACCGGGACCAAATTAGCAACCCATTCAGAGTACCTTAATGGCACAATTATTTTAGCCTTTAGCAGCTTCTTGATTTCTTTTTCAATGGAGGGAAGCAGCAGAGGATTTATCTGTCTAAGCTTCTGCTTATAAGGTTTTGCACCTTCCCTCAAAGGAATTTTGTGCTGCATAATACTAACATCAAAAGTTTTTAGGTCCTGATAGGACCACACAAATACATCTTTATAAGATTGAAATAATTTCAGGTATCTTCCTTTATACTCCTCCGGGACCTTCTTAGATAGTTTTACAATTTTAGGATCGACTTCAGTACCCAGATCTAGATCTTCTGTTTGATTTTATTCTATTACTTTATTCTGCTGCATAGGGACATCATTTTTGTCAAACAATATTTCTAGAGGCACCAGCCCTCTAGGTATAACATTCCCTTTCAACTGCAGTACTTTACTTCCTGCCATTTTATCTTCCCATTTGTTTTTTGAAAGGTTATCAGCCTCCTCTTCTTCACAATAATCAATCTCCATATGGGAGAATTCTCCCACTGTCTCCAGGAATTTCCTCATCTGTTCATTATCTTCAAATACCTGCCAGTGCTTAATATTATCTGGGATTGATGGTCTATAACGTACCTCGATTTCATACCTCAAGAGAGGGTTCTGAGGAGGACGAAATGTACTGTCAGCTACAGCAAGCGAATTTTCCATTCTGTTCTGCTCCCGGGGCATGAACTGGATATTAAATGCCAAGAAGAAATTTTCCATCATGTCCCATACTTCATTTATATATACTCTCAACCGTGGGTGCTTGGTTTGACATTGGTTTTTGACCTGTCTGACCACTAGCTCAGAGTCTCCCAGAGCTTTTAAACACTATATACCCATGCTCCTGGCTATTTGCAATCCTAACAGTAGTGCCTCATATTCAGCTACGTTATTAGTAGCTTCATATTCTAATTTAAATGACAGTGGCACCCATTTTCCTGTAGGGGAAATTAATAATACTCCAGCTCCATTTCCTTCTCTTGAATTTGCTCCATCAAAATGTAGAGTCCATACTCCTGCTTCATCGTTTTCTAGGGGCTGCTCAGTTTTGATTTGACAGAAAGAAGGTTCATGAGCAAAATTTTGATCTTCTTCAAACATGAAGCATGGAAAATATCCTTCCTTGCTGTAGACTGGTGCGTTTTCTGAGCTGTCAGCCTTTGTAACCATCTTAACAAATCTGGTTTCTCTGTATAACCTCCTCTCCTGGCCACCAAAAACAGGGATAGTGGCATATGTTAAATCCATTTTGAGTGACCCACCTATTTTTGTACCCCAGGACCTTGACATCAGCATGCCAAAGCGGGCTGGGATATCAGCCACCACAATGTCCATTACCACACTTTTTGCTGGAACTTGTGCCAGATTGACCACTAAATCTTTAATCATCCCTAAGCATTTAACTCTTTTGGAATAAAATGAATATAGGTCTTTGTATGGACGTGTGATTTGCAGACTAGTTGCTCCATGACTGACAAAGCATGAGATTATGGGAAGCCCCAGAATCTAACATACAATTGTGTAATAGCAGGTCATGAATAACTAGAGACACATAGAAAGGAGGAGTAGAGGGGTCTATCTCCTCGACATGTGGGCCAAAGACTACCATGGGTCTTTCTTCTTGAAGGTTTAGACTTTCTGGACTTATTGGTGCTTCAGGAGGGAGCAAAAAAGAAGTGACTTGAGATTGGTATACAGGTTGTTTCAACAGTTCAGTCAAAGGGACTGGGATTTTGACTTTCTCAAGTTATTTTTGCAAATTAAAAGCAAGAGGGGGCTTTTCTATTACAATTTCTTTTGACTCTTTATTTTCAGCTGAACGTTTAGCTTCTTTTGATACAGGCTCAGCATTAGGAGGGGTGACTATTTTTGAAGAAGAAGGGACTTGATCAACAGACTGCAAAGGTTTGTTCAGGGGACTCTTACCTTTATCTGTAGCTTTTTTCTTTGTTGACTCCTTTTGAGCTGGTGTTTCCTTCTGGGGAGGCTCTTCTTCTTGGTCTTGAGTTCGGGTCCTCTTTCTGGAGGATCTGAGATCATATCTCCTATTAAAATGTGCTTGCATGAAATCGTTAAACTGTTTGCAGTAGTGATCAATCTCTGAATCTTCTGTGTCTCTGATTTCTTCTTCTTCTTCTTGCAATGGGCATTCTATTTCATCATTATTTGAAAAAACCAGATTTGAATCTTCTAGTTCATAAGCAACATCCTCAGTGGAGTCATCTACCGGGCCTTCCAGGTACAATGGGTGTGGTACCTGATCTTGCTGCTCCTTTGTTTCCTTGGAAAAATTTGCAGGGGTGGCTTTCTATACTGAGGGTTGTAACCTCTGTTTGGAGCATTATAAAAATTATTGGGGGCTGTATTCTTGGCCTCCAGTTCTAGCTTGACCATCTTTTTTATCATCTTGCTTATTTCCTCCATTTTATCTGAATCTCTGTCCTAGTTAGAAGTAGACACTTCCTCTTTTCCTCTTCTTCTAGTATCTTGTTTAGCCTTTCCTTTTAATTTTCCAGTAGAAGCAAAGTTTGCTTCTAATTCAAGAGCATCTGACTGAGCATCGTCTAGGGTGGCAGGCTTTCTTTCCCTTAGGGAAAAACCAAAATCTGAGTCAAAAGCTGCTATGAAAACAACTTTGGCAGCATTCTGATGAGGTTTCATATCTGCAGGGAGATTTAGATATAACTTATTAAATCTCTTAATAAACTCTGACACCCCTTCATTATGTTTCTTCTTGAGTGTATTGAATTCAATAAGACACTGTCCATGATCTTTCTTTTCTCCCCATTTTCTGAGAAAAGTATTTTCCATATTATCCCAAGTAGTTATGGAACAATTTCCCAATGTCTTGAACCATTTTCTGGCTTCACCGTCCAGAGATTGTACAAATAGTCTTAAGACTACGTCTAGATGTTCAACATTAAAGTTCTCTGCAAAAGAGCAGAAAGTTTCAAGATGCTTCTGAGCATCAATTTCATTTTCTCCAGTGAATCTGGGCAGTACCTTCAAATAATCTTGTGGCATATCATTCAGCACTTGAGGTAATGCCAGGGGAGCATATTTATTCAATAAAAAGGCTGGAACATTAGCCATTGGAGGAGGTGGGAGTTGTGCAACAATCTGGTGTACAAATGAAGGAATAGGAGTAGGGGGAAGTGGATTATGAATGACAATAGGGATATACTGTACAGTAGCCTGAGGCGTAGAGGGAAATAACTCACGGTTAACAGGGGCTACTTCTGTAACTTCTTTAACTTCTTCAGCCTCAGGGGTAGGACAAAAGTTCTCTTTGGTTTTAGCACTTCCCCTGGGTGGGCTATCTGAATAATATTTAAGATTTTCTTCAGTGGAGTCGGGATTTCCTACTGGAATTTCTTGAGAAGAGGAAGGCGGAAAATATTCTTCTAAAAACTTAGGGACTTCAGCACGGGTTGATTTCCTCTCTTTCCAACTTCTTCTATGTATAATATTCTCTAGGTCAGATACAGAGGGTATCTTCGATTTGAACGTATCTGACCTCAAATGTGGCTTTCGAGGAGCCAGGACTACCAATATATTTATCAAATGAATAACAGGGGAGTCGCCAAGGTGAGAGATATGCAACTCTTCAACTCTCTGTGCTCACCTGATTAGAGAGTGAATCAATTTTGTCGAGGCCCAGGGAAACTGATATTCTTAAATTCGTCCCCGGCAACGGTGCCAGAAAGATGTTGTCGACAATTATTGTCTACCCTAGAGACAATCTAGAGCTGCCATAGACCAGTGCCTAGGACATCTTAGCATAGCAGGAGGCATATAATAAAGTTGGGTTGTCAATCCAAAGGCTCTCCTACTATCTCTTGTTAAACAAGGAAATTAATTTGAAATGGGACCAGCAATCACAGAAACTGTCACAGGGAAAGTAATGTTGCAGAGACACAATGCAAAGCTTCAATATCAAAGCATCAGACAACTAAGAGACAATTTACTGCGAAGAGGGCCGGTTCAAATAATATGTCACAGAAATCAAATATCAGAAAGATGTAGGGAAAGGAACACCAGAGGATATTAGTTAACTTCGGTCTGATACCCAGATACAGAACAGAACCACATATGGGCTTATCATTCTAAGAATCCATACATGACAATGGCGTTTTAAAAGTACCCTCCAAAAGCAACTAATATAGCAGAAAAGCGGATGAAATGAATATGAAATAGTATATCATGCCTGAGCCTATTTAAAGCGCTTGACTGATCCAAATATGGGCATCAAGTAGGATGAATCCTTATCTAAAATCAGTGAGCCACTCGCATTCTAGTAACATGATACAAGAAGATGTATGAAATGGAATATTGTATTAAACACATAAGGAAAAGTACATACTGTGAAATACCAAAGACCAGAATCCTCATTACAGATAGAACTCCTCCTCACTGAGACCCCACAGGCTCTGAGCCTCGATACAAAAGCTTTACAAAATGTATACAAAAATGCCTTTCACAACACAATTTTATGATAAAAGTCTGGAACCCTTACAATGTTTTTATTCCTTGCTTTTATAGAGGAAGGAGAAGAGAAACTAATTAAAGAAGTAGGTGAAAAAATTAACTATTTCACTGAAACAAAACGGTGAAAAGAGTGCCCGCCCAAATTGTTTGACGGTGTAAGAACGCTGTAAGTACTCTGTGACTGCTCCATGAAATAAATGTAGTAGGTGTAAATCTTTTCAGGGGTGGGGTATGAAGAATAAAATATGTAACATTCGGTACCTCCCTGAGAGAAAAATCTTTTGAAAATAAACCTGGAGGATATGATTTTTGTGCACTTGTACTATTTGCCTTCTGAACTTTAGATTGAAATTTAAAATCCTCGATGCCAGAGGCTGCAACCCTTGACCTTCCACTGGTGATCCTTACCGCGACATTAATATCTTTATCTGTCGAAATCTGCCTTTTGAATTGTTCTGAGGGGTTTGACAGATTTCCCCCCTGCTTTATTTAATGAAAGTCACGTCTTGGCAACTACCCAGGACCTTTCTTCATAACTCCTGCCTTTGGAAGCTGATCTTCTGATGCATCTTTGGTTTCTGTAATGGAGGCGGTAATTAATGGCGATTTTCTTCCTCTCGCACCCTACAAGATACACAAAACTTTGTTAAGAAAACCGGTGTACGGGAGGGTGAATGTAGTGGAGATGGCGGGGGTGACAGAGTGACGTAGTGGAATGGTGGAAGCATGAAGGGTGGCGATGAGAAATAAAGTGGGGTGACAACGAACGGACAGTGCGAAAGTTTATAACGTAAACACTAAAATATGGCGCTTAATGTGATATATGAAAGATGGAGGAAGATGCGATAAACACATGGGACGGTGACGGGGATATACGAAAGACAGGTGGAAGTACGTCGTGGAATAAGACCCGGTCAACCAACAGGTTCTACAAATGATCTGAGCCACACGATCACGGGACAAGATAAACGGTCTGAAATGCATTGGGGAGTGATGGAGTGGCGGGCCTGGGACGCCGTATGCCTAGATTAATATCCGTGCAACTTTGAAAAGCGACCACCATTAGATGAAGGCTCCCAGATCGAACGACGATGGTGAATTCCGTTGCTGTCTTCTGGTTGAACCTTAACGCGCGAAATGGAGTGGTTTTAAAATCGTACACTGGGACACTTGGCAAGCGGCGTATGGAATCTTTGAGTTTTGCGGAAAACCGCCAGCCCCTCAATGGGTGGTGCGGAATTTACAGGCCGGTTTTGGCAATGTGCGCGGGGTCTACCATGGCGGGAATATTGTGAACCGTCGATTTACGATCGGATCGGATCGGATGGCGGATAATGCACCCGATGATCTTACGCGGAAAGCGCCTTTTGTTCTAGCATGAGGTCCAGCGCCTTGGTCACATTGGACGGTAAAATAAAGGGGGCCATGAATGAAAGGGGCCGGGTATTTTGTGATTTTGAATATACAATTTGTGGCATTTTCTGCTCATTTTAGGGAGCGGTGAGGCCATGATAAGCAAAAACGGACCTTTTAAGCCACAATGGAGAATTTGAAAGGTTCAGGAGGGACGTGGAGCCAGAACTTTGAATGAAGGGGCTAATAAGCTGTCATTTGATTGTTTATTTTATGGATTCCTTGATCACCATAATAGATATGATTTATGAATATATGCTATGCAGGTGCTATTTGATGTTTGTTTGTTTGTGATTGAAGATATTCGAAGATAACTCTTTCGGGCGACTGAAGGACGACTACTACAAACAAGCATTGGATCAAGGTAGGATTGTAACACCTTTGTAGCATTTACTTATAAATCGTGATATATCTAGAGAAAGATAGATTTAATTGTCTGTTTGTTGCTAGACTATCTTCTGATACTAGGGAGATCGATCTTGTCCGCAAGATCGATTTATCCGGCCAACAGTGTGTTCGTAAGAAACAACACCGGTGTGCCTATAAACCATGCGCATCGGAAAAGGGTTAAATAAAAAAAAAATTACAGCAAAAAAATCAGATTTTTCACTTTTTTTAGTGCTCCAGAGCTCTCAATTACCGATGCGCTCTACAAGAGAAAGCACCGTTGCGCACAAAAAATTGGCACACCAGATACCGTGCGCTCCATACACACCCACCCGGTGCGTCCTATTACTGTAATGCACCAGTGCTTCACAACTATTTCGTGCCAGTGCATCATAAAACACCGCGCCAAAATAGAAACAGACCGATGCGTTCATATGAAACAGCACCGGTGCGCCTATAAAACGTGCACACTGGAATAGGGTTAAATAATAAAAAATTATGGCCAAAAAACTAGATTTTTCACTTTTCTGCTCTCAATCACCGGTGCGCTCTACAAGAGAAAGGACCAGTCGCACAAAACATTGGCACACCAGACACCATGCGCTCCGTACACACCCACCCGGTGCGTCCTATTACTGTAAAGCATCGGTGCTTCATAATTATTCCGCCTCGGTGCATCATAAAACACCACGCCAAAATAGAAACAACCCAGTGTGGTGTTAAGGAACTACCCCGGTGCATCATAAAACAGTGTGCCAAATCTAAAACTACCCAGTGCGGTCTTAAGAAATCGCATTGGTGCGCCTATAAAACCCCGCGCACTAGAATAGGGTTAAATAAAAGAAAAATTATGGCATGTTGGCTTGAGGGGTCCTGACCCAGGTTCGGAGGTTAAGGTTTGCCAACAAACCCCTATACTACTCCCTTTCAGCAGTGACTTGCTTGCGCAGGCCAAAGTCTCACCCGGAGCAGTATGGGAGGGTGCTGGAACCAGGTTTCCGCACCCTGGGAGATAACAAGTAAGTCAATCCGGTCCACAACTATCAGATCTATACATCCAGAGGTCATTCACAAGAGTTTAAATAAATAACCAGAATACAGTTTATCAGATCTAACAACAAGCTCACATCCACGTGCGTATTATCAGCTATAATCATAGAACAATATATTTACAGTGGATTAACAGTTACATTTACCATAACACAGACAGTTCGCAACTTACTAACAGATACATCATCATATAACTCAAGTCCTTATTAACCATAACAGGACAGATCCAGATAACATCAGATATCCGCAATACTTCCGCACATCTATTACCCAAAAATCCTCTTACATTCCCCAAATTACCACCTGCGCACACAGGCAGTAGGGTCCACACACAACAGGACAAAGGATCTCCGTGCACACAGCCAGCAGGAGTCCTAACCCAAACAACCCTACCACAGATCTAATAGTTCGTACTTTGCATCAATCTCTATTCATTCCTACCTATGACTCAAAAAAGGTTCATCTATTTATAGCGATTTAGCCTACACATCCAATGGTCCGCAAACCGTGGTTTGCGGACTCTTGGTTTACCCTTGACCCATTTACAATGCGTTAGGGGTTTTGACCCACCCCAAAACCCTTGTGTTAGACTAAAAAATAAAAAATTATACAAGATTCGCAGCTGTTAAGGGACCCTGTTCCAATAATCCCCCAACACAATCTTGTGACTCGTCTTGAGTCACGGTGGTCGTGGGTCCTCCATCTTCACCTGAAGCTCTTTGAAAACCACGATTAGTGGAGGAAGCACCCATTCAATTTGCGCAGCAGCAGTCTAAGCTATCTCTACCAACTTTTGTGAGTTTGGGCCTTCTGTGGCGGCTGCGACTCTCTCCAATGTCTGGTTCAACTGTTTCACTGCAATATCCACATCATGGGATAGCTTGAGGGCCTCATCTGCCCATGGTTTGAGGTGATTTCTCAACGTCTTCTTCCATTGTCGAAGGGCTTCTATGTCGTCTTTGAGGGCCTGGCTGGAGCGCAGTCGAGTTAAGCGCTGGGTCGGGACTAGTGTAGTCAAGGTAGCCTCCATTTGATCGAACTCGTCTTCCTTCTGGCGCAGCGTTTGATTAAGTTCACACAAGATAGGATCACGCTATGCCTTATTCCATAGCTGAATCGCTGTGTTTAATAATAGGACACCCTGAGTAATGTGGCCTTTGATTACATTCGTGGTAGTTGTAACCAGCGCAGTTCGCTGGGCCTGGACCTTCGGAGGTGTTTCTGGCTGTAGCTTGGCATGTAATTCTGTAATTTTCTCTTCCATCTGAGCTTTGACGACCTGGACCTCTGTTTGGGAGGCTCTTAAGGCTGCAACCAATCTCTCTACTTTTTCCCTAGGGGTGGTTGATGTCGGGATCTCTGCGGGAAAATCTGCGTAGAGTCGGCCGATTAGATGCTCCAGCTTTGTGTGCGTAGCATGTACCCTGGTTACCTCAGCTCTCTATTCACAAATGTTCTGTTCTTCTGCGCGGAGCCGCTGGTGGGCCTGATGGTGCCTGTGGTGTATTTATTGAAACAATGAGCTATGCTATGCCTGCAACGAATCATGGGGTAATCTTTCCAAATCTAGCTAGACCGCTACGCAGGCCTATACTCATGTTCTGATGTCGGGTGGACTGACTATAAGGGCTGCCCCAGGTAGTGGGAAAAGGTGGCTTGCCTCCGCAACAAGGGTTGAGCGGACCTGGACCAAACTGGTTTGTAGTGTGTTCGTCTTCATTTGCAAGTCTTGGAACTCGGCCTCAAGTTCAGCGACCATAGCTTGCTGCTGCTTTTCCAAAGTCAAACACTTGTCCTCCGTGGCCAAGGTGACTGTATCGGAAATTTGTTCTAGGTCGCCTGCCGTGAGTGTAACTGTTTCATCACGTCCTATTCTTTATGAGTGTTGCGTCTTGCATGGCCCCTTAGCTATCGTACTCGTTCATTTTGTTCCTTCGGGGGAGGCAGCATCCCCCAGCTCCTGGTTTGTTGTACTGTCGTGTCGCTACGAGGCCTTCTGTGAGGGTACTGTCACACCCTTCTTCATATTTCTATTTGGTTGCAAATCCTTCGAGGACCCTAAGTTCCCTTCTTCCCTCGTGCGATTGTTTGATCTACTAGTTCCTTTTGCTATGGTGATCGAGGGAATCTTCGCTCCTGAAGTGCCTACTGTACCAGTTTTGAAACCAACCTGCAATTGCGAGGAATAGGTAGCGATTATGTGATCAATATCCTCGTATGCAGCCATATATGGGAGCAAGACCCAGACTCTATTGTTGCGCGCTCTGATGTGGACGTGGTGCAGGGTGACCTGAAATGCTGCAACGGATTGGTATTTTTCATATATTGCTGGAGACAGGCGTGGGTGAGAGTTGATAGTAGCTGCCAAGCGGCGCTGAAACAGAACCCAAAAGCCCTGATTGTCCTCGATACATTGCACATCCTTGGAGTCCCACAAGCTGGCGTAGCATGCTCCTTCGCACATATTCAGGGTGATCTTGGGGAGGACTGCTTCCTCTGGTGCTTTCCATGCGACCAATGAAATAAGCAGCAGCATCCAGGAGTAATAGAATGGGTGCCCCTGATCCTGGGCCTCGCAGATATTTTCCAAAATTTCGTTACATAAGTGTTGGGCCCAATTAAAGCATACTCCCTTTTTGCATTGTCTTGCCAACTGAATAACATATGCGGTTACGGTGGCAGCCTGAAATTTGCGCATTAGCTTGCACTTGAGCAACAATGTACCCATCTGCGTACCTGGGTCGCTAATGGTATTGATTATGAATCCCCGAGTATTTCGTAAGACATGGTAATTCTCACGTACACCGTCAGAAATATTTTGTTCATACTTCTTACCCACCCTCAGCAGTAGGTCAGGTCCTTCCATGGGGAGGCCAGTAATTCGGTGAATTAGCGCAGCGTCAATAGGGATGTGGTCCCGAATCCATAAGCTACAGTCATGAAATAAAGCAAGCAGTTGATGGACCACACAATCTGTAATGTTGTAATGGCCAAAATGCGGCATCCTGAGCGGGTTCAACAGCCCAGCACCAGCCAACTCGCACACCCAGTGCATAGGGATGACCTGTACCCCGTCATCTTCCAGTATCCGTTCCAGGTAAAACTCAAGGGCCAGCTAGGGAAAGGCCTCATAGTTAGCTAATTCATGATCGTCGAACTTTACCTCAGGAAGCTTGCCGAAGGGTTCACCAATGACGGGGACCCCGCCTGGGGTCAACAACATCTATAGGTAGGTGACCAGGCCATCGAGGTTCTTTGGCGTGCCGGTCAAGGGTCGGTGAGGTCGAACAAATGGGGGCAACCACTTGACTGGTTGGGTGACCTGGGCCTTTTCCTGATCATATAAAGGGCGGCCTGCTGGTTTAGGTAATTCAGTCAGGTCCATCTTCCGTGGTGGCTTCATATTGCGGGGAGAAGTGCGGGATTTTATCCCAGCCTCTTTGGCAGGATTCTCGGACCCTTACACTTTTTGTTTTCCTTTCTTTGCTGCTGGAGGCGGAGTGGAGATAACTGCTGTAGCCCCGGATGCAATCTGTACTACCTCCTCAACTGCTGGCTCTGTCGAGGCTATCGCCGGGTCGGTGGTTGTCATTCTGGGGTGGAAAATGAATCCCAACCCCAAGTGGCTGCTCTCAGAGGGGGTAGATGGTTCAGAAATGACAGATGTACAGTAGACCTAGATGATCCTAAAGCATAATCCCATGGAGCACAGATAAGAAAAAAGATACAAAACCCTCATCTGACTGATCCTTCCACTTTTATAAACCCAAAGAGTTACTAACGGTCGGCTGAATTGTAATGGACACTTGCCATCAGATAAACGGTACAAAATTTCAAGAGATCGCTTCATTAAACGTTGGCCACCCGCTCTTGTCAATGGTAACTTTAGCTTTTTACACGATTACACTATCCCAACGGCTAGTTCTCGCACCTCCAGTGCGCCCAGTGCACCTCGGGACTCCCAGCGCACCACTGCGCTTTGAACAGACACCTGTGCCCTTTGTTCGCCACTCCAGACCTCCTAAGTTGTGGCTGCCTCCCCTGCGTACCCTGATCATACTCAAGTGTTATGGTAGACTGATCCCGCCTTATACAGCTACTTTGGCCATATAGTCATTTGACCCGATATGGTTTGAGTCGGCTACCATTGATATAGCCGGGGAGCATATCGCAGCGCAGGGTGGCTAGCCTTACAGCTCCACCATTCATGATTTCCTTAATTTTATAGGGACCAAGCCAGTGTTGTTAGAACTTCCCTGGATATTTGACAAACTGGCCATCATATAGGAGGACCAGGTCACCCTCTGCGAACATCTTCTGGCGAATATGTCGATCATGCTAGGCCTTATCGCGGGTATTCTGAACCTGGTGATGGAAATTAGTAATAAACCGATCTTCTTCCAAAGACATAAGCTATGCTAAACGCTCCTCCATGATGTCGAGTTCAGCCATGTTTGTAAATGCTGCGATACGCAGACTGGGAACAATATACTCCATTGGCATAATGGCCTCCTTTCCATAGACCTGCCTAAATGGGGTTTTCCCTGTCAGTTTCTTACAGGTCGTCCGGTAGGCCCAAAGAACCGATGGGATGCGTACGTCCCAATCGTTGTGATCAACGTTGCAGACCTTAGTCAGTGCTTGCTCCAAAATCTTGTTAAAAGCTTCTACCCTTTTGTTTTCCTTTGGATGATATGGGGTGCTTTTTTCATGATGGATCCAGAACTCTACAGTCAATTCTTGGATTGTTTCATTAAAAAAGTGCGTACCTCGATCGCTCATAAGGATCTTTGGACATCCAAATCGATTCATAATTTGCTCAAAGATGAAGTGCGCAACGGTATCTGCTGTACAATCCTTTACCTCTTGTGCTTTGGCCCACCTGGTTACATAATCAGTTGCAGTAATTTTGTAGCGCGCACTCGTCTTCTTCCCTGGTGGGTTGATGGGTCCCAAAAAATCAATGGTCCATTTGTCAAAGGCTTGTTATGCTACTTACGGTTGTAACGACATTTAATCTGTTTGTGACAGCTTTCCTGTTCGTTGACACGTATCGCAGGCCTTATAATAGTCGTGAGAGTCACTATGGAGGGTTACAGGCCACCATAGTCCAGCCCGTAAATTCTTGTGCATCGTTTCCTTGCCTGTGTGGTGACCCCCTGCAATTCTGTCATGAGCTTCTGCCAAGATATCATGTCATTCGTGCTCCAAAATGTACCTGTGCAGCACTTCATCAGCGCCTAGTTTATACAATTGACCTGCGATGATGGTAAAATCAGCCGCCCGGGTAACCAGCTCCTTCTTTTGTTGTAGTGAATATTCTGCAGGTGACATGCCTATAGTCAGGAACTAGATGATATCAACAAAGTGCGCATCAACGACTCTAATGGCGAATAACTGCGCGTCAGGCAACCCTTCCTCCAAGCTAGTAGGTTCTTCACCTATCTTAATTCGAGATAAGTGATCCAGCCCAACGTTCAACTTCCTTGATTTGATTATGATTTCAAAATCGTATTCTTGAAACAACAGCAGCCATCTGAAAATCCCCCCCCCCAACATAGGCTTATTCACTAGGTAATTTAAAGCTAAGTGATCTGTAAACATTTTAAAGTGTCCTCCTAATAGATAGTGCTGATAATTTTGTAACACATAAAGCATGGCCAACCCTTCCCTCTCTGTGGTGGCATAATTGCGCTCCGCACTTGAGAGTTTCCAACTAGAAAATGCGATAGGGTGATCAATATCTCCAGCACCATGCAGCGTAAGGACCGCTCCCAGGGCAACCCCTGAAGCATCCACATGAACATGGAATTCCTTCGCCCAATCAGGGAATATAAGGATAGGTGCAGAGACCATTTTTTATTTGAGTAGCTCAAAGCTCTTCTGGCATTCGTCACCCCAAAAAATGACACATCTTTCTTAAGAAACTTCTCCAAGGGTGTTGTGATCAATGCGTATCCCTAAATAAATTTTCTGTAGTAGCCCATATGTCCAAGGATCGAACACAGTTGTTTCTTAGTTGTAGGTACAACTAGGTTGATGATAACTGCAACCTTCGCAGGGTCCACCATTAGCCCTTGTTGGCAAACTATATGTCCAAGAAAGATCGCAAAAGGTACACAGAAGATACACTTTTTAATACTTAGGTAAATTTGGTGTTTTTGGCAGGCGTCCAACATCATGCGCAGGTTTGAAACGTGCTTCTTTACCAAGCCGAAGACAGTCCAGTCATCGAAATATACTTCGAGAAATTTTTGGATGAATTCTTTGAATACTGAAACAAAGACCCGTGAGAAGATAGCAAGGTCAATCTTGAGTCCAAACGGCATGATTGTATACTGGAAATATCCCCATTCTGTGGCAAATGTAGTCTTGTTGCGATCTTCTGGTGTAATTCGGATTTGATGATATCTAGAGAACCCATCGGTGAACGAATACGCTTCTTGGCCTCCTACACTATCCAGTATTTCATCGGAAAATGGTGTTAGAAAGGGGTCGTGTACACAGGCGTCATTTAACTTGCGAATGTCCACACAGATCCGGATTTCTCCTTTAGTTTTCTTTTCTTAAAATACCATCAGACTTACACAATTCGACTGCTCCACTGGCTCGATAATACCCGCGGTGAGCATTTTATCCAGTTCCTCCTTAACCTTTTGTTTATACTTAGGATTCAATCGGTAAGGCCACTGCTTTATTGGTCGTGCATCTGGTTTTAATGTGATGCGCATCACTCCCAGATCCCCTGTAATCCCTTTGCACTCTGAAGATTTGATTGGGAATAAGTCCTGGTATTCTGTGAGCAATTCAACCACCTTTCTTACAGTGTCATCATCCCAGTAGTCACCAATCCTAGCCAATTTAGGCTGCTCTACCGTGTTAATGTTGACTTCCCATAGTTTCAGGGGTTTTGAATCCACAGTCTGTAGTGAGGGCCCCGCAACTACGCGTTTCCCCTCCGATTATGGGATAGAGATATTACGCGGATTCTCATCACATTCTTCTATAGCTATATTGCTACAATTGATAACGTCCTGCATCTGTATTTCCCATGTCGGCACCCCAATTGTTGTGGAGGTGATGGAGTCACCAAACATGAATGCATCTATGTCCTTCAGAGCTTCATCAAGTGCCTCCGAGCCCCGTATTAGCCCAAAGGTACCAATGAATTCGTCCTTCAAGGTTTCCCAGTGGCGGGTGCGTTGATGTAGCACCGCATCCACGTACTATGTAGTAGGGATCAGTCCAAATGCATGAATAAACAAATGAACCCATTCCTTTGGAGTTTGGTCGTGCCATTTTTCCATTCAAGCATAAAAGTGTTCATGTAGGTCCCCTGGGCCAAGGAACTTCTTAACACGTACCTCAACTAGGGCCTCCAATCGTAGGATCATCATGTCCCGACATTCCTCCCAGTCCTGGAACACTTCCTTATGTGCCTCCCACCATCTTGCAGGCATTACGCACATATCTAGATTAAGGGCCCATAGCCTCCATTCTCTTGGGACCTCAGCTTCGAATGTACATAGAAATTCCTTTATACTACCGGAGCCGTCAAAATAGGGTAGTTCTCTTACCTCGGCAGATATGCAGTGGAAGTCCCTGGAAATTTGTAGACAATGCAGCGCGAAGACATCATGCAGTCTATTTTTCCAATTGTCTATTTCCTCGTCGTAGTCGGAAAAGCATTCGCTATATTTTTCCCAACACAGCACTCCATCGGCCATAGGATTGATCCATTCTTTGTTCCTTGCAGTTAGCTTATAGATATTGTATATCTCTTATTCCTCCTGCGCTGGCTTGGTATATGTTTCTCCTTCTGCAGGGTCTAGTGGTATGATCACCCGAGTTCCGTCTCTTTCAAACACCATGCTTCATTTCTTAAAGTTGATAATTCCACCCATATCAATGCCCCAATCCAATCCCAGGAGCGCTGGGTAAGGGTCCGCATCTTCTACAATCTGAATGAATTCAAAGTCAACTCGTACCTTAGCCTCGATGATATTTACGACCATCTTTGACAATCTCCCCAATGGTATGACATTATTTTGATTAGCCATGCACAGTTGTATAGTTGACCATTCCAATTTAGGTTCTCCCATTCGCTACCAAGTCTATTTGGGTAGTACATTCGCATCCGATCCCAAGTCTAGAATAACTTGCTCCATGTCATAATCGGTGATCTGTGTGGTCAGTCGCATCTCCTGACCAGTGAGTCTCTTGTGCTTATATATTTTGTGCACACCCTTAATTTCCATAGCTGGGGTTGTCTTTCCCGCGCAACTATCTATCATGGCTTGGAGGTTTTCTACAACCCGTTGATTGCACAACAGCTTCATACATGCCTACAGGAATGATTTAACTTCATCATCTCCTCTAAGGTGCACAAGTGTTGGAAGGGTAGGTGTCTCAGCGTTGGCAAAGTCTTGGCAAGCTGCGACAAAAGTTTCCCTTTATTTTGGTAAGTCCAACCCTTCTTGTTTATCGGTTGCTTTACGGATAAGAGGTTCTGCCTCAGATTTTTCCACAGCCCCGCCGGTGGCTATGCTGCGGCAGGTTATAACATTAATACTTGGTCCTTCACTTCATGGTTCTACCTTGACTCTTTGTACGTTCTGCATAGGTTCCTGTTGCTTCTCCTACATCTTGGCTATCAGAATCGGACACTCTTCAACCACATGGTCCAGTTGTCTGTAATATTTGCAGGATTTCCGAGTTGGGTTCCTGGAGTCCATTGCAAAGTGACCTACTTCCCCACAATTATAGCAGATTAGTTGGCTTCTAACCCTGCCCGCGCTTCCTCCTCAACCCCCTCCCCTGCCCCTGGTCGGGGAGTCTCCTGTACCTACGGGGGATATAGGTGATGCAAGGTCCGACTGTACCCTATATAGGTTTCCCCGGTCGATCATCAGATCATATGTTCGATAGTTTTGTTCGTCATTTCCTATAGACCTACAAAACCTACACCACTGCTATTTTACTTCTAAAAAAAAAGCGGCAAGGCAGGGGCGGTGGTTGGTATCGTGCAGCCCAGCAGCACGGCAGTCATCGCACCATAGCGTCGGTCCACTTGGTCCTGCAGCTTCCTTAGGGCGCAACATGCTGGGTCCTCCGCCCTGGATGTAGTCTGCAAGCAGCAGACAGTTATCTTTGGTGTGGCCATTCACCTTGCATCGTATGCACCATATTTCGGGGCTGGCCTCTGTCCCTCGCTCCTTGCGTAGATTCTGAATCTCCATGTGAATTTCTTCTAGCTGGCCTTGTATCTGTTGTACTCCTAACTGGGTATCATCTCTTGGCGTAGCTTCTAGTTTCATGGCAACCTCCAAGGCCTTCTCCTATGTTTCAATGGCTTGGTGACCCATAGGTATGCGCAGGTGGGGAAAAAACATAACAATGAACCAGTTCGTGTGTTTCCTGTCATCATACTAGAATCCTCCTTCTCTGATTACCTTCTTTAATCGTTTATCTGCTTCCCACACAGACTCAGATGGTCCTTGCTTGATATCTTTCAGTTCGTTCACTATTAGAGAGTAGGACTTAGGTTTCTTGAACTGCTACTTTAATGCATTCTTGATTTCCTCAATAGTTGCATTTGCATGTTGGTCAATGTATCCCATGTACCAAACCAAGGCTCTCCCCTCAAAATCTAGGGATAACTGTGGTCGTTTCACCGCATCACTTGCTACGTTTTGCGCAGTACATACCGATCCTGCGATAAACCAGAATTGATCTATGTCCTCATCACCCACGCCTTTGAAAGTAGGTAGATTCATGTGTGAGGCCATCTCGTCTTCTGATGGAAGTGAGTTCTTTTCCTATGAATTCTTGCTTCAAACTCTTCACCGATTCTTCTTAGGTTTCTAATACAGTCTTGACATTACTCGATATTTCTCAAAACACATTTGGCCCAATTTCCAACAACCAAAATGTCTCTCTTGCGACACATAGGCATCCCAAGGGTGACACTTTGAGGCGGGGAAAAACTTGGTTAGACTTAGAGTCACAATTCCGACACTTCAATAAGGTGTTGGAAAAGCGACACATTTTCTGACGTTTCCAGATGACCGTCGCTCTTCCGACATTATCCAAAAGCGTCGCTCTACCGACGTTAGACAAAGCGTCGCTCTACCAACGTTATCCAAAAGCATCGCTCTACCGACATTAAACGAAGCGTCGCTCTACCGACGTTAGACAAAGCGCCGCTCTACCGACGTTAGACAAAGAGTTGCTCTACTGATGGGTGGAAATGTCACATTACCGACGCTCTTCCGTCGAAAATAAATTTTAAAAAATAGCCAAATGTTGCTATTGCGACGGGTCAAAACGTCGCTCTTCCGACGACAGGAAATTAAAAAAAAAAAAACTAAGTGTTGCTATAGCGATGGAATTTTTTTTTTTTTTTTTTAAATCCTAGCTATTGGAAGACCGACGACAACAAAAAAATATTTAAATAAATCTCGCATGGATAACAATTTTAAAACAAAGGTGGTTTATGAAGTATTACCTGCACAAAAAGCATGTCAAAAGAGATGTTGCTTTTGGAGTGCAATTCCTTGGGTTGATGTGATAGCACCCTCTCTCACTCCGGTACTATCATCACTGACACTATCTATGCCATGCCTTGTGGGATCTCTTTGTGTTGTGGCTATTTTCTATTGGATATAATTACAAGATATTACCACAGTGGCATATTCCTATGGTGGGATTTTTTTCAGTATTAATACTTACTTTTCACCTTCAGAAAACTGGAGAAAAAAATACTTAAACCTCACTCTCAGCTAGGCTGACTAATTACTAACTCTCCAGTCACTAGAGAACCCAAAACTACTAACTGTTAACAACCAACACAAAATTAAAAAATATTGCAGGAAGAAGTTTGGTTTTTCATTGACGAATGCATGAGAGCAACAACATAAGAGAGGAGCATCCTTAATAAATCTGGATCTTGATGTCATTGTTGGATATATTTGAAACTTGATATGAAGAATCTACAGACTACCATCTATTACTGAAATTGAAAATTTTCAATAAGTAATATTTGTTACGTATTTTCTTTTTTATTTAAATTTCCTTTCCTGTTTATGTCATTCCTGTTGTTTCCTACACATATCTATTCCAACTTTCTGGCAATATCTGACCCAACTATTTCTATTTCTGGAGACCCATTTTCTGTTTCCAATTATTGGTGACAAATAGCATATCAAAGAGAAAAGAATGGAATTTCAAATGCACACTTAACAAAGAATGAAAGAGGCATAGTGATTTTACCTATTTATAATGACTTCATATCACTTCTCTCTTTGAATCCCACCAATCAATTCCCGAACCTGTGAAGAATACACCAGCTTAAGTTATGTCCAAACAATGAGGATAAAGCTGCAACCATATGCTTAGTCTTATTATCATTAACTAGCTTTAATGTGCTCCTTGAAGAAACTAATTCCGCTCATACACAGTTTATATCCAGAAATAAACAAGCAAAACCAATTCATGTTATAATGAATGACAAGAAGAAAGAAGCATACCTTAGGCACAAGTACATCCATGGAAGCAACAGTCTTTCTGTCATCATTGACCCGCATGTAAAATGCCTTGATATCTTTTGGGTAGTTGTACACAATTACTGACTTTTTAAATATCTCCTCTGTTAAATATATGCATCAATTTAGATAGTAAAAATTCAACACAATTTCCCATCTTTTCACCTTCCCAAATAACTGGATTAAACAACTTAAAATTGTAAATATTAGGCATTTTGATTTTAACATAATGTCTAGGTGGTATTTTTGTCTTACACACACACCTCTCATGCTCTGATGCTAAATCAATGCCCCACTCCACCTCATTGTCAAACTTCTTATCTGTAACCTGTTTTTTTTCAACCACATGCCACAATTCTCAAGCCATTCTTGTGTCTGAAAACTTAGAAATCCAAGAAACCCAAAACTGTAAGCATCTATGCATACACCCAAGCTACAAAAAATTAATAACCTTCTCTAGAAGTTGAATTGCTTCTGTGTAGGTAATACGTGAAAATGAGGTATTCGCCACAGAATGAAGTCGATCTATAGCAGTCTTATCAAACATATTTGACATTAATTCCATGTCATCAAGGTAGTTATCAAGCAACCATTGACACAATAACTTCACATAGTCTTCTACACAATTCATGTCATCCTACAAATTAAAGTACAACCAATCATATAGTCAAACCATGAGATTGAAATTTGTCAGTTTCCACCAGTCTTGTAGAAAGCAAATGAAAGTTCCATTGAAAATGGATTTGTAAGTTAGAAAATATCTAAAAAAAAATAAATGCATACAATAAGGGGGGATTTCGAAACAGGTTCTACCTGTAAATATTCAAAGGCAATTTCAAGCTCAACCATCCAAAACTCTGCAATATGCCTCGATGTATGAGAATTTTCAGCACAAAAAGTTGGACCAAATGTGTACATACTACTAAGTGCACAAACATAGGTCTCAACCTAGAGCTGACCAGAGACAATCAAGAATGCTTGGCGGGCAAAGAAGTCCTAGGAAAATTCGATCTTCCCATCTTTTTTGTGGAATTCCAGGTTTCTATCTAGACCTTTCTTCCATTTTTAAGAGCTGATCTTTAGACTTCCGAAGTTTAGATACTGCAGCAACAATTTCTGATTTATCAGCTTGGTGGCCTTCAGATCTGACACCTTGTCACCTTTCTCTTTAACAAGGAACTTAGTAGCTTCTAAATCAGCTGCAGAAGGTGGGGGGTTTTCCTTCAATTCACGCTCTAACCTATATACCTCACTAAATAGTGTTGTAACTTGAAACATCTCCCCAGCACCCTCGCAATCACTTATTGTAATAATAGGTGTATGGATATAATTAAACCCATGTTTCTGAAAAAATGTATGTGTCACATATGCAAGGGCGTTACGAATTCAAGAAACTGCAGAAATCTGCAACACACACACAAAAGATAACCACCATAACAGTAAATACATGTGACTATAAAGGGTATTATATCAAAGAAAAGGAAATAAACCCATATTGCAACTTGTGAGGCCATTGCAGCACCATAATTATCAAATTTTAAAAATACAGACAACAAAATGTTATCACATATTACGGGTCAATGCATTTATAAGTCTGCAAGATGAAAATGATTTTAAATGGGCTTTTACTTTGTGCTATATCTAAATCACAGAGACCAAAGACATGGTAGAATTCTATACACAAAATGTTATCTGTAAAACAAGCCATGCTATCGATAAAACTTGTACGAAATAAGCTATGTAGCTCAGTGGGGTTGTACGTTACAAATAGAACTTGTTGCATGGTACAAAAGCATGTGCCAAACAAACTATGGAAACTTCTACAAAATAAATCAATAAGTTACAAGTTACAACGCAACAAAACGTCCATCTGGCATAAAGTGAAGTGTTTCTCTAGTAACACACTGTTATAGATTTAATCCATGGAACCATTTAAATCCTAATTTCCCAATTTTGGCAGGTTAAGGTAGAAAGGAAAACAAACAATAGAAGTGCACAAACATATTTTATAGCCTACCATCTTACCAAACTTAAGAATTGAACTAAAGAGTACTGGACACGATCATTAGAATAAATCCAAAATACAAGCAGGATATTGCTACATACACAACCAAAGAAAACAAACACCATGAAGGATGAAATAAATCACAATATTTGAATATTGTTTAAGGCCAACCAAGATTGGCCTAAAAATCTAGGGCTTCTACACATTTGTCATCTAATTTTCAGTCCTATTGAAATCAACATGCCAAAAAGCCAAACTAATTTTGCATCAGAAAAGAGCCCAATCAAGAAATAACAAACAACTTTGTATTTACTGATGTCATACCCTGGCACTCCACCCAACTATAGAAATTTTAAGTCCCAACCTCACCACTGCACCCTTGCGTTACTACACCTACTGTAGCTTAAAGCTCCTTCAAAGACAATTTCAATCCTGAACCCAACCAGAGCTTGGCTCAAAGAAGAAAATAGTAGAAGCCCATTCTAAAAGTAATTAAAGGATCAGGGTTGTCAATGACTTAACCACCAATGTTGCAAGGATAAGACGGCTTAAAATATCTCATATATCCTTGCACCGGTTAATCATTTATAGCATATGAACCCTATCCCTTTCCTACTTAACCGAAAAAACAACGGATCCCGACACTCTCAGTAAGGTGGGTAATTAATTTTATGTTGATATGGCCACCAAGAAACCAATTATAGCACTGATTGCGTATCTCACTCTAGGTTAAGTATGTCAATAGCAGGACTCTACCT
This sequence comes from Pinus albicaulis, assembly GCA_034641835.2. Classification (NCBI taxonomy): domain Eukaryota; kingdom Viridiplantae; phylum Streptophyta; class Pinopsida; order Pinales; family Pinaceae; genus Pinus; species Pinus albicaulis. The sequence goes on along the minus strand of CM076579.1, from coordinate 1,073,363,328 downwards.
ATTAATCCCTCAAAACCACAAGCGCAACTCTGCTATTAATGAGGATATTCTCTGGAAACGCATAGGCCTCATCTTAATGGTAGATACCAGATTTGAAGTTTTCCCATGTTACAATGGTATCTTCACCCTTTGTAGATCCCAAGGATGCATATACTCCTTCCTATCTTGTTTTTATTTATGCTTTTATTTTGATTATGAAGTAGGCCACTCTCACATTGTATTGAAGAATAGGTCATTTGCTTTTACTTTTAATGTTGCTATTATGTGTCTCTCAGAATGGGGTGACACAAGACATGACAAGGAGGGAAGTGAGACATATGTCCCAATAGGGAATGAAAGGCAAGGACGTGCCACATCATCCCTTCCTAACTTGAATATACATTCTACACTTTGCAGTCAATCTGGTCATGCCCATCATTAATTACAGGGACTGCCCCTTCATGCAAGGAGGATGAGGAAATAATGTTTCAATCGGTATAATGATTTTGTTGTATCTCCTCCTTGACACTTCTCTAACAGTGATATCCTCCTCCTATTCACTGCCCTCAGACAGAGAGGATTATCTAAATTCAAACTATCCCCCACTCTTCCCTTTTTCTTGGTAGGTCTGTTGTTTCCTTTCTGCACACTTTCTTGTGGAAATATATTTGTTATGGTCCCCAACTTTCACTGCATCTCCTTCCTCTCAAATGGTTTACCACAGAACTGTAGGAGTTGTTCGAATGGGTTCTACACTTGCCTTTCCATGATTGTTTCCTTTTTCCTTTTAGGTGATTCCTATCATCTCTCCTTCCTCTACATGAACCGTTCCATATTGCAGTTCCTACTTCCTACTTTAGATATGATGAAGCAGCGAGGTAGGAGAAAAAGAGGAGTTGACATTCATGGATCCAATGGAGGTTTGCATGCCAGATTTCAGGCAGAGTCTTTAGCTAGGCAATTTCCAGCTCAAATTCCTATGGGTATTCAAAAATATTCAAGAGGTCAAATGAGAAGTGACTGAAAAGAGAGAATGTCTTTCAGATTTTGCCTCAAAGATTGCTACATGGTTTCTAGAGTCTAGACACAGTGCATACCAGAGGAAGACAGAACCAGTCTCTGCATACTATAAACCTCTCTTGGAAAATGAAGATGCTATTAGCCATCGTGCTCCTAGATCATAAAAATGCCAAGGACGAAATTATACTCATGCTAGATGAGATGTAGCTCTAGATAACAGATATGGCTAGTAGAATGGAACACATTGAACCATGACTTGCCCCACCATCTGGACCATGGAACACCAATAAAACTATTGAAGACCTTTACTGAGGTGGATCCCTCAGTTTCTTCATAGATTAATGATAGGTTTTTGGTTTTCTAGTTTTTATAGTTACTATACAGTTTGCCATATTAGTCTGCTAGTCTGCTAGGCATATTAGTCTGCTAGGCAATTTTAATTTTGAACAGAAGCACACTATCATATTTTGTATAAATCTCAATTTTAAACTTCTCATGGTGAAGAGACTTTTGCATTGCCATTAGTCTGGTTTCCCTAGTGGCATACTAGAGGCTTGCAGTAACTATCTTGATATGTAATTTTAAACAATACTAATAGAACAACTTAGCTTACAAAAAAAACGTTCCTATTATGTGTCTTTTTTCTTTACTCTTGACTTTAAGGAGTCGCAATTGCACTTCCACCCATTATCACCACTCAAATAATTTTGAATCCCATTGACCTACTTTTCTAGTTATTTGTGGACATTTATTAAGATTAAATTATCTATATTATCATATCTCAAGAATAATTAACCAATGCTAGTAGCATTTCCCTAACTCTCTAGTATGAAATATCAAACAAATAGCATAACCCTGCAAACCTAACAAGCTCTAACCAACAACATAACTCTGCTATTGATATCATGATCTCCAAATCCCAAGGACAATGAAAGCATATATACTCTCATAGGTTACTTTTAACATGCCCCTTCAGATCAAGGTCTCATGGGGAACCAAGGCCTAGACCCTAGGTGTTAATGACCATTTGAATCAACCCAAGGTTACATTGGGAACCAGATGCATAATCAAAAGGGACTTAAGCAAATTAAAGGCCAAGTTTTAAAAATATATAAATATATATATATATATATATATATATATATATATATCTATATATATATATATATATATATATTGGACTCACTTTTATCCCATCACCTAACATGCCCCACTCATCCCATGCCTAATGTTTCTGAGCTAGTATCAGACATTATCATAATCATCACCATTGCATTACAAATAACTACATCACATTTACCATCTATATATATATATATATATATATATTGGACTCACTTTTATCCCATCACCTAACATGCCCCACTCATCCCATGCCTAATGTTTCTCAGCTAGTATCAGACATAATCATAATCATCACCATTGCATTACAAATAACTACATCACATTTACCATATTTGTTGCAAGGGATCCCAGCTACGCTAGTGTTCACTGAATTTCTGCTGTGGGATACTAGTTGAAATTTTGAACCACGCACAAGTAACAGTGCAGAAAACCAGGAACAGGCAAAGGGATGGAACCAAGAAAGGCTTCCTTTCTTTATAGATGGTGGTAATTCCTCTCTTCTTTATAGAGGTTGATGAGAAGAATTTCACATTGGAGATTTGGCTTACTCAAGCCAACCTGAGGAGACCATAGTTTGAACTAGGCAAATCAATCTCTAAAATCATAGAGGCGATGTGCCTACTAACCATGTGGGAAAACTTCATTATCTCACAAATCTATGCCATCTAACTCCAAGGAAAAGGAGTCCACTTAGGATTCACAACACCAAGAACCCAAAGAGGCTAGAATAAACAAGCAATGCTCTTAGTGGCACTGAGTCTGGAGAGGCCATCCAAAGTCTCTTGTATAAAGAGAGTCGAATCTTGAACAGATAAATCTAGGCCTCTCTAATCATACCGATGAGAGAAAGTCACAAGAGAAACTCTTGAGTCCCAAAACAAACAACAGAACCTCCCTCAAAAAAGTGATCGTTAAACTTGATCTCATGGAGATGGCATAGTTGTGATCCTGTCAACCCTAGGATGCAATGAATCGTCTTAATCAATAGTTGTTAGGAGCAAAACCCACAATTAGTCAAGCGTGATATGAAGACCGTGAACCCAATGACATCGTATGTAATCAAGATGGAAAATGGGATTGTTGAAAAGTGTAGCAAGAGAAGGTCTTCTCTGGTGCGTGCCTTAGCCAAAAAGACCATGATTTGTCTTCCTTTGCCCATGGATGAGTTCGTGGAGATGGTGAATTCATGCATAGTGTTGGAGGATCAGTTACATGAACCTTCTTCAGTTTGACTACAAGTTCGAGAGGCAGTTATAAATTTAGAAGAGGACGAGTTGGGAGCTTCAATCCTTGATTGAAGCAAGGACGAGTTAGAGAACCAGTTAGAATCTGTTAACTATTCAATCAGAACACATGTTCTAAATTTGTAACTTGCCAGTTTTAGCATGGATCGAATCAATAAAGGAGGATAAAGGCACAAAGTTTCATAGTTGTTTTGTGCACAAAGGACTGTGACAAGACACAGCTCATGAGATTGTATGAGCTTTTAAGTATGCCAGAGATTTTGTTGTGAGTGAGTATCTTGGAGAACCAATACACGGCATTGAAGAGAGCTTTTCTCATGGCGAGTGCTGGCCGCTAGGAAATGGGCAATTCTACCATAGGAAATAGAGTCAAGCCCTAAAGAATAGAGTCCTCTGCTTAGAACTAGGAAACTTGTGCACAGAAATAGGGACTATCTAAGCTCAAGAAAGTAGGATCAAGGGTCTATGTGTTTGCAAGGTCAGTCCAACTAGGACAACATGAGGACAAGATTGTTTTCAGGGTGATAGTTTGCCTTGTAAGAGATTCTATTACTCAAACTCTATCAATAAAATACTACAGCAAAGAAGAGGGTTTTCCCAGTTGGGTTTCCCAAGAAAAATAATTGTGTTGAATTGGTGTGACTATTGTGACTAAAATCTTTCGGAGAAAATCACATCAAAATAGATTAGGTCGACGCGTTTCGAACCGGCCAGTGTTGTTCATCATCAGGACAAGATGGAAAATTTGATCAAGAAACCCCTTTAAATAGAAAGTAAAGCTCTTACTAGCCGTTTGTAAACTAACGACTAGTTTGACTCAAATAATGAAAATTAATTTATTTTAAAATAATTAAGGTTTATAAATAGAATTTTAATTATATATATTTATTTTAATAATTAAAGTTTATAATTAGAATTTTTAATTATTTATAATTATTTTAAAGAAGAAAAATAAATAAATAAATAAATAAATGTTTTCTAATACTAAATCATTTGATTTTTATTATTAACGAATAAATTACATGTTAAAAATAAATAAATAATATTTAAAGTTAGAATTTATGTATTTTTATTTTATTTTAATAATTAAAGACTATAAGATTCAAAATTTTTTATCAAACAATAACTTAAAAAAATAAAATAAAATAAAATAATAATAATAATAGATAAATAAATAAATTAAATAAATAGGGATAAAATTAAAATTAAATAATTTTACTCTTTTCTTTTTTAAATAAAAATAAATTGGAAAAATAAATTTTAATTAAAAATAAAAATAAAATAAAATAAATAAATATAATTAAATAAAGATAAAATAACGTAGATAAATAAATAGAACTAAATAAAGATAAAATAAAGTAGATGAATAAAATTAAAAAAAAAAAAATAAAACAAAAAAAATAAATAAAAAAAAATAAAAAAAATAAAATAAAAAATAAATAAATAAATAAATTTTAATAAAAGGAAATTTAGGAATGAAGGGCAGGAATCCAGCATCTGCTAATCACCCAACCATTATCTCTGTTGAGGTTAACCGACCTCTTTTCAATTTATTTTATTTTATTTTTATTTTTATTTTATTTATTTATTTTTTAAAGTTAACTGTTTGATAAATTTTTTTGAATCTTATAGTCTTTAATTATTAAAATAAAATAAAAATATATAAATTCTAACTTTAAATATTATTTATTTATTTTTAACATGTAATTTATTCGATAATAATAAAAATCAAATGATTTAGTATTAGAAAACATTTATTTATTTGTTTATTTATTTTTTCTTCTTTAAAATAATTATAAATAATCAAAAATTCTAATTATAAACTTTAATTATTAAAATAAATTTATATAATTAAAATTCTATTTATAAACCTTAATTATTTTAAAATAAATTAATTTTCATTATTTGAGTCAAACTAGCCGTTATTTTACAAACGGCTAGTAAGAGCTTTACTTTCTATTTAAAGGGGTTTCTTGATTAGATTTCTCATCTTGTCCCTGATGATGAACCACAATCGCCTGTTCAAACGCTATTGACCTAATCTATTTTGATGTGTTTTTCTCCGAAAGATTTTAGTCACAATCTATGGATCACAGAAGCAAAATTCCTAATGGTGTGACTATGTTTTTATCTTTGTGTTCAATTCTGTTGCTTATAAGTGTCAAGAAATTATGTGTCTTGGTGAAGAAAGTTTTAGATTTTTCATCAAAGCAATTGAAAAATTTCGTGGAAATTTAACATGGTATCAAAGAAGAGATGAGTATACATACAAACACAAGTTGATAATTTAGCTAGGGCGTATATCAATCAGGAAGGCTAGTGCAAGAGTTTGAAGAGCAGAGCAGAGCAGTTCCTTAGATAGCAATATTTCGGTCCTAGGGCTAAGGTTAAATCACAGTTTAGAAGGAGCCTCAAATTTATGTGCATGGAAGAAGAAAATCACAGTAGTGTTGGAAGATAACGGGGTAGCAGAGTTTTTCAAGTAGGAAATAGTGCCACCTCAAGATCCCCAATGGTTGGCCCAACATACTAAGAATGACACCGAGGCAAGAAGGATTATTATAGAGGGCTTCAGAGATCATATTATTCCTCATCTCAATGAGAAGAAAACATTTTATGAGATGTTTAAATTTAAAGCCATCTTTAATTTGTTTCAGGCTTCCAGTGATGTCACGAAGCTTGCTCTCAAAGAGAAGATAAGAAGTAAGAAGATGATCAAAGATGAGCCCATCATCACATATCTTTCAAACTTCACTCAGGTTCAAGATGAGCTAGGTGGTGTGGGCATGACTGTAGCAGACAGTGACCTTGTGAGTCCCACGCTACTGGGACTCCATAATTCTTTGTATATTTTCCAAGATGCAGTAACTGCCAGAGAGAATATTCCTAGTTGGGAACTGTTATGGATTAATTGTGTTCAAGAAGAGATCCGGAGAAGGGCAAGTGCTGGTAGAGAAGATCCTGTAGAGGATGAGGTGAACTTTTCCCTAGTAGGTGAAAGTAGCAAAGCTAAGGGCAAGAAGGGCCAAGGAGAGGCTGAGTCCAGTCAGAAGGGCGAGAAGAAGAAGGAGGATCTATGCAAGATCAAGTGCTTCCATTGCCATGAGTTCAAACATTATGCCACCAAGTGCCCTAATTGGAAGGAGTCCAGTAAGGATCATGTAGGTGCATCAGTGGAGGTAGATGCATTTTCTGCCTACTTCGAGAAATATTTCCCATTTATAGCTTGCATGACAAGCTTAGAAGACAAAATTGTATTGTATATTGATTCATGAGCATCCTTCCACATGACCAAGAACAAAATTATTTCAGATACCTGAACAAGAAGGACATGCAATTTCAGATTGAGCTAGGAGAAGATGGTATGCATGCAACTAGAGGTGTTAGGATTAATAGTTTTCAAAGGGAGTTAGGTAATCCTCTCCATCTCAGAGATGTTCTCTATGTTCCAAGCCTGAAGTAGAAACTTGTTTTATGTGTGAAGCAGATAGGTGTGAAGATGAAGAATCTATACAAGTTTCAAGTAGAGACAGGCACAACCTTGAGCAGCAAGGCAAGAAGTGAAAAAAATAGAGAAGTGGTGGCTGAGAAGAGTAGAGACATGAGGGATTCCTTAGAGTAGGAGAAAGTTGGAGTACCTAAGAAGAAGCTACTAAAGATGGTGCCTCTACTAGTATCTCAGTTTGAGTCTCAACTAGTTAGCAGTTGGGCCAACCAACAAGATGATGAGAAGCAGAGCCCAGGACGAGTGGAGGCAGCCACACAATTAGTGACTCCCAGTATAGGGGGAGTTCGAGTCAAGTGGGAAGATGAGTCATTCAGGGATGATCAGAAGAGATTTGGATCTCCCAGTACCACCTTTAGGCAAAAGAAAGAAACCACTGAGATACAAAGGGTACATGGCACTTATGATTGAGGTTATAGACTCACAGAGCATGGTTGGAAAGAGCAGGTCTTCAGATCAAATTCCGCAGTAGGAATTTGGTAATTCTTCTAGTTCATAGGGAGTAGCTACAACAACAGATAACATGGTATTGATGGAGACAGATCCAGGTGGAAGAGGTTCTTCCAGAAGTACCTTCCTCGCTAAGAGGGAGTATTGAAAAGTGTAGCGAGAGAAGGTCTTCTCTTGTGCATGCTTTAGCTAGAAAGACGATGATTTGTCTTCCTTTAACCATGGACGAGGTTGTGGAGATGGTGAATTCATGCATAGTGTTGGAGGATCAATTACATAGACCTTCTTTAGCTTGACTACAAGTTCGAGTGGCAGTTATAAATTTAGAAGCGGACAAGTTGGGAAATTCAGTCCTTGATTAAACCAAGGATGAGTTAGAGTACCAATTAGACTCAATTAACTAATCAATCACAACTCATGTTCTAAATTTGTAACTTGCCAATTTTAGCATGGACCAAATCAATAAAATGAGGACGAAGGCACAAATTTTCATAGTTGTTTTGTGCACAAAGGATTGCGACAAAACATAGCTCACAAGGTTGTGAGAGAGAGCACAAGGTTGTGTGAAAGATATTTTTTATGAGTGTGCACGCCGTATATTGGAGGAGCCAATATGAAACATTGAAGAGAGCCTTTCTTGTGGTAGAATTGCACTAGGAAATAGGGCAATTCTGCACTACGATATACTAAATAGGAGTCAAGCCCTAAAGAATAGGAAGTGTTATGCACTAGAAAATAGGATGCATGTGCACAAGGAAATAGGGACTATCTAAGTGCAATAAAGTAGGAGCTAGGGTCTGTGTCTTCACAGGGTGAGTCCAGCTAGTACAACGTGAGGAAAAGACTATTCTCAGGGTGACAGTTTGCCTTGTAAGATATTCTATTGCTCAAACTCTATCAATAAAATACTACATCAAAGAAGAGGGTTTTCCAAGTTGGGTTTCCCAAGAAAAAAAATTCTTTTGAAATGGTGTAATTGGGTTTTTATCTTCGTGTTTAATTCCACTGCTTATAAGTGTTAAGAAATTTTGTGTCTTGGTGAAAGAAAATTTTAAATTTTTCATCTAAAAAGTTGCAGAATTTCACAGAAATTTAACAGGGATTATCCTCCAACTGCATGAAACAATCATTAAAAATGGGGGATGCTTGGAATGATCTTTAATAGATGCCATCCCTGACTACCCAAGTGCTCAGAAGTATATTTAATAGGTGCCATCCCTAACTACCTCGTTAATCTCTCTTTTAGTGGGAAGGAAATGACCAACTGCATCTAATGGGTAACTAAAAAGAGGGATACACTATAGAAATGTCAATGGACTAAAGAGGTTAGGTGGCCTCCAAAAACCAGCCAAAAGAATTTCAAACACCATGATAAGTTATTATCTTGTAAGTTGTAGGATACTCCAAAGGAAGGATGCATCAAAATAACACAACAAGATATAAGTGAAGACATGCATTTGCACTAGAGAAAACCAACTGCAATCTTTCCTAAAAAATATTTGCAAAAAAAATTAAGTCACTACAAGTTGCAAAGACTCTTCTTATTCAAATTTATCTACTCTATCCATTTCACTATTTCTCCTTACTATTGTAGAAAATAAATGATTCCTAAGTATCATATACTTCATCAACATTTCTGAGCAAAAATATGATATCTCCAAGTGGATAATAGAGAACCTGTGCTGCAAGCTTGCTTAGATTGATGGTTGAAAAGGTGTAAGAAAATAGATTACAACAGACTACTACATAAGGAAGCGCAACAAGAGTGTCTAGTTTTTGTAGTGGAACACATGTATAAAGTATCAAGGTTGAAAGTTATAAATAAGACAATAAGAAACGACTAGAGATCTTTCGAATATTAAACAATCTGAAAAAAAAGATAACAATTTTTGGGGACAAGCAGACTTTCTAATGAAAAATACTTCCAGAATCTCATAAATTTATGACGAGCTAATATAGGTAGCTTATAACTGCTGCAATATTATCCCAGGAGAAATAAGAAAAAATAAAGAGAAACCCTACTATGACAAAAGTTAACTACTCTGACTTCCAATAAAAGTCATGGGATTGTCATAAGTCCATGTTGGTAACATTTTAGACATATATTGCAGAAAGATATAGCATGACATACCATTTTTGTTCTAGGTTTAAGGTGCCTAAAACCCCTCAAATATTCCATAGACAACTTTTCTTTTGCTATTGGATATTTAGGCTCAACAACCCCCACTTCTAAAATCTTCTCAACCTTTGACTCAACCTTTTTCTTTGTCCCTTCAGGTGGTTGCTTGAGCTCCCCTTCTACCATAATGCACGTCCTTGTTGATGTGAGATGAATGTCAGAAGAAACTAAACAGTCCACCAATACCTACACCCACCACACAATCATAAGCATAAACGATGACACCACACTTACTGCTTGGTTGCAGAAGTGATATTGTCTTTGATACTTTTCCAATTCAACAATAAAAAGTCCCAAAATATGGATGTGAACAGCAAGTGACCTTAACATTCTAGAGTAAGAAGAATGAAAAGGATGCCATTCATTCAGGAAAATGGAAAAGAATCTCCAAACCACAGATGTTTGGAGGATGGGGACTCAAAATTTTCAGATATATGGACAATTAACAGAGACCAAGAGAATGTGGAGATTTTCCACGGACCACAGGTACAGGTTTATGATAGCAAGTTCTAAGAGAAACATACATCAACCCTGTGCCACTGAAATATTGGATTATGAACTCTCAAAAAGCTACACAAATATTTGTATTAACTGAGAGGCATTGGTCAGCACTTTTCCTATTGTAGGTTACGAGGTTCGTGGCCGGATAGGTATGTGCTTGACAACAACAGACTAAGAGTTGAATTGGATCATTGAATTGATTGCAAAGGCTCATACAGACTTTCTGAGGGGCTTGGTAGAGGTACCAACTGGGCAGAGTTTAGTGCCATTGTTGTTGCCCTCCTAAATGTCATATTATATTTCATATCTACAAATGTAATATTATCTTTTATATCTAACAAATAAAACTATTACGATTTTTTCCCCAAAAACAGTATACAAAGAAGGCCTCAAAGTAATCATAAGGCATTTGATTTTTCGTGTTCATACATACCTGAATATTTTTTGGGCAAGAGCCATCATTGACCTCTAGAAATACAAAGTTTTTTCCCTGCTCTCTACCAGTCTTTACCCATCCTCCCACAACCACCCTCTGTCCAACCAATCCCTGGCCGCCATCAGGCCACCCTACAATCTTTCTGATGATAACCCTCTTTGAGTATTTCGCCCATTCAACCCCCGCTGTTTCTGCCCCGCTCGCGACAACCATGCAATCCATTTGAGTGGCCAATGACTCCTCCTGCGTACCCATTCCAATTCCAATCCCACCTCCTGTTATTCAATACAATACTAATCGGATCTTCTGTCCCTGGAAGAAACAACTTCACAGAGCTTCTACTTCTTTCCTTTCCTTCGTGAAATCATAAGGATCTGATGTAAAGCTTTAGAAAACACCTTCGCTTGGCCACCACGCACACTACATGGTTTAAAAATCCCTAGAGAGATCTGAATACAATTGTTAACCCTTCTCGTTAAACCCTGTCTCTGATTCACAATATCGTCGTTAAAGTCAATCTCAGAAAGGGTAAAAGTCAACAACACAACACCTCACATTTTTTTAACATTTTATACTAAATGTTGAAGCGAGAATAACTAAATAATCAACACAATGTTCATCTTTGTCACTCTTACGACGTTTAATCAACACGTCGCAACACCGACGATTATCCTTTAAGCGTCACAATACCGATGGTTATCCTTTAATCGTCGCAATACCGATGGTTGAGCCCAATTACGTCGCACTACCGACAATAGCTCTAAACGTCGAAATAGCGACATGTTCCACCCAAACCGTCGCACTATCGACTCAAGTCTTAGAAACGTCGCATTTCTGACGTTGCATCCCCAAACATCGGTGTTACAATGACTTTCCTAAACGTTGTAATACCGACAATGTCCCTAAATGTCGGTATAGTGATGGTTGTTGGAGGGATTTGAAAAAGTGATAAAAATTTGCGAAATTTCTGACAATACGTCAAAAGTGTCGGAACTAAAGTGTCGTAACTTTGACCAAATTTACTAGTGACAAACCCCTATACTACTGGCCCTTTCGGCAGTGACCTGCTTGTGCAGGCCAAAGTCTCACACAAAGCAGTATGGGAGGGTGCTGGAACCAGGTTTTCGCACCCTGGGAGAGAGTAGGTAAATCAAGCCGGTCTGCAACTATCAGATCTATACAGCCAGAGGTCGTTCGCAAGAGTTTCAATAAATAACCAGAATACAGTTTATCAGATCTAACAATAGGCTCGCATCCACATGCATACTATCAGCTATAATCACATAACAGTATATTTGCAGCGGATAAATAGTTACATTTACCATAACACAGACAGTTTGCAGCTTACTAACAAATACATCATCATATAACTCAAGTCCGCATTAAATATAACATGACAGATCCAGATAACAACAGATATTCACAATACTTCCGCACATCTATTACCCAAAAATCCTCTTACATTCCTCAAATTACCACCTATTCACACAGCTAGCAGGGTCCACACACAACAGGACAGAGGATCTCCGCGCACACGACCAGCAGGAGTCCTAAGCCAAACAACCCTACCACAGATCTAACAGTTCGTACTTCACATCAATCTCTATTCATTGCTACCGATGACTAAAAAAAGGTTCATCTATTTATAACAATTTAGCCTACGCATCCAATGGTCTGCAAACCGTGGTTTGTGGACTCTTGGTCTACCCTTGAATCATTTACAATGTGATAGGGGCTTTGCCACACCAAAAACCCCTATGTTAGACTAAACAATACAAAATTATACAAGATTCGCAGCTGTTAAGGGACCTTGTTCCAACACGGCAAAAAAACTGCATTTTTCACTTTTCTCGGTGCTCCAGAGCTCTCAAACACTGGTGAAATTTCTCCTCTGAGCCACCCTGACATCGGTGCTCCCATTACACCCATTGCACGCACTGTTGCTGTGCTTTGGCCACCAATCTCCAACTTGCATTTTGGAAAATGGTGGGCAAATTTTCTTTTGCAAATTCTACAGCCAATATGCCTCCTTGACGGCGAAATGTACTGGTATTTTTCTAGTTTTTCCATAATGAAGATTTTTAGCGGATTATAATTTGAAATAACCTTAAAATTAACAATTAGAAAAGATTTTTTTTTTTTTTTTGTCACGCGGTGCGCACGAGCTGTTTGGCTCGCACCACAACCAGTGCTAACAGTATCTGCACCGTGTCAAGGATGGTACCGAAAGGCGCCCCGCATTATTTTAAAATTAAAAAAAAAAGTGCGGTGCAGTCATTTATCCGGTCGCACCATTGAACATGGGAATACCAACATGGTGCGTTGACGAAAATATCTGCCTCGGTGTATGTCAGCGCACCACATTCGGCACTCCGATAGGGGCAATGGTGCAGCCGGGTAAAAGACCACACCATTGACTATGTAATTTGTTAGGAAGTCGGTGCACTGACATGACTATACACGCTGGGGCATATATTTTAGTCAGCGCACTGCTCTTCTGACACCATATATAGTCAACGGTGCTTGAAAAAATTTCAGGTGCACCGCATACAGTGCGTTTCATGTCATCTGGGGCACCGCCTCCGGTGCGCTACAAACAAAATCCGCACTGGAACCGGTGCATGACTGCTTTTGTGGCGCACCGACTGGTCTGTTTTTTTTTTCCAAAAAAAATTATATATGTATATTCCTAAATACATGTCTAATTTACTAAAAAAAAATTATTTAACATGTCAATGATTCAGAGAGCAGAGGAGGAACAACAACAAAAACAAGTGGAGCAGTATGACATGCTTCGCCAGTGGGAGGCACGAGAAAGGGAGAGAGATGCGTACCGTTGCCCTGTTATAGTAGATACCTAGGGGCTCCTAAGGCAGGTAGGCCTCCTAGAGTTCTATGAGGAGGCTACTTCCCTAAAGGCCCATAGTGTGTTTTTGAGGCATTTTATCCGCAAGTGGAATGACCACCAACAGGCTTTCCAGGTTGGTCCTGACGAATGGTACACACTCACTGAGGAGGATATATATTTCATTACAGGGCTATCGAGGAGAGGGGTGTATTTTCCCTCATTCCCAGAGGTTATAGCTGGTGTTGTAGTAGGGAGTCAGTTAGTTTACTCCCAGAGATACATTGGAGCAGATGTATTGTCTCCTTCAAAGTTTCAGGTCCCTGGAGGTTAGTTACGTATTGGTGCATTTGGTAGACAGGACGTGCAGTGCCTCTCACTTCTCATTTCGACCATTTCACACAGCACCAGTGACGGGCAATGCATTAGTTTCCCACTTCTATATTATGTTGATTCTTTAGTACATGAGCCACGACTTGTCAGGTGGTCTGCCATTTTTTTGTGGCAGTTCTGTATGACCTTAAATAGATGTTGTGCTCATGCACAAGGGAGGGTCAACTTCCCTTTTTCTTCAAAGATTTTTTGTTTATTTTTTGAGAGGTTTCCAAAGATGAGGCCTACTTTTGTTCGGTAGCCTCGTAGGCCAATGTTAGAGGCACGAATGCACATGTGGGGGAAGATGATGCCCAAGAGGGGAGAGACTATGTTTCCAACCAAGATATCACATGATGCACTGAACTTACTAGCCAGTGTTGACGAGCTGCATCCCTTCATTATGGTCCCCTGTCCTTATGCTAGATTGGATTGGCGAGAGTGTGCCAACATCCTCTTCACAGATGATGAGATGCCAGATGATAGAGGTAATATTACTGTTTTATTTATATTTATTCTAACATGTTCTTTAACTTGTTTTTATTAAATTGTGTAATGAAATTGTCTAATTATTGTTGTGTACTTGTATATATTTTGCAGACATTGGTTATTTTAATGGCAAGGAGATGCTGACACCACCACATGATCCAGGTGTGGATCCTGATAACGATCAGGGAATGCCAGATGTCGAGGATCATCAGCAGGTCGGTGCAGAGAGACATGCTCTTGTTGGTGCATTGGTACCACCTTTTTCTAGGCGTGGTCGACCTGATACTAGATACAGGATGGAGTTGGGTGACCAATTCAGTGCATTGATTTTTGAGGTAGGCATCAGGCCCGCTCATTATAGAGACATACATGCCGATGATAGGTTATTACAGATGTGGAGAGGCATGCCGCGTGACATGTAAAACCCGATGCGACATGTCGTAGGAGCTAAGACAGCTGTTACACGACTGAGGAGGATTGTTGCATGTTATAGGTGTAGTCAAGCAACAACACGTGATGGATAGTCCGCGAGCAGCAACTCATCATCTCATGATCGTTCACCTCGCGCCACACCAGATGAGCATGAGGCTCCACTAGCATCTAGCAGTCATCATGGAGATGAGGCTGGACCATTAGCCACATCCAGTCAACAGCCTGCAACATCCATCAGTACTAGTCATGATCATGAGGAGACTGGACTATCGACTGTCGAGGCTGCACCATTGACTGAGCACGCCTCCACTAGTACTACTTATATTGATGTTGTACTACCACCAGCTGATTGATCCATCACTATTAGTCATGATCATGAGCAGGCTCGACCATCGACCGTCTAGGCTGCACCATTGACTGAGCATGCCTACACTAGTACTGCTATTGATGTTGTACTACCACTAGCTGATCCATCACATTTATATTACAGTTGTATATTTTTAACATTATTCAGTTATATATATATATATATATATATATATATATATATATATATATATATATATATATATATATATATATATATATATATATATATATATATAATGTTCATATGTTACGGTTATATAATTTACATGTTGGTGATCATCATGATGCGTATATTGTTAGGTCATGTTAGATATGTTCATTTAATGTTTAGCTTGCAGATAGATGTGTATGTGATAGCATGAGTTATTTGACATGAGATGTATATTTGATGTTTGTTTTATGATGATGTTAATATATAATGTTAATTTGATGTTTGAATGTGTTTTTTAGTCGAATATGATGTTTGTACGATGGTTATCATGATCGTGATGTTTATTAATTAATTTAATATTAAATGACTATGATATTTATTGAATATTATGTCGTGATTGTAATTGAAATTTAAATTTTAATTGTATGTAAAATTGTAAAATTGTATTTGTATTTGTAATTGTAATTTTAACTGTAATTGTATGTAAAATATTTAATGTAAAATTTTAATTTATAATTGTAATATTTAATTTATTATTAGAAATGATTGTAATTAAATTTATTATAATATAATAATTGTCAAATTGTATTATATGTAAAATATTTGTAAATTAGTATTGTAATTGTAAATTATAAATTTAATTTACAAATTCTAATTTAATATTAAAATCAAATTAATAAATTCTATTATTACAATAAGTAATTATATAAAATTAAAATTGTAAATGTAATTTAATTATTCTAATTTAATTTATTAATGTAAAATATTTGTAAAATTTTAATTGTATTAATGTAGAAGAACATTTAATTGTATTAATGTGAAATGATTTCATTAAAATATTTAAATTTTTAAATTTTTAAATAATTGTAAAATAATAAATCTAGAATAATATGAATTTTTGTAACATAATAAAGTTTAGAAAATAATGCAAATAAATTCATGTACTTTAGAATTATCATTATTTTATTATGATCTAACATAAAAAAAAGAAAAATAACTTTATACAGTCCGGTGCGCTTATCATCATAACACGCACCAGTGCGTATTATTACTCAGACGCACCGGTGCTTCACAACTCTTCTGCACCGGTGCGTCATAAAACACCGTGCCAAAACAAAAACCTCGATTTTACAAATTGCCCCGGTGCGCCTATAAAACAGCGTGCACCGGAACAAATTTATTCTGTAAAGTGCAGTATTGGAGCAACGGAGGGTTCGAATCGTGGGCAAGAATTTTTTTGAGGAGACGAGGGTTTGAAATTATGAGAGTTCGAATTTCGGTTGAGAAGTTTATAGCAGAGAAAATGAGTGATTCAAACAAAAAGACGGACAAAGACGCTTACACGGATGCAGACGACTACAAAGCTCGACAGAGTACAAAACGAGAAAAGGAGTACAGGTTGAGACCGACAAAAAGCATTTGATTGAGGCCGACGATAGGGTTAAGAGGTCCCATGATGGAGAAATGGAGAGCAGAGTTAATGGCAGAGAAAGATCAATCGAGGCAGTCGATAAAGCCAAGAGGCACCATGAAGGGAAGGATTCTCATTCCCTTAAGGACAACAGAGAAAGATCAATTGACGTTGTTGATCGGACTGGTAGGTCCCATGAAGGGAAAAAATATCCAGAATGCATTTTAAAGCAGTTGGGAGTATTTTCCGAGCTTCGATTGGCTTACATAAACTTTTACCGGCAAAGCTGACGTCGAATAAAATCACGTCTTCGGCTTTCAATTGAACCTAAATGGAATCTCTAACTTGTCTGAGTTATGGTCCTGTGGATGAAACCAGTAAAAAGTTTGCTTGTATTATAAATTGAAATCCAGTGACCATTTCTGTGGGAAGAAAATCATAGATACCTGCAGCTACCATATTTCCACCTGCAAATTGGTTTCCCATTGGAAAAGCTAATGTAATAGCCTATTTTGCAATGTCTTTCCTCTGCTCAAACCTATACTCATTTTCTATGGGAAACCATTGCCTCCACATGTAATAATTGCATCATCTAGTCGAAAATCGGTCTTCTTCTGCTAACAAATGTAGAATTAAGGACTCGTTGTCATTACTCCCAGAACATTACCCTTATATAGATTATATGTACTAATTGCTGGCAGGCCATCCGTCTATCTGCAGATTATATTCTAAAACATATTGGTTGCAAATAGTTAAGTGCCAATTATAACACATTCACATGCCACAATTGCCCACTTGGGCCCTGTAGTATTGCATCTTCACACACCCCACATTGCATTCTCTCCACATAATTAGTGGGGACCTCCTAAAATAAACAAAATGCATTGGAATAATATTTATTTCCATCAAGAATTTATCCAATTCCAATTCTCAATTTTAATTTTAATTCTAATTCTCAAGAATAAACAAAATTCTAATTCTCAATTTCTATGGTTGGAGTTCACTAAATTTTGGTGTAGACACGTAAAATTAATTTTGGTGCCTTAACCGCAAATCGGTGGTACTGTACATATAACCGCACCGGTGTCGGTGTTACAAAAAGACACACCGGTGCAGTGCTATTAAGTGATGCATCGGTGACGAATAAACGCAAATAAAAAAAGCACAACTCTATTTTCTTTAAGTGAAAAAAATGAGTGGCAAATTGAAAAATGGGTGGAAAAATATTTTCGAAAATCTAATTTCATAAAATAATTCTTTAAATACTAAACACTTTTCATTATTTCACTATTTTTGCTAAAATTTTCAGCTAGATATTTGCAGGAGACATACCTAGAGAAAGAGAGCACGAGGGCATAGTGGAGCAACATAATACGTTCGAACATAAGTATTCAAACAATCAGAAACCAAACCTCTGGTGATTCAAACCCTGTATCATAGAATTTCAAACCATCTCGTGATTAAATTTGATTATTTTTTTTACTTTTTTTGTAGTTTTTTTACTTTTTTTGCAGTTTTATCCATTTTTACCCTAAACATTTCATTTTTTTGTTTTTTCCCTTTCTTCTCCCTATTTATGTGATTTCAAAATTAGGGTTTTTCATTTTAGATTGACATCCAACCTGTTAGCTCCTTGTAATTAGCAAGATTGGAAAATTCCGACAGCAAGGAGAAACATCATTTCAACCACTTTGGGATTCTAGGATCTAGCCCTCTTGAATCCAGAGAGGGATCTCTCCGATAAGTGTAAAGATGGATTTATCTTTAAAGGTTTTGGGTAATGATATTAGGCTAGCTATGAGGGCCAAGGGTTTTGTTTTGTTTTTGGATGGTTGAGCATGATTATAATTTGAGTGGAAAGTCCTAAATGGAAAGAGTTCCAAAGGTGAGAATTTGCAAGAAAATAGAACAAGCTTTGGCCAAAAAGATGGATAAATACAGGTTTTAGTCCATTGGGCTATGGAGTCATAAGAGGGTTTTAATTGAAACAACAGGTTCAAGAGTGATCTATGGGGCAAGTCATCTATGTCTAAGGATCTCTTTAAAGTTGATTTATGGAATGAAATGGTACAAAAGGAAGGGAATTAAACAAATGAAGAACAAAGAGCAGCCCAGGATCTGGTAAGTACTTTGAAACTAGTCAGCCTTTGAAAAACACTTAAGAATAACATAAAAGCAATCCAGGATCTGGTAAGTACTTCGAAACTAGCCAGCCTTTGATATACTTTCAATAGAAAACATATAAAACACATAGGGAAACACAAATGATAACGAAGAATGGTCTAAGATCTAGTAAGTACTTCAAAACTAGCTAGCTTTCAACACATTCCTAGGGAAACTTTCAGTCAGTCTTTTGGGATAAAACTAGGACCAAGGCTCACCATATCTTCCTTAGTTCATCTCTACTTAACATGAAATGAAAATAACTTTCAAGAATAACAATTAGCTAAACAGTAGGACGAGGGAACGCCAACATTCCAAACTTCTTGAACTGAATTAAATCATTCCTAAATAACACAAATTGGAAGAAAACATTTAGATAAAGCTTATCAGTCAGAGAAGGTTACTGATATACAGTAAATCATAACTCTATGCTTGCTTTTATTTATCAGAGAAGATGGACAAAGTGAAAACAGGAATAAAACAACGAGTTACAATAAGAAAAACATCACCGTCGACATAGACCAGGATCCCATAAATCATCTTGTATTGATGCTTCAAACCAGTTACAACTTTAAGTCCAGTGTTTCAGGTTAGCACTCATCTTCACTTCTCATCCTAAATATTCTATCACAATCAGAGCTTCAAGAGCCTTTGAACACTATTTACAATCAGAAGTTTCGAGCACAAGTATATTTCAAAGTTCTGCAACCAACGTTTTCTCATCTTCTATAGAAGTATTTATAGAAGAATGAGGAGGTTGGATCTAATAAAATATCTCCTGGGTCAATTAATATAGATTAATGCTTCTCGGCCTTTGAGGGGCTCAATGGAGAAGAGTACATATATTCTCACTGTATTAATTGATTTACATTAAAGGTTAAGCTCAGTGGGAGCTTTTGTTGACTTTTAAGGCTCTATGTCATGTTATAGTAACTCTGATGATAATTTTTGCATTAAGTTCCTTGGCATAATTAACTATTTGGCTGCACTGAGGCAAATATCTGGTTTTATGATCAATAACTTCAGCCTCTGTTGAATGCGTGTGGCTATAGGTGGCACTGTGGTAGCTGAGAGGAATCAATTGGCCTCTGTTGTGGTGGTGGAGGCCTTTCTGTCTGATAAACACTTATGATTTTCTTTTAACTGTGTTTTAATTTGGAGGATTAGGCTTTTGATAACCAATCTTAGCCATAATCCCCCCAAAATTGTCTTCAATCCTCTGTTCTGTTGTATTTTGTCTTCGACACTGATACTCTTTTAATTATTTAATGCATTGCTGTGTGTCTTGTTGATGTGCAGTGCCACATAGGGCTCATATGGCATCAATGCCCATGAAGAATTGACGAGACGTGGAGTTTGAACCCTTGTAGTTCTTTCCCTTTGATAAACAGAAATCCAGAGGGTCGTCACCCTCGGCTTTCTTTTCCTTTATTATTATGGGAAAAACATTTGAAACCTGCAAAACACACAAAATATTAAGAAATCCTGCGTTTATTGGGTAAACTGCTTCAGAGGGTGTGGGGAGAGAGCGTGGCCATTGGATGACATCATCCAACGGTGGAGATCTGTTAGCGGAGGTCAAAAGGAGAGCAAAGGGAGAAAATAAGTCAGATCCGTTGATCTGCAGAGATCGACGGTCAAGGTGAATTGAGAGGAACATTATGCAAATGACCACTTTATAAAGAAATGAAAGAATAAACAAAGAAAATAGGGAAAAATTCCTTTGGTGGGGGTAAAATGCAAAGGAAATGAAAATGAGGTTTCGAGATGATTGCGGGCCGTCGGATGGGATCGGCCTACGAGATCAATGACGGAGATTGTATGCTAAACACCTTTGGAATAGGCAGAGGGCGATATGTAAATGAAGGTTTAAATCCGAACCGTTGATCTGCAGAGATCAACGGTGGAGGGCGTGCGTGATAACACATAAAATAAAAGAGGGAAAGTGGTTTCGGGGAGGTAAACCACTGTTTTCGTGCAGCAAAAGGGCGGGCAGGAAGTTTTGCCTTTTGGAACGCAATATGTGTCCCCGCCCGACACGTGGCACCAGAAAACTGCCCATTTCACGTAGCCTTTGGGAAATTAACCATTGTGCTGAAAACCACGCGAAATAGAATGTGGGCCGTCAAATCAAGGGCCTAAGATCTGACGGTGGGGAAGTGAATGCGATATGAGGTAGTTGCACGAGCGGAAGCAAGGGGAGCGGTTTCATTCTAGGCCGTTGGATCTGAGATGGACGACCGAGATCAGATTTTGGAGAAGGCAGGACCCACAGGAGGCAGGTCCTATCGGATTAAATATGAGCCGCTGGATGTAAGGATCAACGGCGGAGGTTAAATCTGGGGAAATAAGCAAAATAATACAATGGCGGGAGACGGGTTAATAAGGGCCGTTGATCTGCAGAGATCAACGGTCGGGATTTGGCCTAAAACATTAGAACGCGGGGTGCATAGATTTAAACCAAAGTCAGGAAATGCGATCTGGACCGTCCGATCTGGACACGTGGACGGTCCAGATGCAATCGGAGGCATTCAATCGGCGAGGGGAAGAATTTGCACAGCGCCGATGCGATTGAGCGATGACCGTCGATCTGCAGATCATATCGACGGTGGGAAATGAATCGGAGGGTTCTGAAGCGGAGGCAAGGCTAATGATCAGAGAAAATGTGGGGCGTTGGATGTAGGATATGGCAGATATATCCAACGGCAGAAAATCCATCGAGGAATGCCAATCGGAGGGGACACAAAATTTAGCCCGACAGAATCATGCGATGCGATCATGCGCAGGCCGTTTGATCAGCTCAGGATCAACGGTCGATATCATTTTAAAACTCACACCGGCAGAAACCCTTTAAAAAATAGGAAAACCCAAATTTAAATGAAAAACAAAGGTTTTATGGTGTCGGGCAGAATTTATATATATATATAAAGTGAATAGGCGCCCGTCTGCGGGGCCTTCGACTATATGGAAAACAAAAAGTGCCCGGGGCTTATGTATAAGGGCCAATCGGGATCAGAAGGTTGAGCCTTGTCTTTTCAATCTAACCATTTGGAATTTTTACGTTGGGATTGGCACTTGGTACTTTAACTCTTGGTCCTGGGTGAAAAAAGCGGAGGGCGGGGTTTTAACAAAGGGAATCAATCGCATCGGAACTTTTGATGTGAGTCTTTCAATCTACCCATTTTTCATTAAAAATCATTGTATGGGCGCGTTTAGACCAAAAATTTGGAAAAAGTGGGTTTACGACTTAACAAAGGAAAATATTAATCGGAGATGGAAATTTATCATGTTATAGCGCCCGATTGCGGGCCAAAGGTTATATGAAGTATTTAATATGATCGGGAGCTGTGTACAAGGGCTTAATCGCATCAAAAATTTTTAACATGGCAAATAGACTTATGCGCTCTGATATTTCCGATGCGATAAGCACCGAAAGGGCTTAGCGCCTAGTTTTAGGGCCGGGGCACATGGAGGGGAAAGGTTAGGACTTAGCCCAAAGGGGCTTAAACTCTTAGTGAAAAAACTTATTTTTTATGAAATTTTCAGAGTTTTTCTGATGGATTGGGGGTTTCGACAGAGTTCAAAAAGGAGTTTTAAACTCTGTAAAGGGGATTTCATGAAGGGGAAATGGGAAAAATGAAAAATAGAGGAATTTATGGGGTAAAAATGGAGGTTAGTTTTGGAGTGGAAAGAGGGGAAAATGGTGTTTGCAACAATATTTTTTCTTGAGATCAGCAGAATTTCTGAGTTGGGAAAAAGGAAACAATAGTGAAGATTTACACAAATAGTAAGATGTCTTCATGAGTCTTCAAGAGATAACATTTTTGCAATAAAACTTGTTCCTTGAAGGCTCCAAAAATGTTTTAGCCACCATTTGGTATGAAATTTTTTATTGGTGGCTAACAGTGGCTCCACTTGGGGATGGTGCCTTCTTGAAGGCATCAAGAAATTCAGACTTGCATTCTCTGGGAGGCTGATCAGTGCCTCATCCATTGGACTGCCCTTGTTTTACTTGGATGATATTCTTTTTCTCTGAAAACATATTAGAAGCTATGGAAAAAATGGATCTTTCATCAACAAGCCTTCTACCTACCCAATCCTATTGATCTAACATTTTTTCTTCTTTAGAGTGCACTTGGATTGGAAAACTCTTTTCACGACATTTTATTCTTTTGAAAGGAGAAAACTAATCTAATTCTACTCCTTATTTCTTCATGAAATCAGATTAAATGGTTGAGTCCATATGCTTCTCTACCTAATCTACTAATCTGTTAGGATTAAACAATCTAACATATTTTATTCTCTAAATTCTACAACAGAAATTCAAAAGCAAACAAGTCAGGTTTGAACAGTCTAACTTGATGCTGATCTATGGCATTAAAAAACAAGCTGCACATAGATATTATTTTGCAGAAAATTAAAACAAAATGGAAGGCTTAAGATCTGAAAGTTCGAAGCACTTCCTTCATCTCTTTTACAGCTCTGTTTTGACTCTTGTTCGAGCTGTTATTCTTTTATCAACTGATTCAGATTTTGAGCTGTTTAGAACCAATTATTCCTCTGTTTTTGACTCAGAAATTTAAACAGATTTGAGTCATCTCTTCTTTGGAAACTTAGGTTCAGATTTTGATCATGTTTGAACCTTTAATCTCTAGCCTAATCTACCTACTGATAAGCCAAGATTAAACAGTTTGGAAAATCGAATTCATTATCCTATCAACAGTGAATTTAAAACTAATTAGTCAAGATTAGGCTATTTGACTAATTAGAAGAGTGTTTTTTAGGAGTGGAATTTAAGCTTGCACACTTTCATATTTGTTTCTCTTTTTGTTGGTATGGGGCTATACCTTTATTGTTTTTACAATCTGCCCTCTTTTCTTTCTTTCATTGTTTTTATATTTTTTATTTTTCTAACTTTGAATGCAATGATGGATGAAATATTTATAATGAGAAAAAAGATAAAAAGGATTTTTAGAACATGACATGGATCAAGAGAAGTAATGCCTAATCATCCTGCCATTGACAGGACCCCCAAATAGCTCTGCTCCATTCAACTCCTGCAAGAAAAAGGCATTATTACTAGCAGCTGACTGAATGAGGTAAGGGCCAAGCCATAGGTTGTCAAATTTTCCATGCTTGCCCTTGTCTTCCCTCCTTGAGTCCCACTTTAAAACTTTCTCCCCAATGTTGAAATTACTGGCTTTTGTTCTTTTGTCAAAAAGCTTTTTAACGCTGTCTTGCTTCTGCAATGCTTTGTTGTAAACCTCCTCTCTGGTTTGCTGAAGGTTGTTGGGAATGTGTTATATTGTTTCCACAACTAGTTGTACGTGCTATACGTTACGCCGGGTGCAGCGCCCCGGAAAAATGTTTTTTGGTATGTGGTCCCACTCATAGGCGGACCCACCCATGTTTTGTGCATGAGTTTGCACATGGTTTTGGGGTATGATGGTTTTCGGCCCTTGGTATTTTGTAGATCCGGTCAAGGGAACTATGGTTATGTTCTAATCTAGGGTTAATGGATTGGGGTTTATGTATGCTTCGGCATGTATATATATGTGTTGTAACACTAAAAGGAATATAATGAAAAATCAAGCTCGTCGTCCCGATTTGGGATCCAGGGGAAAATATCTGTGTTTATCTATTTTATGTTTTATGCTCTCGCTATTGTTTATTTTCTGTTATAAGATTCATGTGTAGATAATTTATGTTCAGGGTTAAAACCTACATTTGGTATCAAAGCTATTTCAGCTTCAAGGGGACGCCTTTGCTGCTAAGGGTTTTTTTGCTCGGGCCTGAGGTAGACCCTGTTCAGTGGGAGATCTGTGGAATCGATTCTTGTGGTGAAAGAAGATGGCGAGCAGTGGAAAGATAGAGATTGAGAAATTTAATGGTCAGAGCTTTGAGTTATGGAAGCTCAAGATGGAGGATCTGCTGGTGGATAAAGATTAGTGGATCGCGGTAGATCCAGGTACTAAACCAACGAAAATTTCAGATGAAAACTGGAATAAATTAGATCGGAAGGATAAGAGCACAATACGGTTGTGTGTCTCAGATTCAGTATTTTTGAATGTATCTGGGGAAGCTACGACAAATAATTTGTGGGAAAAACTTGGGACTTTGTACCAATCTAAGTCTCTAGTGAATAAGTTGTTCCTATGGAACAAGCTATATAACCTGAGGATGAAGGATGGAGACTCGGTGACAGAGCATATGAATGCCTTCAATACTGTGGTAAGTCAGTTGTCATCTGTTGATATTAAAATCTCAGATGAAGATAAGTGCATCAGTTTGTTGTGTTCTCTACCAGACTCACGGGACAGTCTGGTTATTGGAATAGGTAGCAATACAACTACCTTGAATTTTGATGACATTGTCTCAGCCTTGCTGTCGGAGGAAATGAGATGGAGAAATATGGAGGGTCAAAATGGAGATGCCTTATTTGTATGAGGAAGGTCCCAAAATAGAAACAAGAATAAGGTTTCGAGTGGGAGATCTAAATCTAGAGGGAGATCTAAATCTCCTGGAAAGTTTGTAAAGGTGTGCTGGAAATGCGGAAAGGAAGGGCACTACAAAAAGGACTGCAGATCTAAAGCTCCCGAGAAAGGAAAGGGATCTGATGATGCTCCTTCTGCAGAGGCAAAAACCACCTCGGATGAAGGTGGGGATGTGTATTTGGCTTCTTCTTCAAGTACACATGTATATCATGAGTCATGGTTGATTGACTCAGGTGCATCCTTTCACTTCACTCCCCATCGGGAGTGGTTCTGCGAGTATGAGAAATATGATGGTGGTGATGTCTTCCTAGGGGATGATAGGAAGGCCAGAATCGTCAGACATGGAAAGGTCAAATTGAAGCTGCAAGGTGGAAGGATTAGAACACTTCCCGGTGTTCTGCATATTCCTACATTGGCCAGAAATCTGATTTCTGTAAGCAAGATGGATGATGCAGGTGTAAAAACAGTGTTCGAGAAAGATGCCTGCAAGATGGTTCGGGAGCACTGGTATTAATGCGGGGAGTTCGGACTGGAACTCTGTACAAGCTACAAGGTAGCACTGTTATTGATGGGTGTAACAGTTCTGTGGTTCCTGAAAGTGGGACGGAAAGTCTAGCTGTCTCTGGAGAAAAGACCATGCTATGGCATCAAAGGCTTGGACATATTGGAGAGAAGGGCCTTCGGATACTACATAGAGATGGTATGGTAGAAGGTATGTCTAATTGTTCTCTAGATTTTGATTTCTGTGAACATTGTGTATATGGGAAGCAGAATCAGGTGAGTTTTCCTTCTGGTGCTAAGAGGGCAAACAAGATATTAGAACTTGTGCACAGTGATGTGTTTGGGCCTGTGTCAGTTCCATCACTGGGAAAGTATGTGTACTATGTTTCATTCATAGATGAATTCTCAAGGAATACATGGATATATTTCTTGAGGAAGAAATCTGAAGTCTTTGACAAATTTAAAGAATTTAAGGCTCTGGTGGAAAACCAGACAGAGAAGAAGATAAAGGCGTTGAGGACAGATAATGGTGGGGAGTTCTGCAAGAAGGAATTTGAAGAGTTCTGTAAGAAGTGTGGTATAGCACGACAGAAGACTACTCCATACACACCTCAACAAAATGGAGTTGCAGAAAGAATGAACAGAACGCTGATGGAAAAGGCAAGAAGCATGCTCAATGGTATCGGGTTAGGACAAGAATTCTGGGCAGAGGCAGTGGAGACTGCATGTTACTTAGTTAATAGATCACCTTCATCATCGTTGGAGGATAAGACTCCACATGAGGTATGGACTGATAAGAAACCCTCTCTTTCACATCTAAGGGTATTTGGATGTGATGCATATGTACATGTTCCAAAGGAGAAAAGGACCAAGTTGGATAATAAATCTGAAAGATGCATCTTTATTGGGTATAAGGATGGTTTAAAGGGTTACAAGCTTTGGAACCCAGAAACAAGGAAGGTTGTGTACAGCCGAGATGTGGTGTTTAGAGAAGTGAAAGATGTTGTTAAACATGAAGTCCTACCAAAGGAACCTGAGAAGATAGAGTTTGAGATAAAGGAGGATGAATCAGACTCTACAACAGAAGAAGACTCAGAAGATGAAGAGCCACAAACTCCAGCTTTGAGAAGATCAGTTCGGGAAAGAAGGCAAATAGAAAGGTATAGTCCATCTGCTTTCTGTTAAGGTTTTGCCTTAACTATAACTGATGATGAACCTAGAACTGTTAGGGAGGCAGTAGATTCAGAGGATGGAAAACTCTGGAAGGAGGCCATGGTTGATGAAATGGCATCCTTGCACAAAAACGATGCATGGGATCAGGTGGAGTTGCCGGTTGGAAGGAAGCCCATTGGGAGCAAATGGGTGTTTAAAAAGAAGATGAATGTAGAAGGCAAGGTGGAGAAATACAAATCTCGGTTGGTAGCAAAAGGTTATTCCCAGGTGCCGGGAATTGATTTTGGTGATATTTTTTCTCCTGTTGCCAAGGTTACTTCTATTAGATTACTTTTATCTTTTGCTGCTGCATTTGATTTTGAGATAGAACAGATGGATGTGAAGACAACATTTCTTCACGGGGATCTAGAAGAGGAGATCTACATGAAGCAACCTGAAGGCTTTATGGTGAAGGGTAAGAAAGAACTGGTATGCGGGTTGAAGAAGTCTCTGTATGGGTTAAAACAGTCACCAAGGATGTGGTATCAGAAATTTGATACCTATATACGGGGACTTGGCTTCACCAGAAGCAAGGAGGATCACTATTTTTATTTTAAATTAATTGGTGACCGTGTTATTTATTTGGTCTTGTATGTGGATGATATGTTGTTGATTGGAAATGACAAAGAAATTGTCCAAGATTTGAAGACCCAACTGTTCTCCAAATTCGACATGAAGGATCTTTGTGCTGAAAACTATATTTTGGGCATGGAAATTAAGAGAGATCGGGCAAAGAGGAAGCTCTGGTTAAACCAGAGGAAGTATGTCGAGACTATATTGCAGAGGTTCAATATGCAGGATAGTAACCAAGTGAATGTTCCTATTCATGTAGGTGTAAAGCTGTCTGCTGAACAGTGTCCCAAGACACAAGAAGAAGAGGAGGATATGTCCCGTGTTCCCTATGCAAGTGTAGTGGGTAGCGTGATGTATGCAATGGTCTGTTCTAGACCAGACATTGCACATGTAGTGGGAGTATTGAGCAGGTTTATGTCAAACCCAGGGAAGGAGCATTGGACAACAATGAAGCAGGTTTTCAGATATTTATGTGGCACTAGTGATTATGGCTTGTGCTACCAGGGAAGACCAGGATTGGAAAGAATGTTGGACATTCGTGGTTTTGTTGATGCAGAATGGGCTGGAGATCTGGACTAAAGAAGATCTACAAGTGGGTATTTGTTTAGCCTATTTGGAGGTGCAGTCAGTTGGATGAGTAAAAGATAGTCTGTAGTGGCACTTTCAACTACAGAGGCAGAATACATAGCAACCACTCATGCAAGCAAGGAAGCAATTTGGTTGTAGAGATTGTGTTCAAGTATGGGGTTGGTACAACAAGCTATAAGGATAGACTGTGATAGCCAAAGTGCAATTTTCTTGGCTAAGAACCCTGCTTATCATTCAAAGACAAAGCACATTGATGTTCAATATTACTTTGTTAGAGATATGGTTGAGGCTAAAAGGGTGTTGCTGGTAAAGGTGGACACTTTGAAGAATGTTGCAGATGCATTGACGAAGTCTGTGAGCACTCAGAAGTTCTCTTGGTGTAGAGAAACAATGGGTGTTGAAGAATTGGCCAAATGACTAAGCTCTCTTGTGGCCCCCTGTGGAAAGAAAACAACAAGTGGGAGAATGTTGGGTATGTGTTATATTCTTTTCACGACTAGCCCCATGTGTTGTATGTTGCGTTGGGCGCAGCAGGGGGGTCACAGGGGGGGCAGCAGCCCCCCCTGTCAGGGTCCGGGGCAGTGCCCCGGTGAAAAAAATTTTGGTATGCGGTCCCACTCATATGCGGACCCACCCATGTTTTGTGCATGAGTTTTCACATGGTTTTGGGGTACGATGGTTTTCGGCCCCTGGTATTTTGTAGATCCGGTCAAGGGAACTACGGTTATGTTCTAATCCGGGGTTAATGGATTGGGGTTTATGTATGCTTCGGCATGTATATATATGTGTTGTAACACTAAAAGGAATATAATGAAAAATCAAGTTGGTCATCCCGATTTGGGATCCAGGGGAAAATCTCTGTGTTTATCTGTTTTATGTTTTATGCTCTCGCTATTGTTTATTTTCTGTTATAAGATTCATGTGCAGATAATTTCTGTTCAGGGTTAAAACCTACAAAGGTGAATAGTCTGATTTATCCTTTTGATCATGTCATTATCTTCAGATTGAACCTCTTGAATCAACTTCATAAATGGCACACCAAGGCTGGTTGGAAAAATTGCATCAGTGCCATACACAAGTTGGTAGGGTGACATGCCAATAGATTTCTTCAAAGTCAATCTGTCAGCCCAAAGTGCATGCATAAGCTTTGTGTGCCAAGAATTTTTGTTGTCCTCCAACAACTTCTTGATTATGTTCACTAAAATCTTGTTTGAGGATTCTGCAAGTCCATTACCTTGAGGGTAATAGGCCGTGGAATGCCCCAATGTTTTCTGATACTTGTGACAGAACTCAACCATCTTCTTTGATCCAAATGTTGCTGCATTATCAGTGATGATCTTGGTAGGGCAGCCAAATCTAGAGAGAACATTATTCTCCATGAATTTTATGATAACATAATCATTGGCCTGCCTACAAGGGATGGCTTCTATCCATTTAGTGAAGTAGTCTGTGGCAGTGAGAATCCATCTATGCTGAGCTGAAGATGATGGATGGATTTCACCTATGAATTCAAGTCCCCACTGTTGAAAAGGGGCTTCGACAGTGATTGGATGCAGAGGTAAGGGTAGCAACTTCCTTTTGCCCTCAAAAATTTGACATTTATGACAGTCAATTATCATTTTGTGTACATCAAGGAAAAGAGTAGGCCAATAGTAACCAACCCTCAAGATTTTGTTGGTTGTTTTCTTCCAGTATAAGTGGCCTCCACACTCTCCTTCATGGATCTCGTGCTTAACCTTCTCTGCATCATACTTAGGCAAACATTTAAGCAATATACTTGGATTTTTCCAATAAAGACATTTATCTATAATGCAATAGTTTACAGCTTTTAACTTTAGAAACCTTGCCTTTGTTTTTGTCAAACCAGGAGGTGTATTCAAATTAAGCAAAACATAAAGAATATCAGCATACCAAGAGGAATTCATAAAATGGTTTTCAATAATGGGTGTTGAGATTTCCTCTTGATCATCTAAAGCATTAATCATATTAATATCAAGAACTTCAAAATTGGATTCAACCATCAACCTAGCTAGACCTTGGCCTTTGATGAGTTTAGTGGGTTTTATCTCTAAATCATATTCAAGAATAACAACAATCCACTTACCTCTCTTACCATCTGGGTCCTGTGTTAGAATATCTTTGACAACTGAATTTGGGACAAAGGCAATGATGTGTGAGTGCAAGATGTATACTCTGAAGTCTTTCAAAGCTTTAACCAAAGCAAAGCTTGCTTCTCCATAATTTTATACTTCAGAGGGGCATCCCTCAAAGCCTTGCTAAATAATGCAATAGGTTGCTCTTATCCTTGTGGATTTTTCTGTAGAAGGACAACAACTATTGTATGTTTTGATGCACATGAAAAAATATAAAAATCTTTTGAAAAATCAGGACTTATTAGAACCGATGTTTTGGTTAACGCTTGTTTCACCAGTTCAAAGGACTTCTTTGCTTCCAAGGTCCATTTTACCCCTTGCTCCTTCTTCAGCATGTTTGTAATGTTCCTAAGGATCTCGGCCAAGTTGGGGATAAACCTTCTCAAGAAGTTAATCTTTCCAATGAAAGATTGCAACTCCTTGATGTTTCGAGGATGAGAGATTTGCAATATGGCCTCAATCCTCTTTGGATTTATCTTAATACCCTCTTCTGAAATAATGTGCCCAAGAAGTTTACCTTCTTGGAGACTGAATAGTGTTTTCTTAGGGTTTAAATATATCCCAAACTTCCTGCATCTCTCGAAGACCTTTCTCAAATGTTCTAAGTGCTCTTCATCTGTCTTTGAAAAAACAGTAACGTCATCCAGATAAATAATGATGAAGTAGCCTAGTTCTTCCGAGAATGCTATGTCCATGGCTCTCTGAAAAGTTACTCCAACATTCATTAGACCAAAATGCATTTTCAAATACATGAAAGTGCACCATGGTGTAGTAAAAACTGTCTTTAGTTGATCATCAGGGTGGACTAAGATTTGATTGTATCCTGAATAGCCATCCAGCAAGTAAATTCTTCTAGACCCTACCACCCTTTGTAAAATATGGTCCATATTAGGTAAAGGGTAGTTGTCTTTTAGTGAAGCTTTGTTTAAGTCTCTAAAGTCTATACAAAGCCTAATCTCTCCTGTTTTCTTCCTAACTGACACCAGATTAGACACCCACTCAGAATATCTAATAGGGACAATAATACCAGCTTCATACATTTTCTTGATTTCCTTCTCAACCAAAGGCAACTGAACAGGGTTAATTCTGCGCAGCTTCTGTTTGAATGGTTTTTGGTTTTCCTTGAGAGGAATTTTGTGCTGTATTATTTCAGTGTCATAGGACTTAAGATCTTCGTAGCTCCATGCAAAAACATCATAAAATTCTTTAAACAACTCTATGTATTTTAGTTTAATATGAAATGGTAAAGTCTTAGATAGTTTAATCATCATTGGTTCAAGTTCACTGCCTATATTTCACTCTTCCACTTCAGTCTCTATAGGCTCCAGATTTGGCTTCTTGGCCACATCGTTAAAATAAAAAAACTCTTCTAAAGGGGCCAGACCCTTAGGCAAACTATGATCTTTGGACTGTAGGGTTTCTAACTCCTTTGTTTCTAACTCTGTAGTCAATTCTGTTTTGTTTTCAAGTTTCCTAGATAATAGGTTAATATTAACAAGCTCAAGGGACGGTTCTTCTTCACCAAGAAAATTTTCTTCACTATTGCAGTCTGTTTCATAATCTGAATCTGAACTGTGTATTTTGAATTCATTTCTGAATTGCATGAAGTCTTCTATTTGTTTATCTCCGTCAAACACTTGCCAATATTTTTCGTTATCAGGAATGGATGGTCTAAATTTTATCTAATTTGTGCAGTCTTTAGTTTCATATGGCGTTAAGCATGTTCTGGCTGCAAAGGCTAAGATGTGGGCCGTGATATTTATTTTTCTTGGGACAAAAATTATTTGGTATTCCTCAAAAGTTTTTAAAAGATCCACGACGTCATTTCGATAGGCCCTATGTCTTGGGTGATTTTCGTTGTATTCCCCATTGACTTGCCTAATGATTAACTCAGAATCCCCATATGCTTTGTTTCTCTTGGCTCCTAACTTTTTCAACAAACGCAAGCCTAAAAGTAGGGATTTGTATTCCGCTATGTTGTTTGAACATTGAAAGTTTAATCTACATGAAATGTTTTCTGTGTGGTTATTCTCAATGTTGCAAATCCAGACACCTGCACCGACATTAGTTCTAGTGCATGACCCGTCAAAATACATACTCCACAGAGGACTATTTTCGGTTTCATCTGTTTGGTGGTTGTCCTCTTCAACTAAAGTGTTTTCTGATTGTTGTTGAATATTATTACTTAGTTGAAATTGTGTCAACTCCTCAAGTTTTTCGCTGTGTTGAGGGTTTCTTTCTTGATTATCAAGGTTTAAAAGTGAAGGACACATGACTTGTAGTTCAAGACTAGTGTTCGGTTTACTAAAGTTTTCAAATGCAGCAAACTGTTCTGACACTTCTGTGGTGTTCACCTCTTCCTCTCTATCGGCCATCAGTTCTGTTAAAGTGACTTGTTCAGTGTAAGATTCATCGTTAAACAGAATAAAAGAATCAAGGCCTATATTTAAAGAATACAGAGGAGAGTTTTGTGGTATGTCTTGGATTGTAATGGTGTATTGCATATGGGACTCCCTGTAAAGTCTTCTTGTTTGATTGAAAACAGGGATAGTCGCATAGGTCATTTCCATCTGCATAGTTCCTTGTAACTTAGCTCCCCAAGATCTTGATAATAACATTCCATACTTTGGGGCACATCAGCCACAACAATATCCATGACTAAGCATTTGGCTGGAATCTGTGCTAAGTTAACGCGAAGGTCTTTGATTAATCCTAAACATTTCACTCTGCTCGAGTCAAAGGAGTAAAGGTCTTTATAAGGTTTGGTGATTTCTAGACCAAGGCTCTCCATCATAGCTTTATGCATTAAATTATGAGAAGCCCAAGAATCATGCATAGCGTTTAGCGTTGTGAAAAATCTTGTCATGAACGTTTAAACTTACATAAAAGGGAGGAACAGGTCCCTCTTGATACTTACCTTCAATATTTGGACCAAAAATAAGCTCTAGCTAGTCATCATTAAGATTGACTGTGTCATTATTCTCTTCAATGTTTAAAGCCTTCAAAATTTGGGTCCTATATACATTTTGGGCAGCTAACCCAGTCAAGGGAACAAAGATTTTAATTTTGGAAATTTCCTGCTCCAAGCTGAAAGGTGTTTGATTCTTTGAAGAACTTGTCTCAGCCTTATTAGCTGCCACTCTATCAGCAACATCTGCTTGCTGATTTTTTCTATTTACATTTGACAAAATTGTTTTAACAGTAGTACTAGCTGAAGTGTTAGTACTATTAAGTTCTGCACTGTTTTGTAATGTTTTGAGTTCCTTTCTCTCTACCTTTATCAAAATTTACAACTACTGTTTTGTCCTTCTGTTTGACAACTGTAGGCTTGGTTGCAGTGCTATTTTGTGAATATTTGTCAGAGGTTTTGGTGTTGGGAGTTTGTTGATTGGTTTTTCTTCTAAGGTTGTATTCTCTTGGAGATTCTATGATGACATTTTCCATGTCTTGATAATAGCTTTCATCATCATCTCTTTTGTCATCATAAGGTGTGTAAAGACCTTGTTTTCTATCATAATGAATCTCAAATTCATCATTATCTACTCACAACATGTTGATATCATCTTCCTCTGTTATTTCATATGTTTCCTCAACCTCACTCACATAGTTTTGATGAAAGGGAGGAGTGATCTGTTGATCATCTTCCCTAGGTCTGTTTGGAGGTTGGTTCCTTCTAAAATTATGATTCTGGTTCTGGTTTTTGTTTTGAAGAGAAGTTTGGTTTTGACTTGCTTGTGCTCTCTCAAGGATGCTCATTTTCTTCATCATCTCCTCCATCATTTTTTCCATCTTAGAGATGGAAGTGGAAGGGGTAGATTCCTCTCTGAAGTATACTCTCTTCTCATTTTTCATTCTTGCTCTCTTCTCCATTAAGTTAACTTCCACAACAAGAGCTCCTTTTTGCATATCTTCAAGAGTTGAAGGATCTCTCTCTCTCAGCTGATAGGCCATCTCAGGGTCAAACCCTTCAGGAAACTTATTTAGAGCTGAGCCTTGTGGAGGTTTTAGATATGGGGAAAGTGCATTATATACACTATTAAATCTAGTGCAATAAGCTTGGACATTTTCCCCGGTGTTTCTATGGAAGTTCTTATAATAAAAAAGGACTTGGAGAGGATTCTTCTTCACTTCCCATTTGTTTAAGAATGTCTGATGGAAAGCTTGGAGATCATTGATACTATGGGGGGTTAAGCCTTTAAACCATTTTCTTACTTCTCCCCCCAAACTTTGAGAAAATAATCTAAGCTTGACAAAATCATCATCAATTTCATTTCTGTCAAAGTAGTCATTCATCTTATCCACATGTTGTGATGCAGTAGTAACATTACTAGCATCATATAATGGAATTTTGGATTGATAGTCCTGTGGAAGATTTACTAATGGTACAGGAAGGACTAAGGGAGCATACCATGCTGCCATGATATGTGGTGGAGGTGGATTTACAAAAGGTAAAGTGGGCTGAAGTGGAGTGGTTTGGACATTGGATGCTTGGTGAACAGATGTGGATGGAATAGTAGTAGATTGCTAAGCTGATCTTGGATGAGAGACACCTAAATTGGAAAGGAAATGTGAAGTAGGTGGTGTTGTTTCTCTACTACCAGGATGTTCACTTGCTTCCGGGGATGAAATGAAGACTCAGAGTATAGCTGAATTATATCATCAAATGACCTAGTTCTAAATGGATTTACTAAGTCAACTTGTGATTGTTGCAGAGCTGAAAGATTTTTAGTAACTGAATTAGCTCTCAAGGGTGATCTGAAAACAGTTGATAATTTTATCTTAGGAGACTTCTTGAGGACACTTTCTGGGTTATCAACTATCTCAGGTGGGTTAGGGTCAGGATGGGCTCTAGTATGAATCTTTCTAGGAGCCACTATGTTGTGTTTTTCAGACCCTAGCAAAACAAGAAGAGTTCAACCAGATATGACAATCTTTAAGAGGTTAACTAATCTGTTTACACAAAATTTAATCCTACATTCCTCTAACTGAGTTTGAATGATGTTATAATGATAAAGGTTCTTCCCAGTGGAGTCTTAAGGTCTATTGAGGATTGTGGAGTCGCCAAGTGGAAGTTTTTAGCTCTTTTGGAGGTAAAAGGTTTTATGGTCCACCACCATGTTTATTGAATTCCAATCTGAAACATTTTTGGGTTTTCTGAGTTATTTTTCAGTCCTATTGGTTGTTAAGAGTGTCCTGCATATGTTTCAAAACTTAGCTACGGTTATGAGACAAAGACAGTCTACTCTTATGGCTAATCCAACTGATCTTTTAAGGTTAGATAAACTCTTATGAGAATCCTAGGGCATACCTAGTTTGTCACCGATTCAAACAAGTTTCATCATGATTACCATCACTTGGTAGTGCTTGAAAAGGTTGCTTTTTACTCACTGCACAAAATTCTTGACATTATGATTTCTGAGGTCTTAGAAGTATCTATGATGAAAAACACTCACAAGTCCCCAGTGGAGTTGCCAGAAATGTTAGCTCTGGTGGCTCAACTGGTTAATATACCAATTATGCTTGAAGCAGGGGTAGTCTGAGGTATCGAAAGTATTTTAGAATGAAGTTTTACTCAGAAATTCCCCAGCGGAGTCGCCAGAAATGTTAGCTCCTTGTAATCAGTAAGATTGGCAAAGTCCGACAGCAGGGAGAAACATCATTTCAACCACTTTGTGATTCTAGGATCTAGCCCTCCTGAATCCGAAGAGGGATCTCTCCGATAAGTGTAAACATGGATTTATCTTTAAAGGTTTTGGGTAATGACATTAGGCTAGTTATGAGGGCCAAGGGTTTTGTTTTGTTTTTGGATGGTTGAGCGTGATTATAATTTGAGTGGAAAGTCCTAAATGGAAATACTTCCAAAGGTGAGAAGTTGCAAGAAATAGAACAAGCTTTGGCCAAAAATATGGATAAATACAGGTTTTAGTCCATTGGGTTATGGAGTCATAAGAGGGTTTTAATTGAAACAACAGGTTCAAGAGTGGTCTATGGGGCAAGTCATCTATGTATAAGGATCTCTTTAAAGTTTATTTATGGAATGAAATGGTACAAAAAGGAAGGGAATTAAAAAAATGAAGAACAAAGAGTAGCCCAGGATCTGGTAAGTACTTTGAAACTAGCCAGCCTTTGACAAACACTTAAGAATAACATAAAAGAAATCCAGGATCTGGTAAGTACTTCGAAACTAGCCAGCCTTTGATATAATTTCAATAGAAAACATATAAAACACATAGGGAAACACAAATGATAACAAAGAATGGTCTAAGATCTAGTAAGTACTTCGAAACTAGTTAGCTTTCAACACATTCCTAGGGAAACTTTCAGTCAGTCTTTTGGGATAAAACTAGGACCAGGGCTCACCATATCTTCCTTAGCTCATCTCTACTTAACATGAAATGAAAATAACTTTCAAGAATAAAAATTAGCTAAACAGTAGGACAAGGGAACACCAACATTCCAAACTGCTTGAACTGAATTAAATCATTCCTAAATAACACAAATTGGAAGAAAAAAATTAGATAAAGCTTATCAGTCAGAGAAGGGTACTGATATACAGTAAATCCTAACTCTATGCTTGTTGTTATTTATCAGAGAAGATGGACAAAGTGAAAACATGAATAAAACAACGAGTTACAATAAGAAAAACATCACCGTCGACATAGACCAGGATCCCATAAATCAGCTTGTATTGATGCTTCAAACCAGTTACAGCTTTAAGTCCAGTGTTTCAGGTCAGCACTCATCTTCACTTCTCAGCCTAACTATTCTATCACAAGCAGAGCTTCAAGAGCCTTTGAACACTATTTACAATTAGAAGTTTTTAGCACAAGTGCATTTCAAAGTTCTGCAACCAACATTTTCTCATCTTCTACAGAAGTATTTATAGAAGAATGAGGAGGTGGGATCTAATAAAAGATCTCCTGTGTCAATTAATACAGATTAATGCTTCTCGGCCTTTGAGAGGCTCAATGGAGAAGAGTACAGATATTCTCACTGTATTAATTGATTTACATTAAAGATTCATCTTGGTGGGAGCTTTTGTTGACTTTTAAGGCTCTATGTCATGTTATAGTAACTCTGCTGATATTTTTTGCATTAAGTTCCTTGGCAAAATTAACTATTTGGTTGCACTGAGGAAAATATCTAGTTTTATGATCAATAACTTTGGCTCTGTTGAATGCTTGTGGCTACAGGTGGAACTGTGGTAGCTGAGAGGAATCAATTGGCCTATGTTGTGGCGGTGGAGGCCTTTTTGTCTGATAAACACTTATGATTTTCTTTTAACTATTTTTTAATTTGGAGGATTAGGCTTTTGATAATCAATCTTAGCCGTAATCCCCCCAAAATTGTCTTCAATCCTCTGTTTTGCTGTGTTTTGTCTTCGGCACTGATACTCTTTTAATTATTTAATGCATTGTTGTGTGCCTTGTTGATGTGCAGTGCTGCATAGGGCTCATATGGCATCAATGCCCATGAAGCATTGACGAGATGTGGAGTTTGAACCCTTGTAGTTCTTTCCCTTTGATAAATAGAAATCTAGAGGATCGTCACCCTCGACTTTCTTTTCCTTTATTATTATGGGAAAATCATTTGAAACCTGTAAAACACACAAAATATTAAGAAATCCTGCGTTTATTGGGTAAACTGCTTCAGAGGGTATGGGGAGAGAGCGTGACCATTGGATGGCATCATCCAACGATGGAGATCTGCTAGCGGAGGTCAAAAGGAGAGCAAAGGGAGAAAATAAGTCAGATCCGTTGATCTGCAGAGATCGACAGTCAAGGTGAATTGAGAGGATGATTATGCAAATGACCACTTTATAAAGAAATGAAAGAATAAACAAAGAAAATAGGAAAAATTTCCTTTGGTGGGGGTAAAATGCAAAGAAAATGAAAATGAGGTTTCAGGATGATTGCGGGTCGTCGAATGGGATCGGCCTATGAGATCAACGACGGAAATTGTATGTTAAACACCTTTGGAATAGGTGGAGGGCGATATGTAAATGAAGGTTTAAATCCGAACCGTTGATCTGCAGAGATCAACGGTGGAGGATGTGCGCGATAACACATAACGGAAAAGAGGGAAAGTGGTTTCGGGGAGGTAAACCACTGTTTTTGCGCAGCAAAAGGGCATGTAGGCAGTTTTGCCTTTTGGAACGTGATATGCGTCCCCACCCGACACGTGGCACCAGAAAACTGCCAATTTCGCGTAGCCTTCGGGAAATTAACCATCATGCTGAAAACCACGCGAAATAGAATGTGGGCCGTCAGATCAAGGGCCTCGTATCCGACTATGGGAAGTAGATATGAGGATGCACTGTGGAAGTAAGGGGATCTAAGTTTCATTCTAGGCTTTTGGATTTGAGATGGATGGCCGAGATTAGATTTTGGAGAAGGCAGGACCCATAGGAGGCAGGTCCTGTCGGATTAAATATGAGTCGTTGGATGTAAGGATCAACGCAAGAGGTTAAATCTGGGGAAATAAGCGAAATAATACAATGGCGGGAGACGTGTTAATAAGGGTTGTTGATATATAGAGATCAACGGTCGGGATTTGGCCTAAAACATTAGAACACGAGGTGCATAGATTTAAACCAAAGTCAGGAAATGTGATCTGGACCATCCGATCTGGACACGTGGATGGTCCAGATGCAATAGGAGGCATTCAATCGGCGGGGGGAAGAATTTTCATAGCGCCGATGCGATTGAGCGCTGACCGTCGATCTGTAGATCAAATCGACGATGGGAAATGAATCGGAGGGTTCTAAAGCAAAGGCAAGGCTAATGATCGGAGCGAATGTGGGCCGTTGGATCTAGGATATGGCGGATATATCCAACGATGGAAAATCCATCGGGGAATGCCAATCGGAGGGGACACAAAAGTTAGCCCGATAGAATCATGCGATGCGATCATGCGCAGGCCGTTTGATTGGCTCAGGATCAACGGTCGATATCGTTTTAAAACTCACACCAATGGAAACCCTTTAAAACATAGGAAAACCCAAATTTAAATGAAAAACAAAGGTTTTATGGTGTCGGGCGGGTTTTATATATATATGAAGTGAATAGGCGCCCGTCTGCAGGGCCTTCGACTATATGGAAAAAAAAAAAGGCCTGGGGCTTATGTATAAGGGCCAATCGGGATCGGAAGGTCGGGCCTTGTCTTTTCAATCTAACCATTTGGAATTTTTGCAATGCGATTGGCGCTTGGGACTTTTACTCTTGGTCCCAGGGGAAAAAAGTAGAGGGCGGGGTTTTAACAAAGGGACTCAATCGCATCGGAACTTTTGATGCGGGTCTTTCAATCTACCCATTTTTCATTAAAAATCATTGTATGGGCGCGTTTAGACCAAAAATTTGGAAAAAGTGGGTTTACGACTTAACAACGGAAAATATTAATCGGAGATGGAAATTTATAATGTTATAGTGCCCGATTGCGGGCCAAAGGTTATATGAAGTATTTAATATGATCGGGAGCTGTGTACAAGGGCTTAATCGCATCGACTTTTTAACATGGAAAATAGACTTATGCGCTCTAATCTTTCCGATGTGATAAGTGCCAAAAGGGCTTAGCACCTGGTTTTAGGGCCAGGGCACATGGAGGGGAAAGGTTAGGACTTAGCCCAAAGGGGCTTAAACTCTTAGTGAAAAAAATTATTTTTTATGAAATTTTCAGAGTTTTTCTGATGGATTTGGGGGTTTTTTACAGAGTTCAAAAAGGAGCCTTAAACTCGGTAAAGGGAATTTCATGAAGGGGAAATGGGAAAAATGAAAAATAGAGGAAATTTATGGGGTAAAAATGGAGGTTAGTTTTGGAGTGGAAAGAGGGGAAAATGGTGTTTGCAGCAGTATTTTTTCTTGAGATCAACAGAATTTCTGAGTTGGGAAAAAGGAAACAGCAGTGAAGATTTAGAAAAATAGGAAGATGTCTTCATGAGTCTTCAAGAGATAACATTTTTTCAATAAAACTTGTTCCTTGAAGGCTCCAAAAATGTTTTAGCCACCATTTGGTATGACAAATTTTATTGGTGGCTAACACAACCCAGGGGCGAATTGCATAGTCAGATCCCAATCCATTCGGCGATTGTGTGAATTTTTGGAAAAAATGGTTTTTTTTTTATTGGTGCGCCCTGCGTAACCTAGCACACCGATGCATTGTATTATAAAGCACACCACGCAAGTACTGTGCAATAAAAAAATTGAAAATAATTTTTTTAAATCAATGCGCCATATCTGAAATAGGGCACCGATGCTCTATGTTACGAGGATAGCACTGTACGGTCTATTACACTTCTTGTGTGGTGCGTTTATAATACCCCACGCACCGTACGGTCTATTATACTGTTTTGCTGTGCGTTTTTAATACCCTCACGCACCGGTGGTGATGCGTACATCATGAAAGGCACACCGGTGTCTTGAGATTTATTTTTTACTTAAAAATTTGACAATTTATTTATAAATATATTAATGAATGATATGGTACAGGTTTCAGATGGATAAAGAAATGACCGATAAGAGATCAAGTAACAAAAATATTGATAACACATCAAGAAAAGAAAAAAAGGTAAGTTCTTTGTAAATTCTTTATAAAAAATATTAATTTTGAACTATATGTAAGTTTAACTAATATGTATTGTTTACTGTGTATCATGCAAAGCCACAAAATGACGAAGCTCGATAAGATTATTTCTAATCTAGGACCAGAAGAGTGTAAAAGCTTGATGGAAAAATTGCAAAATGATGAATCAAGTGAATGAAAAAATACTATCGATCCAATATGAGTTTCTTTTTTAAATTGTCATTAATAATATAATTAAAATTATTAGATAACATGTGTCAAACAGTCTATTAATTCACATCTGTTTAATGTTTTACAGGGAACAACAACTTAGAAAATGAATGTTTTTCTAAGAAAAGAAAAAAATAGAACATGCAAATGAAAATGAATTGCTCCTTAGCTCATCTGGAGTGGTGTTGGAAGTTAATGAAAGGGGGAAAACTTTTACAAAAGTTTGAGGGATCTAGTGGAACAAATGTATAGACGTTCTTTCCACTTACAATACAAAAATCAATCCTATGATTCCAAGAACCAAATTTTATCTAAACTACAGGAAGAGTTTCCAGAGAATTGGTCAACGAGACATGTCATACTTTTAATAGAAAAAGCGTACAACAACAAAAAAGAAGGAATGAAAAAGTAATATTACTTTAAATGTTTGTTTAGAATTATTTATAAATATCACTTTTTTTATATTTAATTTTCATATATCAATATAAAAATTAAATATTTTATTGTCATGTTACATTTTCAGTAAGATTATGAAAATCTCAAAAGATGAATGAGCTGATATCAGAAATATGCTAGTAGGAATGTCCAAAAAAGTGTACAAGGAGATGGTAAAAGAAATGGACAAAATTGCATCGCAGGAGGAGCCATCTCAACAACAACGTGCTTCAAATGTAATATGTAATCATTGAATTTTTCGATCATTAGGTACAATAAATAAAAAATTTAGCATTAAATATTAATTTTCAAGAATTTTCTTGTAGAAAAGAAAAGAAAATGGAACCCATTTAGCACATAAAACATGACGACAAGGAAGAAAAGGGTTGATATCTAAGTTTGTGAGTAATTTTTACTTCCTTATAACAACTTAACTAGATTTCATTTTTTTATTTTTTATGTTGTTTTACATAAATCATCATTGAATGTCTTCAAACAGGTGCTAACATACAAAGAGGAACCATCAGACGAATTGATTGAAATTGGGTTAAATATGGGTTGTGAGTATATGTTGGCATATCAGATATTAATTGTGGAATTTGTAAGCATCTACGATCTTGTTTTACTTAGATCCGTCTATAATTAATAGAACAAAAAAATCTTTTATATTAAATATATGATTTTTTATCGGGTATAAAACTTGCAGGAAACAAAGTATGGAACTGTGCCAACAGATGAAATTTTGAAAGATGGCATGGTACATGGTTTTAAAAGAATGTGTGTAGTTTATGATTCAATTGTTGCTATGGTACGCCATTTTTCTTTTCGATTTACATTGATGTTGTTAGGTCCCTATATTACTAGTATAGTCCCTTATTGTTGTTAGTGTAACCCCCTTATTGTTATTATTGTACCCTTGTAACCCCCATATTGTTATTATTGTGCCCTTAAATTATTATTTTTAGGTCGGCTAGGATTACATTGTGGCCCCACTAGGATTACATTCTGGCCCCATGGACTCCATATATAGAAAGGAGGTTTTGTAATTTGAATCATCCAAGAATTGTTCATTCATGTAATGTATTGGAGGTTTCCCCTTCGAAGTGGCTTATTTCTAAGGCGTTGATATCCATTTTCTTCTCTTTTTGGAGCTCGTTTAACAACATTTGGTATCGGAGCTTTGAGATTCTAGGGTTTCGCTACTCCAAACAGGTCATCGTGGAATTTTCGCTATAACGTTTTTTCTACGAAGGTTCAGAATCTAAAAATTTTAGAGTGCGAAGAAAAAATCCTGAGGAACATCGTCGAAAAAGTTTACAGCTTGGTTCGCAATATTTTCGGAGATATGATCTGTCCAAGTTAGGTCATTTTGCAGGCTCCTGAATTTAACCTAAACAGGTCATCGTCATATTTTCATAATAAATTTTTTTCTATGAAGGTTCAGAAGATGAAATTTTTAAAGTGCGAAGCCTCAATTCTGAAGAACATCATCGCAAAATTTCAAATATTAGTTCGAAATATTTTCGGAGATATGATCTGTGGAAGTTAGGGCTTTTGGAGGCTTCTGAATTTCATCTCAAAGAGGTGATCGTGGGAAAATATTCATAGCTCTCTCTCTGAGCATCGGATTGGAATGCTATAAAAAGAGGCCACAATTAAATGGACTATAGTTTTCAGTCTATCAATTTCAGAGCCAAAGGAGGAAACAGTGAAATGTGGCAAGTCGTACAAGTTCGTTCTACTGAACCAGTCCAAAATTGGGTCATTGTGGGAGATTGGACATAACTTTGACTTGAAGAATCCAAATCAGATCAAACCTATGGAATTTGAAAGAAGCTTCAGAGAGCTATTGCAGGCTAAATTTCAGATATTTAGGACCCGCAATTATAGAGATAATTCAATTTCAATATCGAGCTCCTCAAAAGCAAGTAAAAGGTGTGTATTTTTTTTATTTTTATTTTCAGAATTGCATAAGTCTTGTTTGAAGAATCAAGTTGAATTGATTCCAAGGGAATATTGTAGAATAGATATCAGTATTGGATTCTAAAATGGCCCCTAAAAATAATTCAACACCCATTAAGCCTTTAGAAAGCTCTACTATGACTCATGAAGACAAAGAATGGCAACATGACATATCAAAATTACAAGAGCAAGTGCAACAAATTTCGCTCTTGCAAAGAGCAACAAAAAATGACATGGAAGTTTTGAAGAAAGGCGTGGAGACTAAGATGGATGGTTTGAAGAAAGGCTTGGAATCTAAGATGGATGGTTTGAAGAATGGCATGGAATCTAAGATGGATGGTTTGAATAATGGCATGGAATCTAAGATAGATGGAATGGAAGCTGGCATGGAATCTAAGATGGATGACATGGAAGCTAAGATCGATGAGAAAATGGAAAACATGAAGAATGATCTAAAAGCAGACATGGAAGGTTTGACAAAGTTGATAAAAGAAATGTTTCCTAATGGTGAAAAGATAGTAGAGGAAACTCATGATGAGAACAAAATAAATGTTAATCGTGATTTCATAAACTCTAATGTTGGCGGGAAGAACCACCATATTCCAAAAATGGATATGAGGAAGTTTGATGGAAAGGATCCTGTAACATGGATACTACATATGGAGCAATATTT
The DNA here is from genome assembly GCA_034641835.2 of Pinus albicaulis. Lineage (NCBI taxonomy): Eukaryota > Viridiplantae > Streptophyta > Pinopsida > Pinales > Pinaceae > Pinus > Pinus albicaulis. Next base: position 1,073,319,278 of record CM076579.1, on the reverse strand, counting down.
TGATCTCCATAATGTGCAAAACACACAAAAGGTACACATTGCAACTTTACATTGAGAACAAAATACATTTGTGTGGTATCGATGGCTTTGCTCTCGTAGAAAAATTGTCACTTGGTCAATTTTTACGGAGGAAATGATAGCACATTATGAGGATACAAATAGCAACACCTTCTTTAGCCAATTGATAAATCTCAAACAAAAGGATTTAATGGGGGAGCACATTCAGGACTTCCAAAAATTGAATATAAGGGTAACTGATATTCCAGAGGAACACAGGATTGATCTCTTCATAGGTACTTTAAAGGATAACATCCAACATGAAGTTCGCGTTTTGGAACCTGATTCATTGGAGAAGGCATTCAGGTTGGCAAGAAAAATTGAATGTAAAATTATGACGACAAGGAAGCCTACCACTCACTTCTATAAAGAAGGAAGTGTTGCTACGCCTAGATTTCCACAACCCACAAGGTTGACACCACAACAATTGGAAGAAAAAAGAGAAAAAGGGCTTTGCTATAGTTGTGATAGCAAATACACTAAAGGTCATAAGTGTGCTGAGAAGAAATTATTTTACATAGATTGTGAAGAGGAAGAAGAAAATGAACAAGAAGAGGATATACACCAGGAACCAACCCAAGAAGCGGAAGAAATGAGTCCGACCATATCGTGTAATGCATTGGCAGGAATTACCACTCCTCAAACTCTCAAGATAGAAGGACATATCAAGAAGAAAAAGGTAATAGTGTTGATTGATTTGGGTAGTACCCATAATTTTATTCATTGTAAGGTAGCCAAGGAATTGAATTGTTTCTTATACCCAACACCATAATGTCAAGTGATGGTTGCAAATGGAGGAACTATAAATTGCTCTGGAAAATGCCATAATATCAAGCTAACCATGGGGGAATATGTATTGACTAGTCCAATGCTTCCCATTCCTATGGGAGGTGTTGATGTTGTACTAGGAGTACAATGGTTACAATCTTTGGGGAGAGTAGCTTTTAATTTTCAAGAACTTTTCTTGAATTTTTTTTCAGAAGGAAAGGAAGTCGAATTACGGGGTATTGAAGGGAAGCCAGGAAGGATAATAAGCTCTAATGTCATGACAAAGCTTCTAAAGAAAGAACAACGAGGCGTAATTGCACAATTATGCTCACTAGAAGTTCCGACATCAAAATCATCTATTTCTGCAGATCTCCAACAAGCCTTGGACAATCATTCCAAGGTGTTTGAAACTCCCAAAGGAATCCCACCTATTCGTGATCATGATCATGCTATTCATTTGATTCCAGGAAGTGTTCCTCCAAACATCAGGCCTTATAGATATCCTTATGTCTAAAAGAGCGAAATTGAACGTATGATTGCAGAAATGTTAGAGGCGGGTATAATTCAACCTAGTCAAAGTTCTTTCTCTGCTCCCGTAGTATTGGTACACAAGAAGGATGGATCATGGTGAATGTGTCCGGATTATAGGGAGCTCAATAAGCTCACCATTAAAGATAAATTTCCCATTCCTGTGATTGATGAATTATTGGATGAATTACATGGAGCAATTTATTTTTCCAAATTGGATCTTCGTTCAGGGTATCATCAAATTAGAATGAAGACTAAAGATATTCCGAAAACAACATTTTGAACTCATGAGGGTCATTATGAATTTTTGGTCATGCCTTTTGGCCTTACCAATGCACCTTCTACATTTCAAAGGTTGATGAATTCCATTTTCAAACCCTTCCTTAGAAAATTTGTGCTAGTATTTTTTGATGATATACTAATCTACATCAGGTCTTGGAAGGATCATGTTCAACATGTTGAGAGGGTGCTCAAACTATTACAGGAGAAACAATTATATGAAAAAACATCCAAATGTTTCTTTGGAGTACAAGAGGTGGAATATCTGGGTCATATTGTATATCACGAGGGTGTTAAGGTAGACCCTAACAAAATTAAAGCCATTAAGGAATGGAAAGTCCCCACAACCATAAAGAAGTTGCGAGGATTTTTCGGGTTAACAGGGTATTATCGAAAGTTTGTTAAGAATTATGGGAGAATAGCAGCACCTCTAACAACATTATTGAAGAAAGATGCATTTTTATGGACTCTTGAAGCAACTAAGGCCTTTGAACATCTTAAAGAGGCAATGTGCCTAGCACCGGTCTTAGCTACACCAGACTTCACAAAAACCTTTATTGTGGAATGTGATGCCTCAGAAAATGGAATTGGTGCAGTTTTAATGCAGGAAGGAAGACCCATTGCTTTTGAAAGTCGTCCAATCAAAGGAAAGTATTTACAGAAACCTATTTATGAGAAGGAAATGTTAGCAATACTGCATGCACTAAAGAAATGGATAACTTACCTAATGGGAAGACACTTTAAGGTAAAAACTGATCATGATAGTCTTAAACACTTTTTGGAACAAAGACTATCTTCAGAAGAGTAGCAAAAATGGGTCAAAAAGATGTTGGGTTATGACTTTGAAATAATATACAAAAAAGGGGAAGCTAAATGTTGTTGCAGATGCACTCTCAAGAAAGAATGAAGAGGTGGAATCATTGCTTTGTGCCAATTCTATTATCCAACCAGATTGGATAACCGAAGCAAGAGATGAATTGAAGAAGGACGAAGACATGTGGAGACTCATTCAAAAGTTGCAGCAAGATCCTAGTACATCTGATACATTTAGTTGGAAAAATGATTCCTTATGGTACAAAGATTGCTTATATCTTTGTAAGAATTCCCAACTAAAACAAAATATTCTTTTGGAATTGCACACTTCTCCTTTAGAAGGACACTCAGGATTTTTAAAAACTTACCACAGGGTGAAGAAAGAATTTTTTTGGGATGGCCTTAAATCTGATATTCAAAAGTTTGTGGCGGAATGTTTGGTTTGCCAGCAGAATAAAGTGGAAACAATTAAGACCCCGGGACTTCTACAATCTTTATCCATTCCAAGTCAACGTTGGGAGGAGATTTCAATGGATTTTATCACAGGTTTACCTAAGTCCGAAGGAAAGAGTGTCATCATGGTGGTAGTTGATAGACTTACCAAGTATGCACACTTTTGTGCATTATCTCATCTATTTAAAGCAAGTACAGTTGCTACTACATTTATGGACACAATTCAAAAGCTACATGGAAACCCAAGGGTTATTGTGAGCGATAGAGATCCCATTTTTACTACAAATTTTTGGACGGAATTATTTTCTTGTTTGGGTACTCAATTAGCTCATAGCTCATCTAACAATGTTACCGATGAAATAGGTAACCGCAATGTTACCTACTTTTTTTTGGTAGCATAAAAAGCACCCGATTTTGAAAAGTGGTGATGCAGAATCACCGTTTTTTTTTTTTGTGCACATTTTTGACACTCTAATATTTTTATTTATGAAGTATGAATATTTGTTTTAAAATGTTAGTGAATTTCATGTTAATTTTGAAATGTATTGATGCAGCATCAATTTTTTTTTTTTAGAGTGGTGATTTTCATGCTAATTTTGAAACGTACTGATGCTGCATCAACTTTTTTTTTTTTAGAGCGGTGATTTTCATGCTAATTTTGAAACATATTGATGCTGCATCAACCTTTTTTTTTAAGAGTGGTGATTTTCATGTTGGTAATAAAACACAAAACTTAGATAAAAAAAATATATAAAAACAATAAAAAAAACCCAATAAAAATGTAAAAAAAAACAAAAATAGCTCCTAAAAATAAAAAATTTAAACAAAAATAAATAAATAAAAACAAAAATATTTGAAAATTATATCAAAGGAAATGACAAAATTTGAAAAAAAAAACACATAACTTAAAGAAAAAAAACAAAAATTGACCAAAAAAATTTAAAAAAAAAAATCAAAAACATTTTTTTCTAACTTATTAAAAAGAACCATATTAAAAATTAAAAAAAAAAAATTTAAAAATAATTAAAATTACGAAATTAAAATTTAGATTAAAAAAAAAAAAAAAAAAAAATTAAATTTAAAAATTTAAATTAAAAATAATAATAATAATAAGAAAAAAATATAAATTTTAAAATTAACAAAAAAAAAACAACTTAAAAAAAAAAAAAATTAAAATTGAAAAAGAAAATTAAAAAAAAAAAAAACTATCATTAAAAAACAAAAAAAATGAAAAAAACCACATGCAAATAATTAAAAAACAAATACACATAAGTTTAGTGCTTTTTTTTTAATGAAAAAATTTATAGATTTTAAAAATGAAAAACTAAATAAACTAAAAAATTAAAAAAAACTATTAAATTAAATTAAAATTTAAAAAATTTAATAAATAAATTTTAAATTTTAAATTTAAAAAAATAAGTAATCTATAATATTAAATATAAAAATAAAAAAAAATTAAAAAAAAAAAAAAATTAAACAAATTGAATTTAAGATTAAAAAAATTGAATTAAAAAAAAAAAATTAAATTTTTTGAAATTAAATTCCAAGTCGCTTATTTCTAAGGCGTTGATATCCCTTTTCTTCTCTTTTTGGAGTTGGTTTCACAACAGATGTATATTATTTAATATTTCAATTTTCATTATTCTCACCAATGTATATACACTCATTTCAGTTTATTTTTATGTTTGTAGATGGAAGGTGAAAAAGAAGAAAACAATCAACACCATGAACAAAACATTCCTAAAAATAACCCAAGACATGGAAGTAGCTCTAGTAGTGACAACAATTCCAGCGAAGAATGATGATCACTATGTTTGGATATCAAAGCAAGGCTGCATTGTATTTTTTGAAACATGTCTGTGAAATCAAACATTTTGTTTAATGTAATGGACATAGTGTCCCAATTGAAAGACAAAGGGATACCAATAACTGTCCCATTTTGTATGACAAAGACTGTCTTATATATATATAATAATAATAAAATATGTTTTAATTTATTCTATTGCGTTCTCTTTTGTCGTTCTCAAATGCACTAATAAAATTTTTATTCATATGAATATTGTTATAAGATATATATGTGTCGACTTTTGATGAATAATGAATTTTAAAAAACCACAATAATTATGATATGATATAACAAATTATCTAAACATCACATTCAAATGCATTAATAAAAATTTAATTAATATGAATATTGTTATAAGATGTGTCGAATTTTGATGAATAATGAATTTAAAACAATCACAATAATTTCACTGTCACAGGTCGATGTTTCTAAAAAATACAAAATGAAAATCGGTGCGTGTCAGTTACTGTACATCGGTGTGTTTGTATTCTCAAGAGCGCTGATGTGTTTCTACGACCTATGGGCACCGCACAAATACCAAAACCAATTAAAAATATCGGTGCATTTGTGCGGTGTGTTTATGTGTCTATACGCACTGGTGTCGTTGTATCACCTATGGGCACCGTACGAATACCAATACCAATTATAAATCTTGGTGCATTTGTGTGATACTACGCACCAATGCGTTTATTTGTCTATAAGCACCAGTGCATTTGTACGACCTATGGGCACCGCACGAATACCAATGCCAATTATAAATCTCGGTGCATTTGTGTGATACTAAGAATCGGTGCTTTTCTATAAGTCTACGCACCGGTATGTTGATACGACCTATTGGCACCGCACAAATCCCAAGACCAATTAGAACGACCCGTGTGTTGTATCACCAACAGTACACCCAGTGCAGTTTTATACCTTAATGGCTCCGTGCATTCTCCTTCAACCGCCCCGGGGCACCTTCTAAATGTACACACTGGTGCGTCAAAGCTAGAGTAGCGCACCGATGAAAAAAAATATCCATAAGAACCTCCGGTTGCCATTTTTTTTTAGTTGTGTGAAATTTCCGTTAAAAGCTCCTCCAAAACCTCCATAACCATAAACAAATGTTGTAGAAAATGTTTTTTTGACAATTTTGGCCAATTTTATAACACTAAAAACCTCCTTTATAACCTCCGCTAGAGGGTCTTTTCCTTGTAGTGCATCCTCTATCTAGGACCCCTCGAAACAGTGGCCAAGGAACGTTGGACACATAAATGAAAAGAACCTCTACCTTCAAAGCAATGAAAGGGACGAGTTACAACACCGTGACATCTAACCCTTTAAATTACCGAGTCATCCCCCAAGCACCATACAACAAGACTAAATTGTAGCAAATTATCAAACTCCCTACATCTCAGAGACACATGACACAATCCCACAGCGAGTCCAGGTATTCATTAACACAAGGACCTAAGACAAAGGGGCTATTGCAATACCCAAGGAGCTTAAATATGTTAATTAACACCTGAATCTGAATATAATTACCAAATTGAAACAAAACAAACAACCAAAAATCTTAAACATGCACTCCATACCTTAAATTTTTTTGTGCACAAACGCCATGATAAAAAATATAGGTAACCTACAGAAATATCACTTGTAAATACTAAATTCAACAAAGAAGTTGAGAAAAAACCTTTAAGAGAGTATACGAGTAAGATACAAAGACAAACTATGCCAAATCAGAACACCAATCCAAAAAAGGAGAGACAAAAATTTTAACAAAAATGAATGGTCTAACCTAAGGAGAGAGCCAAAACCTGATATATACTAGCTGACAACATAAGATACTAAGCCCCTCCTTAAAGCAACAATTAAAAAGAAATAACACCAGATTAAGACATATATGGGTGGATGAGGAACAAACCTCGCCTCCTTTCACACATACCTTGTACTTCTGAAAAACCGTCATATGCACATCGAATTTATAACATCGAACCTGCTAGTTCCTCTTCCCATGAACATCAATTAACTCCTGCCACACCCTTATGTAGATTGGAAACTTGGAATAATGGCACACCAGCCAAGGACAGGATCGCACCCCCATCAGATTATTTATTTGGAAACATTAAAATGGAAGGAAATTTTAAATAATTCAATCAAAATAGTACAAGTTTAGAAGTGTATAGATTGGATATCAAAACTAAAAAGTGCCAAATTAATTGAAAATAATTCAAGCATTATTGTGAATTCTAGTATCATCAAGAATCATTTAGAGGGTCAAGTTATTAAATGTTATTTACACTATCACCATCACAACTCAAAGTAGCACAATCATACATGATTAGGTGAAGCTAAAGCTATAAATTAGCCAACACACACAAGAAAGAATGTTGTTAAAGTGTCAACAAGCACTATCTAGAGTCATAATTAAGGTTCAAAACCAAGATTCCCTAGCCCAAAACCCATCATAGATAAAGAAAACATGGGTCCTATCGTAGCCTAATTTGACTAAGATAAAAATCAAGAGAGGTTCTGAGAAATTCAAGGTTGTTGAGGAACAATTGTAAGAATGTCAAGAAGACCTGCAATATGCTCAAAATGATAACCACAAGCACAACGAGGATTCATTATCACATGTGCACTGGAACCAAAGTCAAGGATTCAACAGCAGTAACATTAGAGCATCAACAAAGGAAGAGGAGCAGAGAGGAGAAACTTTAGAAGAAAAGGAAAAGGCAACAAAGGCATCAAAGGCAGAAAAGAAATGAAGGAAGCAAAGGAAGTTAAGGTAGAAAAGGAGCAAAGGCAACCAATCAGCAAAGGTAGAGTCATGAACGTGCTGGAAAGAGTCGTGAACGGTAAGCCGTTCAAGTCATGAATGAGTCAAGTGTTCTACGAACAACAAGGAAGAAATGAACGGGCACAACCAAAGAAGCAAAGTCGGCAAACTAGAGTAAATATACAGCGAGGACCATTGGATCTGGGCATAGATCAACGATAGATATTAAATCGCAATTAGAGTGATTTCGTAAATCAGAGATTTTAGTGTTTAGCACTAAGGAATCATGCAGTATGTTATTTGGATTGCGATGCGATGAGGAGAAGGGCCATGCGTCAGCATAAGTGCACCAATACATATTGCACATCGCATAAATTATGGTTTAACTCCTATCAGTATAGCCTTAAACTTGTGGGCGGCGATTTGCGATAAGTTGTAAAAGTTGTGATGTTGCGATGCGACATCACCATCGCAACTTTGCATCGACGATTTCATTGTTTACCATTTAAGCTGTTTGTTATAATTGCCAACATGTGATATCAAATAAGTTGCAAAGTGCGATTGATTCCAATTGGTCACCATGTTGTGTGACTCTACAACCACAGTTCTGCGTGTATGTAAGTGGTTTGAGTTTATGTGTGATCTGTTTTAAAGTGACCGTTGTCGATTTCTTCTATATGTATGTTTAATAAAACTCCAATATTCGGATGTGATGTGGTTTCAAAGGTGAATGCCAAAAGTTTTAAAATCTGGAGGTAAGGTAGTTCTTGTGTTAAATCGCATCAGAGGGAGAAAAGAGGATTATAACGTAAAGCCGGTGAAACACCTTGGTAATGAAAGAAAGTCTAAACGCGGGTAGAGACACTCGGGTATGTTGTCCGACGTAGGGAAAATGAGAAGAAAATACATAACATAGTAGGCATGAGCATAACAGGAAGAGTCGAGTAGCAGGTGACATGATGAAAGCATTCGAAACGCAAAATCATGGGCAGAGTCGGTTGGAGATGCGTTTATACAGACTATTGGGACAGCACAGCCAAAACACATAGAGGCATAGGCAGAGTCAGGAAGAAGAGCAGATGGTGGCATTGTTAGAAGCACAACAACTAGGGAAAGTCGGGCATAGGGGCGTTGTTGCATAACTGTGTAGCTATTGCATCATAACAAGAAAGGACACCTCAACACTTCAGAGGGACACATCAGCAACAAATTAGACTCAACAAAAGGATTATTCCAAGTGTATTATGTTTTCTTTGTTAAGCTCGAAGCTATAATGGTGTCCTCAATTGAAATTTAATAATTAGTTTAACAGGTTAGGCATTTTAGGAGTTCTAAGAAGCCCGAGCAGTTACAAACTGCTTTTGTTTGTATTTAAGAAAGAGAGAAAGACAGAAAGAGGGCTCCAAGTTCTAGACCTCTTGGGGATTACATTTTTTACTTCTTTTTCTAATTGGTAAATGAAAGTAGCAGCAAGTTTCCTGCAATTGTTGATGGTGATTCATATTTCTTGTGCCATTTTGTCTCCCTTCTTCTTTGAATTAAGTGAAGTAATGTAGCAACCAGTCTCTTAATTACATCTCTGTGTAAGTGTTAAATAACCTTAATTTGCGCTCCTTCACTCCAACTTTTCTCTCTTCACCAATTCTCTCTGAAACTTTAAAGTGGTAGATTCTGCTCCTCGGCATATCATTTTGAGTTTCCCCTCTCTTCACAAACTCCTGATGAAACTTTAAAGTAATAGATTCTGTGTTTACAACATATTATTTCAAAGTTTCCTCTCTCTCCATGAATTTCCTCTGAAACTTTAAAGTGGTAAATTCTTCTCCTCGGCATATCATTTTGAGTTCCCCCTGCAGTTCTTCTTTCCATTCAGATATCAATAGTGAATGACATGGTGAAATATTTTATTATTCCAGATCATTAAGGGTTTTAAAAAACCAGTTCCTAGAGGGATAGAACAAATACCTCAGGATAAAATCATTCATGTGACTCACTTTTAAAATGTTCTTAAGCACTAATTCCTTTCATAATCGAGGGATTATATCTTAAGATACAACAAATTTTGGCGTCGTTGTTGGGGATGAAGGCACGAAGTTATTTTTCCCTGGGTATTGAAATCTATTTCTTGATGGTGAACAAGATTTAGATACAAATTCGGTTGTGTATTATTCACCTGGTGACTCCATTGATGAAGGTTTCATTAAATGGGGAATTCTGCAGGCAAGGAAATGAGAAAGCACGGTGGAAAATACAAGTATGAGAGTTTGAATATTTTAAAGGAAGTTTTATTTTTCACTATCAGTTTGATGGTATATTTTCCCTTACATATCAAGAATATTTTTTCCTGCTTTATATCCTCAAATATTATAAGGCCCAAAATGTACATTCTTTATTGGAGAAAGAAGATTTTTCCTCCGATTGTATTATTGATCTTGATGCAACCTTATATGAGAGGATAGATGATTGTTGCATTACAATTCCTTAAGATTGTTGTCATGAGTTAGCATTATACGAAGAACATCAGTGTTATGAGGAACAAAACTTAGATTTCTCTTCCCAGCCTAAATGGTTTTCAACAGAAAACAACAATCAAAATTCTCACATACAACCTCAAATTGAGGAGTCAAATAGTGAAGGAAGCTGCCCTGTTCAAAGAAATCTACATCAACAAGATGTTCAAAAAAAGGAGGCAACCGAAATTTTGTCTCATCAGTTCTATGATCCAGTGGCTGACCATATGAAAACTTTATTTTGTCAGCAAAAAGCATTTATACAAAGGTATGTGCAAAGCTTTGTATTTGGAAAATTTTCATCGTACCTCCCTATTGTGCTCTTCAAATTTCAGCAGTATGAAGGCAATAGGTCTAACATGTAGGTGTTGGGTTGGTGCCACTGGAAGGCTGACTTCACCTAATTAAGTTCAGGCATAAATGCACACGTGGAATTTTTGCATAAATAAGCTCATAAGTTGAGCATTTTTAGTTGTAGTATTTCTAGTTTAGTATTTCCAGTTTAAGAATAAAGGAAGAAGTCCAAAGTGTAGCAAGTTTCGGAGGGATTTTGACGAAGTCACACAGCTGAAAGTCAGCTCCCTTTCTCAAAACCCTCATTCTTTGGCTCCACGTGGTCCACTTACAATTCCTTGGCAATTTTATTTATCAATTTTGGAGAAAATTGATAAATAACTATATTCAACGGCTTTGAATATCAAATGGTATCTCTCGGCTTATATCTTATTTCCTAACTTTATAACCAAAGTTTATACCTTCGCGCGTTATATATTAATATTGGCTTTATAATGATCCTTTGTAATTTAAATAAATCTCCGCGCCTTATATAATATCCCGACACCTTATAACTAACCGGCTTTATAATAGACCTTCAGCCGGCCCCACATATATGTCAATGGCCCAATCAGATGCGCGCGTCGTACCTTGTTTAATCTTCGTGCATCTCCGTCGAACGAAGACCGTCCGATGGCCTTTGCCCAGATCAACGGCTCATACGCATATCGCTCGGCATCCAACGTCGAAGTTTAACGTGCGATGGCGCGCTTGAACGGTGGTTTTCCGGGGGTCCACCTTGCCACACGTCAAGCTCTCCATGGAATCGCTCCTCGACCCAGAAATACCGCCTTCGCACCAAAAGCGGTGCGATATGGGCAATCCGCTTTCACAAATCCGCTAGCGGTTTTGAATAGTGGCTAACCAGGGTTCACGTCAGGGTTTGTGTTTGCCTTTGTGTACTCCGGTTGTTAACTCAGGTTCGGACTCCGGTTGACAAACAATTGTAACTTACTGTGTTAAGCGGGATTCTATTACCATTAACCAGATTTAAATGACCACGGTTCACAGGCTTCTCTACTCGAGAAAATTGAGGGAAACAATAGACATAGACATGCAGAATCTATACAATGGTTTGTTCCAGTAGATACATATGCACAGAGTTCATCACTTCGCAATTAAACAACCTCTTGACAATTAATGATTCAACTCGATTCTAGGGTAAATGCGCACAGAAACTATTTAATTGGAAGCAATTGTAACACACAGAGTTTATTGCAGAATCTCCTCTCTTCTTCTTGTCCTCCCTCATACATTCAAGGGTTTACAATTATATACATAAACCTATGACTCTTCGGTTCCTCTAAGAGGACCGTTTCAGGAAATAAACAGTCTAATTAAAACGATTCAACTAACTGAAATATGACAGCTAGCCTAACTGAGCTATCCAACTTCTACGACTCTAACTGATCTAATAATACAATCAGCTAAGGTATTGACACCTAGCTGTGATAATTCGACTGTTTTCAAACCCTCCTAGCCACAACATGTGGACAAAACTCCTACATTGCTCGCTAGTGTCTAATGCCCCTGCATCAGACTCCCGAGGGCAATTTTCTTCATGGGCTCCTGTCCATGAGCTCTTCCACTGATCTGCCTATCTTCTGCAAAATTTCTTCAGTCATCCAGGTGGCATCTTCATCTGGTTTATCCTTCCATTTGATCAAGTACTGAAAGTAATCCCGTCCTCTGGTCCTTCTGAACACTCTTTTGTCCAATATCTTCTCTGGTTGCAATGGTTGTACTGGTGGTAGCTTCTCTCTCCAATCAATCTGTTCCTTGTCTGCTGCTCTTTCTTCTGCACCATCATCTTCATACTTTTACAAATCTGCAACATTAAAAATAGGAGATATTCCAACATCAGAAGGTAATTAAATCTCATAAGCATTTGCAGAAAACTTCCTAAGTATCTTGCATGGCCCAATCTTCTTGAACTTCAATTTTTTGTACTGCTTCTTTGGGAATCTCTCCTTTCTCAAGTGTGCCAAAACCTGATCTCCTACTTCAAAATGAACTTCTTTTCTGCTTAATTCTGCTCTCCTTTTGTACTTGATGATGCTGCCTTGTAGTTGTTGTTTCACTTGTTCATGTATGGCCTGGATCTCTGAAGCAAATTCCTCACCATCTGCACTTCTCATTTCTGTCTTCCCCAGATTTCTCAATTCTGATATTCCTCTGGGGTGCATTCCATAAACAATATGAAATGGACTCTGCCCTGTGCTTCTGGTTGGTGAATCATTGTATGCATATTCTGCCTGGGGCAAAATATGATCCCACTGCAAAATCTGTCCACCACAACAAAGACTGTATCATTCCCTCTCTGAGTCTTGGGTAATCTTAGAACAAAATCCATACTCACCATGTCCCAAGGCCTGTCTGGAATAGGTAAGGGAGTGTACAATCAAGCATTCTGGCTCCTTCCTTTGGCATATTGACAAATCTTACAATTATTCACAAACTTGTCCACTTCTGCTCTCATCTTGGGCCAGAAATAAAAGTGACTCAGCTGCTCATAAGTCTTATCAGTACCAAAGTGTCCAGCAATTCCACCACTATGCTTCTCTTTGATAAAATTTTCCCTTATGGAACATTTTGGTACACACAGTTGGCTTCTTCTGAATAGCAAGTCCTCCTGCAAGAAGTAATCCAGCCACTGGCTTCTATCTATTAAAATAGGGTTACTACATGCCTCAAATGCTTCTTTAAAATCTGGATCTGTTTTATACAATTCTTTCAGGAAATCAAACCCTACTACTTCAAAATTAGTTTCCTGAACAAGCATGTGCCTCCTACTCAAAGCATCAGCTACTTTATTGGCTTGGCCACTTATATGTTTCAAAACAAAATTAAAACTTTGGAGATACTCAACCCATTTAGCATGCTTATGTTTCAACTTGGGCTGCTGTATAATACACTGCAAAGCATGATTGTCAGAATATAATACAAATTCCCTGGACATCAGATAATGTCTCCATTTCTTTAGTGCCTGAACAATTGCATAGAATTCCTTCTCATAAGAGGAATACTTTCTTCTGGTGTCATTCAGCTTCTCACTGAAATATGCCACAGGCATATCATCCTGACTCAACACAGCTCCAATGGCCTCTCCACTGGCATCACATTTTACTTGAAATGGTTTTGTAAAATCAGGCAAAATCAAAACAGGCTTCTCTGTTATCTTTTGCTTCAACAACTTAAAATTCCTTTCTGCTTCAGAAGTCCACTTAAATGGCTGTTTATTCTTCTTTATTGTTTCTACTATGGGTGCATTAATCTTACTGAAGTTTCTTATAAACTTTCTGTAAAAACTAGCAAGTCCGTGGATACTTCTTACCTCAAAAACATTCCTGGGTGAAAGCCACTCCACAATTTCCTTAACCTTTTCTGGGCCCATCTTCAATCCTTCTGCAGAAACAACAAACCCCAAATACACCAACTCTTCCTTCATGAATGAGCATTTCTTCAAATTTATCAACAACTTCTCTTGGTGTAGCTTCTTCAAAACATGATTAAGATGCCTTAAATGTTCTTCTCTAGTTCTGCTGAAAACTAATATATCATCCAGATATACTATCACAAATTTACCAATGAATTCTTTCAACACTTCATTCATAAGTCTCATAAAAGTGCTTGGTGCATTTGACAACCCAAAAGGAATTACCATCCATTCATATAACCCTTCATTTGTTTTAAAGGTAGTTTTCCACTCATCACCCTCTCTTATTCTAATCTGATGATATCCACTCTTTAAATCTATCTTTGAGAAATATTTAGCACCACTCAAACAGTCCATTAAATCCTCAATTCTGGGTAAAGGGAATCTGTACCTGATTGTAATCTTATTAATTTCTCTGGAATCAGTACACATCATCCAGCCTCCATCTTTCTTTGGGCTCAAAACTGCTGGTACTGCACATGGGCTCAGACTTTCTCTGATCAGTCCTTTATCCACCAACTCCTGTAATTGTCTCCTGATTTCCTCATTTTCCTTGGGAGTCATTCTGTAGGCTGCCTTATTTGGCAGATTTGAACTAGGGATAAAATCTATCTGATGGCTGATCTTCCTCACAGGTGGCAGCTCATCAGGTAAATCATCCACAACAATGTCACAGTAATCATCTAACATCTCTTGTATCTCTACTGGTAAATCAGAAATCTTTGTAGAAGTAAGAACTACTTTAGGCTTGCAAAATAAAGCAAAGCTTACCTCTTCTTCTTCTATCTGCTGCAGATATTCCTTCCTGCTCATCAACAAGGTCTTTGGATCAGTCACTCTGCTGGATGGCTCTCCTTCTTCCATGGGAATCAATGTATGATGTACCCCATCCTTGAAGAAATTGTAAGTGTTCTTCTTGCCATCATGCACTGCTACTCTGTCAAACTGCCAAGGTCTGCCCAGCAGTATATGACACACATCCATGGGCATTACATCACACAGGACCTTATCTTTGTATTTGCCCATTTGCAGTTCTATCTCACACTGTTCTTTTACAACCAGCTGGTGCCCTTTATGCAGCCAGGACACCCTGTAGGGAGTTGGATGCTCCCTTTTCTTCAGTTTCAACTTTTCTATTACCTCAGTGGAAACCAGATTTTCTGTGCTGCCAATATCAATGACTAGCTGGCAGCATTTCCCTTGGACTTTGCATATGTTCCTAAACAAAGTCTTTCTTTGTGCAGGCTCAGTGACCTCTTTGGCTTGCTTCAACAGGACCTTATTCACCACCAAGGATTCTCCCCTCTCTGGAAGAATTTCTTCTTCAATCTCTGCCTCTTCTCCAGTCTGGGCAACAACAACATTCCTTGGACCAGCACCCACATTCTCTGGAGATTCATAGTGCTTATGTCCCACTTGCTGATATCTATAACACCTCAATTCTCTACCTCTGCCTCCTCTTCCTTTTCCTCTGTAAGAACCCCTTCTTCCCCTTGCATCATCCTCTGCAGATGCATTTTGAGGTGAGATACTGTTAGCTCCATCCCTAGGTGTAGCAGGCTTTCCTCTACCACCTTGACTTCCCTTTCCTCGGAAAGTACCTCTCTTCTTGGTAGACTGTTTCCTCAGGAGTTTCTCCTTTGCATTCAAGGCCATCTGATAGGCCTCTTCCACTGTCTTAGGAGATAGGAGACCAATCTCATCTTGGATCTCCAGCTTGAGACCATTCACATATCTGGCAGTCTTCTCAGGTGTGTCTTGGAATTTCCCAACCCTTATGCTTACTCTGTAGAATTCCTCTGTGTATTCCTTTACTGTCAGCAACCTCTGTCTCAGGTTCTGCATTTGCTTATATAATGTTAGCTGGTAATCACTAGGAAATAATTTACCTTTTAATTTAGCCATCATTCTGGTCCATCTCTTGATAGGTTGCTTGCCAACTCTCCTCCTTTCTGCTTGCACTCCATCCCACCAAAGTGTAGCATGTCCTTTCAGCTTTTTTACTGCAAACTTGACCTTCTTATCTTCACTTATTTCTTCATAATCGAAGCACTTGTTCATTTCATTCATCCAGTCCACCAGCTCCTCTGGATTCAGTCCCCCTGCATAGCTTGACACTTTAATTCTGGGCTTAACTGCAGACCCCAGAACAGTTCTAAGGAGCCTCATGTCAGGAGGAATTTCAACATTTTCTTTTGCTTCTTATGTCTCAGGTTCACTGATGTCTTCAGGATCTCTGGGTTGTCTTTTCTCCATGGCATCCATTCTAGCCTCAACCCTCTGCAACATCCCCAACACCTCTGCGTTGGCAACATGTCTTCTTCTGCTAGCACCTCTACCAACTCGGATTTCCATGTCAGCAAAACAACTTCAGACTGGCTCTGATACCACAAATGACGCAGTCACACAGCTGAAAGTCAGCTCCCTTTCTCAAAACCCTCGTTCTTTGGCTCCACGTGGTCCACTTACAATTCCTTGGCAATTTTATTTATCAATTTTGGAGAAAATTGATAAATAAATATATTCAACGGCTTTGAATATCAAATGGTATCTCCCGGCTTATATCTTATTTCCTAACTTTATAACCAAAGTTTATACCTTCGCCCGTTATATATTAATATTGGCTTTATAACGAACCTTTGTAATTTAAATAAATCTTCGCGCCTTATATAATATCCTGACACCTTATAACTAACCGGCATTATAATAGACCTTCGGCCGGCCCCACATATATGTCAATGGCCCAATCAGATGTGCACGTCATACCTTGTTTAATCTTCGTGCATCTCCGTCGAACGAAGACCGTCCAATGGCCTTTTCCCAGATCGACGGCTCATACGCATATCGCTCGGCATCCAATGTCGAAGTTTAACGCGCGATGGCGCGCTTGAACGGTGGTTTTCCAGGGGTGCACCTTGCCATGCGTCAAGCTCTCTATCGAATCGCTCCTCGACCCAGAAATACCGCCTTCGCACCAAAAGCGGTGTGATATGGGCAATCCGCTTTCACAAATCCGCTAGCGGTTTTGAATAGTGGCTAACCAGGGTTCGCGTCGGGGTTTGCGTTCGCCTTTGTGTACTCCGGTTGTTAACTCAGGTTCGGACTCTGGTTGACAAACAATTGTAACTTACTGTGTTAAGCGGGATTCTATTACCATTAACCAGATTTAAATGACCACGGTTCACAGGCTTCTCTACTCGAGCAAATTGAGGGAAACCATAGACATAGACATGCAGAATCTATACAACGGTTTGTTCCAGTAGATACATATGCACAGAGTTCATCACTTCGCAATTAAACAACCTCTTGACAATTAATGATTCAACCCGATTCTAGGGTAAATGCGCACATAAACTATTTAATTGGAATAAATTGTAACACACAGAGTTTATTGTAGAATCTCCTCTCTTCTTCTTGTCCTCCCTCATACATCCGAGGGTTTACAATTATATACATAAACCTATGACTCTTCAGTTCCTCTGAGAGGACCGTTTCAGGAAATCAACAGTCTAATTAAAACGATTCAACTAACTGAAATATGACAGCTAGCCTAACTGATCTATCCAAATTCTACGACTCTAACTGATCTAATAATACAATCAGCTAAGGTATTGACACCTAGCTGTGATAATTCGACTGTTTTCAAACCCTCCTAGCCACAACATGTGGACAAAACTCCTACATTGCTGGCTAGTGTCTAATTCCCCTGCATCAGATTTCATACTGGATCAACTCCCATTCGGGATTGACTCCATACCCAGTAAAGGCTACTAATCTACAAGTGCTCCTTAACTCCATGCCCAATAAAGGCTACTGATCTACCAGTGTTCTTTGACTCCATGCCCAATAAAGGCTATTGATCTACAAGTGCTCTTTGACTCCGTGCCCAATAAAGGCTACTGATCTACAAGTTCTCAACACTTTGTTACCAAAGTGCTATCCCCAATTGGAACCAGATGTTGTAGCCTAATTTGACTCAGCTAAAATCAAGAGAGGTTCTGAGAAATTCAAGGTTGTTGAGGAACAATTGTTAGAATGTCAAGAAGACCTGCAATATGATCAAATTGATAACCACAAGCACAACGAGGATTCATTATCACATGTGCACTCGAACCAAAGTCAGGGATGCAGCAGCAACATTAGACCACTGGCAAAGGCAAAGGAGCAGAGAGGAGAAAATTTAGAAGAAAAGGCAGAAAAGAAACAAAGGCAGCAAAGGAAGTTAAGGCAGAAAAGG
The DNA here is from genome assembly GCA_034641835.2 of Pinus albicaulis. Lineage (NCBI taxonomy): Eukaryota > Viridiplantae > Streptophyta > Pinopsida > Pinales > Pinaceae > Pinus > Pinus albicaulis. Next base: position 1,073,301,257 of record CM076579.1, on the reverse strand, counting down.
AGCAAAGGCAGAGTTGTGAATGTGGTAGATTGAGTCATGAATGTTAAGCGGGTCAAGTCGTGAATGTGGGCAAAGTCATGAACGAGTCAAGTGTTCTACGAACAACAAGGAAGAAACAAACGGGTACAACCAAAGAAGAAAAGTCGGCAAACCAGAGTAAAGATATAGCGAGGACCATTGGATTTGGGCATAGATCAACGACGAAGATTAAATTGCAATTAGAGCGATTTCACAAATCACATATTTTAGTGTTTAACACTAAGGAATCGCGTAATATGTTATTTGGATTGTGATATGATGAGGATAAGGGCCACACATCGGCATAAGCGCACCAGCGCATATCACACATCGCATAAATTATGGTTTAACTCCTATCGATATAGCCTTAAACTGCGGGCGAAGATTTGCAAGAAGTTGTAAAAGTTGCGATGTTGCGATGCGACATCGCCATCGCAACTTTGCATCGACGATTTCATTTTTTACCATTTAATATGTTTGTTATAATTTCCAACATGCGATATCAAATAAGTTGCGAAGTGCGATTGCTTCTGATTGGTCACCATGTTGTGGGACCCTACAACCACAGTTCCGCGTGTATGTAAGTGGTTTGAGTTCATGTGTGATCTGTTTTAAAGCGACTTCTGTTGATTGCTTCCGTATGTATGTTTAATAAAACTCCAATATTCGGATGCGATGTGGTTTCAAAGGTGAACGCCAAAGGTTTTCAAAACTGGAGGTAAGGAAGTTCTTGTGTTAAATTGCATCATAGGGAGAAAAGAGGATTATAATGTAAAGTTGGTGGAACGCCTTGGTAATGAAAGAAATTCTGAATGCGTGTAGAGAGACTTAGGTATGTTGTCTGATGTAGGGCAAAGGAGAAGAAAATACATAAAGCAGTAGGCACGTGTGTAGAGAGACTCAGGTATGTTGTCCGGTGCAGGGCAAAGGAGAAGAAAAGACATAATGCAGTAGGCACGAGTAGAAGAGGAAGAGTCGGGTAGCAGGTGACATGATGATAGCATTCAAAATGCAAAAGCATGGGCAGAGTCGGGTGGAGATGCGTTTATACAGACTATTGGGACAACACATCCAAAACACATAGAGGCATAGGCAGAGTCAGGCAGAAGATAAGATGGTGGTATTGTTGGAAGCACAACAGCTGCGGCAAGTGGGGCACAGGGGTGTTGTTGTAGAACTGTGCAGCTATCGCATCATAATGAGAAAGTACACCTCAGCACTTCAGAGGGACACATCAACAACAAATCAGACTCTGCAAAAGGATTATTCCAAGTGTATTATATTTTCTTTGTTCAGATCGAAGCTACAATGGTGTCCTTAATTTCAATGTAATAATTATTTTAACAGTTTAGGCAGTTTAGGAGTTCCAAGAAGCTCAAGTAGTTACAAACTGCTATTGTTTGTATTTAAGCAAGCGAGAAAGACAGAAAGAGGGTTTCGAGTTCTGGACCTCTTGGGGATTACATTTTGTACTTCTTTTTCTAATTGGTAAATGAAATTAGCAACAAGTTTCTTGCAACTGTTGATGGTGATTCGTATTTCTTGAGCCATTTTGTGTCCCTTCTTCTTTGAATGAAGTGAAGTAATGTAGTAGCTAGTCTCTTAATTACATCTATGTGTAAGATTTAAATGACCTTAATTTGTGCTCCTTCACTCCAACTTTTCTCTCTTCACCAATTCTCTCTGAAACTTTAAAGTGGTAGATTCTTCTCCTTAGCATATCATTTTGAGTTTCCCCTCTCTTCACAAACTCCCGATGAAACTTTAAAGTAATAGATTATGTGTTTACAACGTATTATTTCAAAGTTTCCTCTCTCTCCATGAATTTCCTCTGAAACTTTAAAGTGGTAGATTCTTCTCCTTAACATATCATTTTGAGTTTCCCCTGCAGTTCTTCTTTCCATTCAGATATTAGCAGTGAATGGCATTGTGAAATATTAAATTATTATTCTAGATCATTAAAGGTTTTAGAAAACTAGTTCCCAAAGGGATAGAACAAAGACCTCATGATAAAATCCTTCCTGTGAAACACTTTTTAAAATGTTCTTAAGCACTGATTCCTTTCACAACTGAGGGATTGTCTCTTAAGATACAACAGGTCCAACTCAGTCAAAACCTTAAGAGACTTTGTCATATTAGAGAGAATAACGCAAAGGTCATGACAACTAAAACCTCATAAACTAGGAAATCAAGTAGCTTCAAAAGAGAATTAGGTAGCTTCAAAACCCTTGGGCCAAGGGAAACTATCTCCATGAGGGAGACATATTTGGAGGAAAGAGTGAGGCAAAACTAAACTTAAAGTTGAATCCTACACACAACCAAAAACAAACCACCCATTTAGATTAGCTTTCAAATCAAGGGAATAATGAAAGACCCAACTCAAGATAAAAGGTAGAGAATCCACTGCAAATGTCTAAGCATAAGAATAAAGCAAAAGCATTATCACCTCACCAAATTAAAGTCCTTAATTGGCCATAAGTGACCTAGACTAACTTCAATCCCATGAAGGCCATATAATAAAAAGTAGAAATCACAACATTTAACAACACCAAAGGTAAACATGAAGTTAGTTTCATAAAGTATGGTTGTAATGATTATTGAAGGCAAAAGAAGAAAAACATTAGATGACATCCTTAAATGTATTATCAATCTCACTTTCCTCTAAATCATAAAATTTAATTTTGTATTGATCAAACTTTGAAATTCAAAATTTCTAAAATTTCTCCTTGTGTTCATTTCCATTTATAATTTTTTATAATTTTAAACAATAATATGACAATAATGAGATGTTTATTATTAATTGTAAAAAAACTAGAAGATTGAGTGCTAATCTATGTGATAGATCCAAACATAATAATATCTAAGTAGTAATGAGGTTATAATTACTAGTTTTTTTTTTTTTTTAAGAATTATACTAAGTCTAGGGTGGGGTCATCCCTAATGTTAGATGGAAAAAGTAGGTCTGGGTTAGTCTTAATTTTGGATGGAAAAACAACATGCCCACTAGTGGGATGCTTTCACCAGGATTGCGGGAAAATCAATGGAGCTTCGATGCCCCTTGGGATAATTTATCCCCCAAAAGTGGATCCCATCCTCAACCCTTCCCCATAAGATTTGAACCTATAACCTAGTGGGAATGAAATCCTTATAAGAATTGGATTGTTTTGAACAGTGATTACTTCATAAATATGTTAGATTCCTTCCTAAGTCTAATTTTTATTATTAAATTATTTTATAATAAAAATAATTTTATTTATTTATAATTAATGTTAAATATTTTTTTTAGATAATTATATTATATTATGATGAATAATCAAAAATAGATTTCATTTTATTTTAATTAGTCTAATTTTTATTATCAATTTTTTTATTAATTAAAAAATAAATATTATTGTTTTGTAAGTCGAAAAATTATATTAGTTTCAGAATTAAATACTTACAAGCCTATTGCTAAAAGGTTTGTTGATCTCACCCCGACCAGGTTTGTTGACCATTGCCATCAGTTCAAAATAAATAGTCCAAAAAAGACATAAGCTAACCGCCCATAACCGCAAGGCTGTGATATGCCAAAAGATTGACAAAATGGACATAACACCAAAACACATACTCAATCATCAAAGTTGATAGAAGTTGGGTTGTCCGGACCCATCCCAGGTGGAGGAGAGGGGTGGAACAAGCAACTAATGTGTTGCTTCAGATGAGACAACCATGCCTCCAACTACTCCACCTTGTCCAAAATGTGCATATGTATGCACCAAACCACCACCACTCACTCTCGAAGCTGACATTCGAAATATTGGATTTGAGCCAATGCTGCCTTGACCGCCTCATGCTCTTTTAGCTGAGTTTTCTCATAGGCTTCCAACTGCATTTTCATAGATTAGTGTGATTGACCTTTGGTGATGCAAGAGGGATTGTTCCTCTTTCTCAGCGATGGTCGACATTCATGACAGGATCCTTGCAAGCTCCTGGTTGCCTCTGAGCTTGACCCCACCTCCTCCCACTTTCAGTATCGACGTCGAGGTTTGGGTTCCGTAACTGGCCTCCTTCCACCTCCACCCAAGTGTGAGCTACGTCACAGTAGCATGTGCATGCCGCAACACAAAACCTCTGCAACTCTTTGGTCGCTTTCACCACCGCAACACCAGCAACACCACAACATCATTGCACCACAGCACGTCCAACACTAGCAACACTGCAACATCAACACCACCAGCACCACCGCAACATCACCGCACCACTGCAACACCACTGCACAATAACATGTCCAACACCAGCACAACCGCAACACTAACACAAACACAACACGTCCCCAATGGAGATAAAATCTTTTGCACGAGACTGATGACCTTTGTCTCTTGACCCTCTTCCTACTTTGTAAAGGTCACCCTACCGCAGTTCAATCTCCACAAGGAACACCTTCACGAGTTGAGGCGCCCGAGTATGCTAGCCAACCCAAGACTGTGCATTGTTGCACCCTTGAACCGAGAGCCACCCAACAGCACAAGGCTAGAACAATGAGAGGCAATTGGGGTAAGAATATCCCCAAATCCCCTTCGAAATTCCACATAGCGCCTCCATCACCAACATGAAACCACCTCCGACATCATCCAAAGAGTAGCAAGTTGCTTTATTCCCCCCTCCAAAACTTATCATCTTGGCATCTCTTTGAGTCGCACGCTATGAATTTCCATCACCAAACTATTATAACAATTCCTATTGAATTCCATAGACTGCGCATTTCCGATCGACCTTCGTTTAAATGCACATGAGCTCAGCTAGTTGGGTTCACATGGATCCGTTGTGGTGTACCTTGTCACACATACCTCCTATGTCATGTGCGTGGGAAGTCTAGGAAAGACACTATCCTCAAATTTGCCACCCTATCAATTTTTTATTATTATTATTATTCATCATAATATAATTATTTAAAAAAATATTTAACATTAATAAATATTATTATTTATTACCATTACATTGACATTAACAGTTAATATATCATGATCATTTACATCATTACATTAATATATATTATTATTCAAATACAATAATTCACATTAAATACTATTCTATCATACTTACTTACACCATTACATTAATGTATCTTTATTATTCAAATAGGATGTTTTTTATACTCTCCATTTAAAAATCTTTAAATACCATTATTACTCACTTGGAATATTTTTTAATCCCTTCCCGAGGGAGAATTTTAAATAAAAAATAAAAGTTGTATTGAGAAAGTTCTGGAACAGAACGACCTGTTCACTATTCATCTTTGTTTGTTCGAATGTCTACAGCTCTTTAAGTTACTCGTAGGTATTGAAAAAGACACAACATGCAGCAAAAAGCGTTCTCTGTAACAAAAAAAAAGCCTTTTCGGGAATGTCTACAGCTCTCTAAGTTACTCGTAGGTATTGAAAAAGACACAACATGCAGCAAAAAGCGTTCTCTGTAACAAAAAAAGAAGGCCTTTTCGGTACCAAATGACATGTTGTTGAACAGTTTTATAAAATTTCAATAAAAACACAGACAAGAAAAGTTGCACAGAAAGATGAAAGCTATTATGATAATATTCTACACGAAAGTTTTTTGGTCGTTGCTGCTACAGGAAATCCCGTAATTGTTTCTTGCGAAACGCGTACTTTTGAAAACGGTCACAGTTGGATGTACTTCAAGAAAATGACAGTGAAAACGTTCAATATTCAAAATGTGGACCATTGTAATGTGATGTCAAAACATTTAAAAATATATGTTTAATCAAAGAAAAAAAAACCGTTAAGAAAGGTCATTTCATCATCTGTTAGTGAACTTTTGATATTATATTACTAAGCGCAACAAACTGAAATAATATATGTTACTTATTAAATTTTATACTTGGTTAAATCTAATACATAACCCCATTACATTAATAAAACTGTAAGTCCACAATTGTTAATAACAACACGGAGCACGAGCTAGTTCAGTGTGGCATGTAGCATGTGATGGATGAAAACAAATAGTAGGAAATGTCAAATCATCCATGCTAAGAGTGTCTAAATTTTGGGCAGCCATGGCAACGAGGAGCGAGTGAAGTGCATTTATTCAGATTTAGACACCCGGATTTCCAGGGAAAATTGAAAACCCCGCAATAGTCGGTTGGGTTAGTCAAGTTCAGTAGTTGTCTGCTTTGGCTCTTTCGTTCCATCTTTGGAAATTGGAGAACATGGGGGGTGCTGATAAACCCCCATTTTTTGTGATAGAGATGGCCCACACCAGAAGATATGCACAGAGGCCATGTCTCCCTGGAAAATGATAGGAACTCATACTGATGCCTACCGCTACCTATCCTGTGCGTTGGAAAAAACGATCACAATAAATGGAGTTACTTTGGTCTGACTGTTGCAGTTTAAAAGGGGCACAACTTGTTATATTCATCCACCTTTTGAAATTAAGTATCTTGTATCCTTAATTTGTTGTAGAAGAAGAAGCCATACACTACTACACCAAGGGCATTTTAAGACATTTGTTTAAGACAAAAAGAAATCTTGTTTTAAAAAGCCACTTTTTATTTTAGCTATTTTATATTAAAATTTAATAACAATTGAATTGTCTTAAATATAAAATTTAAGACAAAAATAGTGTGAGACAAAAATAATTTGAGACAAAATTTTCTATTTAAGACAAAAACAATTCGAGACAAAAATATTTAAGACAAAAACAATTTGAGACAAAAAAATTTAAGACAAAAGTATTTTAAGACAAAATTTTATATTTAAGACAAAACGAATTTGAGACAAAAATATTTTAAGACAAAACTTTATATTTAAGATAAAAGCATTTGAGACAAATATATTTTAAGACAAAAATTTAGATTTAAGACAAAAGCACTTTGAGACAAAAATATTTAAGACAGAACTTTATATTTAAGACAATGGCCACTTAAGACAATGACAATTAAGACGAAACCCATTTAAGATAGTTAGCAATTAAGATAAAATCATTAACATTGGGAAGTTTGCATTGAAATATCATGAGTGGATAGTGGATAAAATTTTATTTTTTATTTTTTATTTTTGAAAATCGATATTCAAACCACATGAAATTTAATCATGTCATATTTATTTATTTTATATTATATTTTTAATTTTTCAGTAAGCCACATTCTAAAAATTTAATAAATATATAGATAAAAAAAATATTATTTTTAGGTTGGCAACTCAAGGGGATTTGAACTTTGAATCTCGTGTTTTAACCATAACTGCTCCAACACTAATATTCTTGGGCATGTTATGTTTTTTCCCGCTAACCGCTCCAAATACAACCTCTAAGAACTAGTAGGGTCCAAGGAAAAGAGCTACAAGTTCCCCAAATCCGATCTACATTTCATGGACAACCACATTTCCCCCAAATGTCCTCCACATATTTTCCTTGGTGTATTAGAGTTTGAAAAATACATAGGATGCCACAAGTAATCCTAATCATAAGACTCAACTTTCCTAATGACTAGGATACCTTAAAAATAAGAAAACATCTTAATTTATGCCTAAAATTACTAAAATTTCCTATCCCAAACATGAAATTAGAAATTCTACAAAATTATAGGGCAACAAGGAAACCAACTTCCTCTTCCAAAAATCTCTAAGACCCTATGGAGGACAAATACAAATTTTGAAATAAATTGTTGAAATTATGCTCTTGCATCAATAGCTACCAATGTATCCTTGTAGGCCACCCCCTTTAACAATAGTAATACCAATGTCCTTTACCAGCTAGAAGGAACTCCTTACATAGTTCTCTCTTAGATCCCGTTATCCCATTGCAATGATTGTCTTTGATGCCTACCTAGTTGCAAGCACATTAAGAAGCAATGTAGCATATTGTTGGTTGAGGATTTCGATAAGTATGTGATTTTGTTGACATCTTGTGACTATCTCATATGTGAATATCTAAAATCTTGGATGCATGTCGCCCTGACACTATAACATGACTTAGTATTGCCTATCATACCATGTCACTCCCTCCTCGAGACACCTAGAACTCGCTAACACACCCTGTCACACACTCTTATTCATTCATTTATGAATTTTGACCTAGTGCGCCTCTGTCATGTTTTCCTGGCACTCCCTAACACTCCTTAGCACGCATTGGCACACCTAGGCACTTGGAACAACTTTGTATGCTTCCATAGCACTCTAACATGCCTTGGCACTTCCTAGAATACCATGTCACTCCCTTCTTTAACACACCTGGAACTGGCTTATACTTCATTTCCATGCATTTTAAATTAGTGCCCCTTTGCGTTTCGCTGACACTTGGCCCTCACACTCCCTAGCATGTGTTCATGCCACACCCTGGCACCTGCCACATCTTGGCATGCCTATCATGCCTTGGAACTGCCTAACATGTGTTAGTACTTCTAGGAATTCCCTGACACACCTTGGTATTCCTTAGCTTTCATGTCGTCATAGATAACCTTGCTTTTTTTGTGACTTGGGAACCCAACCAAGTCATTGGAAAATCGATGTTGTGCCCAGCCCAAAGTTTCCCTTTGTCTGAAACTAATTTTTCCAACCCTTTATGTAACCATAGGCTTACCTCCTACAAGTCTTATTTTGACCTTCTCCTAACACACTTTATCCTTGAGACACTTGGAATTCGTTGACACTACTCGACACACACTCTTATTCATTCATTTCCATGCATTTTGACCTAGTTCTCCCTTGCAATCTCCTAGCACTCCCTAACAGTCCTCAACATCCATTGACACTTTCTAGCATGTGTTAGCATGCCTTTTCATTCCTTGGCACACATTGACACTCCTTAGTTATCATGCCCTCACAATTACCCTTACTTTTTTGGAACTTGGGAACCCACCCAAGTCTTGCCCTAAATATAACAATTTTACTAAGTTACAGTTACTACAACTAGATTGTGCCTTGTTCACCTAAAAAATGACTATAACCCCTCACCCATTTAACCCCCTAAACGCTAAACCCCTAACCCATTTAACCCCCTAAACCCTTAACCCCTAACCCCTTAAACCCTAATTCCCGACCCCTAACCCATTTAACCCCCTAAACCCTAAAACCCTAACCCATTTAACCCCCAAACCCTAACCCCTAAAATACTTAACTGCTAAATCCCCTAACCCCCTAAACCTCTTAACCCCTAACCCATTTAGCCCCCTAAACCTCTAACCCATTGACCCCTTAACCCCTAAAATCCTGAACTGCTAAATCCCCTAACCCCATAAACCTCTAAACCCTTAAACCTATTTAACTCCGTAAACCCTAAACGTCTAACCCTTAACCCCTAAGCCCTTAAGCCCTAATTCCCAACCCCTAACCCATTTAACCCCCTAAACCCCTAAAACCCTAACCCATTTAACTCCTAAACCCTAAACCTCTAAACCCTTAAACCCCTAAACCACTAACACCTAAACCCCTAATCCCTTAACCCCTAAACCCCTAAACCGTTAACGCTTAACCATTAACCCATTAACCCCTCAACCCTAACCCCTAAAATCCTTAACTGCTAAATCCACTAATTAAGCCCTAAGCCCCTAATCCCTAATCCCTTAACCATTAGCTCATTAACACCTAAACCCCTAATCCCTTAACCCCTAAACCCCTAAACTGTTAACGCTTAACCATTAACCCATTAACCCCTCAACCCTAACCCTTAAAATTATTAACTGCTAAATCCACTAAGCCCTAAGCCCCTAATCCCTAATCCCTTAACCACTAGCTCATTATTCACCTAACCCCTAACTGTGCCTAAATCCCTTAACACCTAAGCCCCCAATCCCTAATCCTTTAACCAATAACTCATTATTCCTCTAACCACTAAATGCGCCTAAATCCCATAACCCCTTAACCACTAACTCATTATTCCCCTAACCCCAATCCCTAATCCCTTAAATACTAATGCATTATGCCCCTAACCCTTAAGCCCCCAATCCCTAACCCCTTAACCACTAACGAGAATATACCATAGTGGGCATGCACAAGAAGAAGAACCAAAGAAATCAAATTCAATAAAGGAAGCACAACCACCACTCCAAATTCGCTTCTCTAAAACACATACAACTGCAATAAATCCCACTGAAGCTTACAAATTTATCAAGCCCTAATTAAATTACTAATAAATTCAACAAGCCAACATGCTACAATTTGTTGATTCAACCCCAAATCAATTAGTAATTATTGCATGAATGTACATTTGTTTGTAGTTTTATTTAAAAGGCTGAAATTTTCTCAAGAGCGTATAGAATATATCCAAAAGTTTAAAAAATGGAAATTTTGCTTACCTCCACAAGGTATCATCACACCCGGATAGGTGAAAACATAAAAGTCTAAATCTTCTACCTCTAAGTCTCAATGGCACTTCAACATTTCAATAACATACTTGCAACAATGCTTAATGAGTTTTGTCTATTGGCTAAAGAGATGTACATCCATCCATCCAAAAATAAACATCTCAATCAATCCAACACCATAAATTGTGCTAAATAGTTCATCATGTTATTTCAAATATTACAATATTTTCTTATATTAGCTCAGATATTCCTTGAATATTTGAAAGCCAAACTACCTTAGCACAATATAATAGAAAGATTTGTACTCTAAAAGACAAAAAAATACAACAAAATAAAATAGGAACTTTAACTGTAATCCAGACACTTCATTCTTAGCAACATGATATCTAATGAAGATGATATGTGGAAAAAAAGGCTTCATACATTGTCTATCACATGTCAAACCGAGTGAACAAACACATGCATAGAAAACATTGGAAATAGGGTTCATAGATTGACTTGTATTATATGGTTTAAAACCCTTCTTGTCTCCTTCAAGGGGGTTTCTGGAGGTCTTAAAAAAGACTTCCTTTTGCTAACTAAATGGATTTTTCCTTTCACACATGTATGGAAACATACTTTCCAAATCATATTGTAATAGATTCATAAGGTGATATTATTGGTATTAACTACACCTTATTTGGAGACATCATTTTTATTGTAGGGGTTGGTATCTTTCTATTGGATGTGGTTGGTGATGTGAAGACTACTCAATCTCTAGTAAAGATTCATACTAACTCTAACAAGCTTATGGATGCTTTTTTACAAAGAGAGACCCCTCTAAGCTTAACTCATTGGATTCTTTGTTTGTTCATGCTAATTATTGTTCTCAACTTTCCTTCTCCAAGGGGTTGAGACTATTTGCTTCATTTATTTTATATGGCCCAGTGAAAGAAGAAGAATGGAGATTGTCTCCACATCTTTTCCATTTCGCTAAGTTACAAAAAAAGAGTCAAATTATATAGCCAATAGACTAATAGTCTCTTGATACACCTTTAGTGAGCTATGCATAGCTCTCACCTATCACTGTAGCTTAATGAAATGACATCTAATAGCTCCAAGACACCATTATACATGGAGTAGTTGTGAATTTGTTGTTAAATGATCGCCTCCAAATGTTCAATTCTCATGAATTTTGGGGGAGGGGGGTCTTTTGGTGTATTGAGCGGGGCAAGGGGACATAAGGGTAGCATGTATGGGTAGAAGTGAGAGGTTCGAGCATGGTTTACTGAGATATATAATCCTAACATTAGAGAATAAGAAGGAGCCTTAGGGCCTTATGGCATAGGGGCTAGGGGACCTATAGGTAAGGCAATGAGAGAAATTGATAGGGGAACTCCCAATAGTTGTGACAAGGGGATTAGGGGCCACATTATCACAACCCATACGCACTTAACCCATGACCACTAAAGTCCCTATCCCTTCAACCCCAAAGCCACAATCCCTTAATCCCTACACCCATAACTCATAACAAATTAACCCCTTGATCCCTTAAACCCAAAGCCATTAACCCCTTAACCCCTAACCACTAACTTATAATCCTTGAACCCCATAAACCCTAATCCCATATCCTCTTAAACCTTGACCCTTAACCCATAACCCCTAACCCCTAAACTCATTAACCCCTAACCCCTTAACCTTCTGACACCTAAATAACATAACCCTTAGGCACTTAACCCCTAAATCCCCTAACATGTAAGCCCTTGATGGTTGAGATTAACCCCTAAATCCCTTAGCCACTAAGCCATTAACCTCTAACCCTTAAACCCCCTAACCTCTAAATCCCATAAGCCCTAACCCTTTACCCTTTACCCTTTACCCTTAACCCCTTGCTCCTAAACCCTTAAACCCATTAACTCCTAGAACCCCTTATCCTTTATCCCAAACCATAGGTGCTCCAACACTAATATTCTTGGGCATATTATGCTTTTTCCTGCTAACCGCTCCAAATACAACCTCTAAGAACTAGTAGGGTCTAAGGAAAAGAGCTACAACTTCCCCAAATCTGATCTACATTTGATGGACAATCACATTTCCCCCAAATGTCCTCCACATATTTGCCTTGGTGTATTGGAGTTTGAAAAATACATAGGATGCCACAAGTAATCCTAATCATAAGACTCAACTTTCCTAATGACTACGAGGCCTTAAAAATAAAAATAAAAACATCTTAACTTATGCCTAAAATTACTAAAATTTCCTATCCCAAATATGAAGTTAGAAATTCTACAAAATCATAGGGCAACAAGGAAACCAACTTCCTCTTCTATAAATCTCTAAGACCTTATGGAGGAAAAATACAAATTTTGAAATAAATTGTTGAAATTGTGCTCTTGCATCAATAGCTACCAATGTATCCTTGTAGGCCACCCCCTTTAACAATAGTAATACCAATGGCCTTTACCTAGAAGGAACTCCTTACATAATTCTCTCTTAGATCCCCCTAACCCATTGTAATGATTGTCATTGATGCCTACCTAGTTGAAAGCACATTAAGAAGCAATGTAGCATATTCCTGGTTGAGGATTTCGATAAGTATGTGATTTTGTTGACATCTTGTGACTGTCCCGTATGTGAATATATAAAATCATTTTTTTTTTATACCAGTTTAAGGATTGACACCATCAAGTGTGTGCCCTAACATGGATGGAACACTAACTGCATGTTGTATATATTGTAATGTAAATGAATAATCTCTTCTGGAAAAGGCTCCACTCATAATGCCATTTCGCAAATTCTTGCACTCAGTAATCGTGCTCAGATTTTAAGGTGCCATGTTCTCGTAAGGGTAAACCTACCTATCCATCTCTTTAAACGCACACATCACACATGTTGGCTTGATCTTGTGCTTGTTGTGGGGAAAATGTTGTTGTAGTGGAACCCCCAAATTAGATTTATTTGGGTTGACCCTGATTTGAGTAGCTCTGAATGACTTCAAATTACCCTTGCCTTGACTGCGCAATCCTCATTGGCATCTCCAATGGATGTGTGATGCATTGGATGCATCAACATAGTCACAACTGATAGTCACACTACCCTTTCACCTATCTCTCCACTGAGTCTCCACTGGAACTCCCATGCAAGTAGTTAACTGTTGTCTCTGTTCAGTTGATTAATGAGTTATTATTTGTGAATTAATTTAACTAATTAATTCACTGCACTCCCACTAACGTATCAATCAGTTAGAAATAGACACAATTAGTTCAATTGAGTTTAACTCCAAGGATGTAGTTAAACTGAAACAAACTCCATGAACTACTTCACCAACTCCATCATAACTCTGCCACTTGAGTCCTGACTTGAGTCCTCCATGCATGAACACCATTAAACCCTAGGAATTGTGTAATTCCTTCAGCTAGCTAATCTACCACACTTGTTAACTGAAATTAAGTGCTCCAAGAGAATAAGTTGTTATTTAGGGTCTAATTATTAGTAAGAGCTAATAATAATCGACACTTCTATTTTTAGATCAGCGATCTATAAATAGACTTCACCCAATATGTCTAAAAACAGAAATCCATCTATTTTTCCAACTTGACCAACCATCCACAAATAGCATCCTGCAACTTCTGAAATATGGTCTCCATGTCTAAAAATAGACATAGTCTAAAAATAGACTTGCGCCAAAAATAGCCTACGGGCCCACTTAGTGAAGGCGACTCTTTTCACTAAGCTCATCATCTTGTTGAATCTCAACACCTAGAACTTGCTAACACTCCCTGTCACACACTCTTATTCATTCATGTATTAATTTTGACCTAGTGCTATGTTATGTTTTCCTGGCACTCCCTAACACTCCTTAGCACGCATTGGCACACCTTGGCACTTGGAACATCTTTGTATGCTTCCCTAGCACTCTAACATGCCTTGGCAATTCCTAGAATACTGTGTCACTCGCTTCTTAGCACACCTGGAACTGGCTGATACTTCATTTCCATGAATTTTAAACTAGTGCTCCCTTTTGTTTCCTTGACACTTGGCCCTCATACTCCCTAGCATGTATTCATGCCACACCCTGGCACCTGCCACATCTTGGCATGCCTATCATGCCTTGGAACTACCTAACATGTGTTAGTACTTCTAGGAATTCCCTGACACACCTTGGTATTCCTTAGCTTTCATGCCGTCATAGATAACCTTACTTTTTTTTCGACTTGGGAACCCAACCAAGTCAATGGAAAATAAATGTTGTGCCCAACCCAAAGTTTCCCTTTGTCTGAAACTACTTTGCGCAACCCTTTATGTAACCATAGGCTTACCTCCTACAAGTCTTATTTCGGCCTTCCCCTAACACACTTTATCCTTGAGACACTTGGATTTCATTGACACTACTTGGCACACACTCTTATTCATTCATTTCCATGCATTTTGACCTAGTTCTCCCTTGCAATGTCCTGGCACTCCCTAACACTCCTCAACATCCATTGACATTTTCTAGCATGTGTTAGCATGCCTTTTCATTCCTTGGCACACATTGACACTCCTTAGTTCTCATGCCCTCACAATTACCCTTACTTTTTTGGAACTTGGGAACCCAACCAAGTCTTGCCTTGACTATAACAACTTAACCAAGTTATGGTTACTACAACTAGATTATGCCTTGTTCACCTAATAAATGGCTATAACCCCTCACCCATTTAACCCCCTAAACCCTAAACCCCTAACCCATTTAACCCCCTAAACCCTAAACCTCTAAACCTTTAACCCCTAACCCCTTAAACCCTAATTCCTGACCCTAACCCATTTAAACCCCTAAACCCCTAAAAACCTAACCCATTTAACCCCCAAAACCTAACCCCTAACCCCTTTAACCCCTAACTGCTAAAATCCTTAACTGCTAAATCCCCTAACCCCCTAAACCTCTAAACCCCTAACCCATTTAACCCCCTAAACATCTAGCCCCTTAACCTCTAACCCCTTAACCCTTTAACCCCTAACCCTAAAATCCTTAACTACTAAATCCCCTAACCCCCTAAACCTCTAAACCCCTAAACCCATTTAACCCCGTAAACCCTAAACGTCTAACCCTTAACCCCTTAAGCTCTAATTCCCAACCCCTAACCCATTTAACCCCCTAAACCCCTAAAACCCTAACCCATTTAACCCCGAAAACCTAAACCTCTAAACCCTTAAACCCCTAAACCACTAACACCTAAACCCCTAACCCCTTAACCCCCTAACCCCTAAACTGTTAACGCTTAACCATTAACCCATTAACCCCTCACCCCTAACCCCTAAAATCCTTAACTTCTAAATCCCCTAAGTTCCTAATCCCTAATCCCTTAACCACTAGCTCATTATTCACGTAACCCCTAACTGCGCCTAAATCCCCCAACCCCTAAGCCCCCAATCCCTAATCCCTTAACCACTAACTCATTATTCCCCTAACCCCTAAATGCCCCTAAATCCGCTAACCCCTAACCCCCCAATCCATAACCCCTTAACCACTAACTCATTATTCCCCTAACTCGAATCCCTAATCCCTTAAATACTAACTCATTATGCCCCTAACCCCTAAATGCGCCTAAATCCCCTAACCCTTAAGCCCCCAATCCCTAACCCCTTAACCACTAACACATTATTCCCCTAAACCGTAAACCTCTAACCCTTAAGCCCCTATTCCCCTAACCCCTTATTCTACCAGGCTCGTGGTGCTTTCTTGAGGCCATACAAGGATTTTACCGCTTGCATGCTTTATGTTCCTAACCCTTCACAAAAAATCCTTCTAGTTGGGACATAAAAACATTCTCTTTCATATCTCCATTCAAGAAAGCAATTTTTACATCCATTTGATGGAATTTCCAACTTTTTGAGTTTCTAGGGCAAAGAATGTCCATATGGTATCCCATTTTTCTATGGGGGAAAATTTATTCTCATAATAGACCCCTTCTTTTTGTGTAAAACCTTTTGCCACAAGCCTAGATTTATTCTTTTCAAGTGAGCCATCTACTTTATACTTGTTTTTGAAAAATTTTAGCACTTAATTGAGCAAGGGTCCTAGGAGGGGTTCCAAAGGGACTACTACAGCTAGATCAAGTGGAAACAATGGGACAAGGACCCATTGTCACCTCATTCAATTTCCCTTGCTCTTTATGAACTTTCACTGATGGGAGTAGTCTCGATATAGGGAAATTACTAGAATGATGAGACCAATAATGATGCACAATGTGATTTCCAATGCCCATTCAAAGAAGAGGATTAGATAATAGGTTCCCTACTTTAGAAGCAAAAGAAGGACTCTCAAAGAAAGGCTCGAGGGAAAGATGACCTCGGGTTTAGGAATATTAAAAAATGATGAATGCCTAAGATCAAAACTTCCAAAATCCCTCTCTTGTGATTGACGTGTTTATACTAGGCTTCAAAGTGAGGCAAGTAAAAATTCAATTAAAGTATGAGCTTTGGGAGAATCTGGGGTGACTTTCCATGAATTGTTTTTTGAGAGAAATACTATAAGAGACTAAGGTTTGGGAGATATACCGTGGTAAAGGCTCATCCAATGATCATTTATAGTTAAGATAATAGGTTTTGAATGATGAACTACCAAGTGGAAACCTTCAAGAAATCCTCAAGTCAAAGGAGCATCAAGGGTTCCCTCCTGGTGTGATAGTTAGGGCATCAATTTATTTGAAATTCGACCATCGTATTTTGTTCAAAATTGGAGGATGCCTAGAGCTCTAATCTAGCCTAGGAAGCGATGCCTTGCTTGAGGGCCTTTTTCTATTTTTATACACCTTATCCTTTTTTATTTTAGCCTCTCTATGCATCATACTATTTTAGAGAAAATAAACCTTTATTCCCACACCTTGCATGTGAGCCTCTTCTTGGAAACTCCACATGATGCAATTCAACCTAGCCATATATGCATGGTTTATTTTCTTCATGAAGTCAAATTAGACCTATTTTCATCCACACATGTTAATTATTACAATGAGAAAGGTAAATATTGAGAGGTGATATAGTCAAAAGGGATTATTATTGGCATATTTCGTGTTTCAACCATGCAAACGGTGAACAGTCTTGGAGAAGGTGTGCTCAAGGAGGATCATTCTAGGAAATGTTTGTATTTCATCCCTACAAACAAAAATCAATAGATATATATGGTTACTAAAGGAAAAGAACAAGTTATTACAAAGGGGACACCATACTGAACTATTTCTAGTAGGTTGGAACTTCATAATAAGAAAAAAATAGATATCATGGAGAAGTAGTGCCACGGTGTTGTGTTGACTTGTTGCTCATACATTTAATGCACTATTATGAGTATTACGTGCTAAAATAACACATATTTTAGAAGACATGTGCCTCACTAAAGATACATTAAACACAATTCTCAATTAAAGGGAAAACATTAGCTACAAAGTGTTTTGAGGAGATGTGTGCTTTCAACAAACCTAGTTTTGAAAGAGAGAAAATTCACTAGAGAGATCGATGCTATTTAATGAAAATTCACTAGACTAGAAATTTAGTACCGATTTCAAGGTAGATCGATGCTATTTAATGAAAGTGCCCTAGATTTTGATTGAGGTATAAAGCACCTGAGTATATTGTGAAAATGGAATGTTGGAGAGGTTTTAATTATGCATTTTATTGTGTAATTACAGTAAAATAATATGAGCAGTGGTTTTACATATCCGCGACTTGTAGCTGACCATTTATGGTTTTATTGGATAAAAACCACAGAAGCTTAGAAGTAGAAGTCCATTCCTACGTTGATGAATGAACAGGGGGGTTTTGATTCATGTTCGAAACATTAAAATGTATCACGGTGGAAGACCAAGCAAAGGCACAACACCATTGAAATATTGTAGTGAAGAATTAAAGGAAAAATACGCACAACAAAAACGCTGTGAAAAGGAGAAGTGACTGGTCAAACAATGACACGGTGGAACTTTGGTCACATTGCAACGAACCAAGAGGTGGCATTAGATATAAGCCAATAGCTGTGTGGTGGATTTTTTTGATAGAACCAGACTGTTCAAATGGTCGAACGAAGGAGTAGCAGTGAATTTATGAGAATGGAATGGAATCCATTCTCCGCATAACGGTGGTTTAAGCTTGTGGACCTGAGGCGTTAGTAATTGCATTATGGATCAAAGTATAGTGTCGAAGGATTGGATGGGAACCTGGCCCTATTTGGTCGACTGCGTAGAGAGTGAAGGTTTAATGAAACCATAAGTCAAGCAATGGACCAAATGAGGAATCAATGAACAAAAAGCGAGGACACAGTGAAGTATGAGTCAAGACTCATTCAATGGCAGAGAATTGAACCGTGCAAATCGAAGGTGTAGAATTGAAGGCGAAATTTTGAAGTGAAGCAGTTTGGGAAAACCACATATGGTTTTTACGTGGCTTCCAAATGGTAAGCAGTTTCTTTGAAATAGAACGCGATATCACTCGTTGCTCGACACGTGGTGATAGGCAGTTTTAGAATCCCACTTATGTCACGTAATTTTGGGAAAACAAAGGACGTTCATGTTAGTCACGCAATTTCCGTTCGATCTTAACCATCAGAGATCAATGGTGTTCGTGTTGTCAAGTTACACAAGGGTTAACAAAGGGTCCAAATGCATGGTTGAGGCGTGAACGAAGTGTACATTTATGAATATTGGTGCGTGGTTAATTAACCAAGGTCAAAGACTTGGGTAATTGAAATGTTACGTGAGCACATTGAATAAAGAGCATATTTGGATTTCAAACATAAGAGTTTGCATCAATTAAAGCGATATTGTTGTGGGAACTGGGTATAATCCTGTTGGTCAAGTTAATGTATGTTTTGACTTGCTGGTGATTTGGTCTCCTTTTAAAACCAAAGCTAAATGTTCCCATATGATGCGAAGGTTCAATTGAGGATTGAATATGGACCAAAGTGAAGAGCGCGCTGAGTAAATACTTTGATTACATGGTGCTTGTCTTCCCCACAAATAAACTTTGATTACATGGTTCTTTGTCAAATAAAATTTGATTAACTATAAAGGGAATAAGTTTTTTTGCATAATACACATGAAGCTCCAAGCTTATTTATTAAAACATATTTTTATGTATAAGTGATAGATTTGATTTGTACAATTTTTATATGTGTGGTTGCATGTTTTGGGCACATTGTTGGAGGTTTTATCTCTAGGATTGTGGATGACAAAGGAAACAAGGGGGTATCTAAAGGTACAATTTCCTTATTGGAGAAGATTAAAGTTGCAAGTTCCTTCCCTACATTTTAATTTCTTTTTTATATTCTTACTTTCAAGATTAATACATTAGATACTAGATCTCTAGCATGGTTCTTTGCTTTTGTAATCTAATCTTTGGTAAGAACCACCATAAACATTTCCTTATGATCTAAGATCATTAAAGTGACTTGGTTTGTTAAACTGTTCAGGTGTGAATGAAATTAAAGTAAAATTGCGGAAGTATGGCAAAATTTTAATATTTAAAATCATTGTGGGTTCAGAGATCTGGGGTCAAACCCAAGGGTTATCGGCTGTATTTGTATGGCAATATTTCGCAACTATTTTACAACTCAAAATTATACGCCTACTAGCCTATTAACACATTATGTTAAATTGTAGCGTCTTTGTTATGCGCTGGCGCCCGCAAGGTCGCCCACAGATCAACCCCTACGGCCTCCGGGCGGTTACCCGGTGGTGTTCTCAGAAGTGGGCGCCTGGAAAGGGCCGCCTCTGCCCGCCCTTTTCTGTTGAACCATGCTGTTGACTACGTGACCGGCGCTGTGGAGGCCGCCCTTGCGCAGCCTCCTGCTTCCGTTGGTGGCCCAAAAAGCGTTGGCCTCTCTGGAAATGTGACTGATGAGTTCACCGGTGCTGGAGCCGTCGGCCATGTCTCGCAGGTCATCGGTGCCGTCGTTGATGTCCGTTTTCCGACGGGGTTGCCGCCGACCCTCACAGCGCTGGAGGTCCTTGACAATCCCATTCGTCTTGTGCTCGAGGTCGCCCAGCATTTGGGAGAGAACACTGTCAGGACCATTTCCATGGATGAAACTGAGGGGCTTGTCCGTGGTCAGAAGGTTTTGAACACGGGATCGCCCATCACGGTAAGGGCTCTATTTTGTTGCCCCTTTTTAGCTTTCCAAGAGGGGTATAAGTCTTTTTACGAGAGAAAATTTATTCACGTGGGTCCACGCGGCATATCATATGTTCATGAATTTGTGAACAGATGCATTGGTTAAAATGCATCTCATATTTTGATCGATTTCTTTTGCAGGCTTGAAAATGGATTTACTGATCGAAATGTATTTTAGGGTTTTAGCTTCTGTTTCTCCCATCTTCCCTTAGTGAATTTATCGTTTTAATTGGTCGGATTTCAAATTTTTTTACAACGATTTCAATGAATATGTAATGCATTACAAATATGGTTTTTAGGTGAAACGTGGTTGTCAGTCTTTCCGCTCCTTAAGGGACCTTATCGCTTAATAATCTGATAAATAAAATATGCTGATACGACTATATTCTGATAAATGGAATCTGTTCATTGTGCTACGAGTAATCTATTACGAAAACTAACCGAAAATCTACAAAACTTCTTATGAGTTAAAAATGTGTTTCTTATCAAGTTACTCAAAATCTGTTGACAATCACGGCATTGGCCTATTCAATTTTTGTGAATAATGTATTTTTTTGGAATCTGTTATTTGCATTACCCTGAAGATTATATAATCCAAGAGTTGTACATGATCTCTTCTTGTTGTGTTACTTTGGAATCTGTTACTTGCATGCTTGTAAATATTCTAAAACCCTCTAGTCATGCATGATCTGCTTGCTGTGTTCTTAGACCATATTACAGTGAACACAACCCCAGTTAGCCCCCAGACAACATCATCAACCATTTTACAATGGTCAACACCCCTGCCTCGGCCATCAAGACTAGCAGGCCCTGACATCCTCTCTCTCTCTATCAACACCAATATCTCTAGTCTCTGGCCTCCCTACTGTATTAGTGCTCTTAAATTTTGTATTCTAGATAGACTGCTAGGATATACCTTAGCTAGACATTTAGTTATGCTTCTTTCTTTTTATGCCTTTCGTGGTTTTCAATATTGTTATAGGACTTGTTTTAGTACTTCGACATTGTATTCACTCTTTGTTATCTCATGCAAGGCTACAAAGCCAAAGAACTGCCACAGTGACTGCTCCTTATGTATGTAAATATGTCCAATAGAATAACATAAACTCAGCACCCTCATCTGCTAGTTTAAATAATGTATTTAGGCTTCATATGCAGTGTATAGCATACTCAAACCAATGCTCCAAACAGGGGATCCTTGCTGCTGAGAATACGCTACAGGAACATAAATCAACCTCTAATGAGGACAAAATCCTCATTACATGAATAGGTGCCCTGCACATTAGCAGTATGCCATAGAAATAGCATTTAATCTCATGAAAATGAAACTCCAAAAGGCTACAGTCTGGAAATAAGATACATGGATAGCCTAGAACTGATAGCATCTCCCTTCAGCTACAAGATGAGAACATCCATAACACTTCATTTGTCGACTATCAATCTGATTAGTCTGGCAAGATTTCTATACATATTGCCTTCCATAGCAACGATCTTCCAGGCATACTAGTGACAGACAGTTGAGTTAAACTGCAGTACAAGGATCCATTCTAGATTCACCAATTGCATAAGATCTTAATCTCAGATCCTTAAAAACATCAACAGAAAATGCTTTTAGCTTTGTTGAAAGCTTTAGTCTGAAACAAAAATGATGATCTTTGTACATGCTTCAAATCACATTCTGCTAATGCAAGACAACATGCATTAATTTCAATCTAAATGCCCTGTACAGTCTTCATGGCTACTAATGCTGCCAAGGTATTGATCTACATTGATGTATGGTTCAATTATGCTGTTCAATTTGTTGTTCATGTCATTGTAGTTTTTTCTCTCTGATTCTTTTATAAGGTCTTAACAATGAATTTATTCATCTGGGAACAAGGAAAATTGATTAGGTTCTCCCTTTTTCTTTATTAGTAGTTTTATTTCTGCACTTTTTCTTCTTCCTTTGATGAACTAAGTTGCAGATTTGGAAACATATTACAGCCATGAAACAACACTTTTATAATTTGATTAAAACAAGAATTTTTTTTGGGAAAGTGAGTCAAATTCTTGCTTTCATAATCAACGTTAAGTAATAGGTGGTTTGGAGGAGCAGCATGAGCGTCAGAAGCTTTTGTGGGGGTCTTACAGGTTTCAGTGGTGTGCCTGATGTACATTAGCTATTGATATTAACTTCATATTGGGCATTGCGCGTTTTTGAACTTGTAATTATGAATGGATAGATGTTTTATGGGATGTATATTTATAGGTTCTATGCATCAAGAGTAGTGAACAATGTGAGAGCTGGTTCGGAATGAAAAGGGCAGAGTTGTATTGGAGAGAAAGGATTTGAATTATGGGGACATAGATACTTGTAAGTGACGCCCAACAAGGAGAAATAAATTCAATCTAAATTCCAGCCACGATGACTATACAGGGCATTTAGATACAGTCTTCGTGGCTGCCATTTGCTAATACATCTCCTCATGGCAGCACTGGATTTAATTTCATTATGAAATTTCACTCTTAAAATCAGCAGCATATACATGCAGGATCTGATCAAAATCACCTTTTGTTCTTAGAACAAAAAACAGTGTCATTTTAAGCACTCAAGATAGTTCTCCTTTTTCTGTAAATATGCATGCTAAGTTCAGTGCTAAACCAAGCAAAGGATAGCACCCCACAACTGCACCCTACTATAATGATACATGTAGGAAATCAGGACCCCAAAATAGTACCTCAGGAGTGGGCCCTCATGTGTTGGTGAGAATGCACAAAATTTATTTTCAGAGTTGTCCCTTATCTCTCTTTGCATGCTGGGTTAAAACACAACATGAGCACACTGTGTCTTCAATAGAAGTGCTCCTTATGTATGCAAATATGTCCAATATAATAACATAAACTCAGTACCCTCATCTGCTAGTTTAAATAATGTATTTAGGCTTCATATGCAGTGTCTACCTTCTTTATTGCAAACCCTAATGCTTAAATTGTCACAATATTGAAAGAGGTATAGAGTATTCTCCCCATTCTGCAACTATTCTCGAACCCAGGGGCATCTGCAGATGTGTTCCCGTATGTGTTCTTAAACAATTCCAAAAGGGATGGACAGTCAATCACCCACCCGCATTCTGTCTTAGAGTCATGTGTGGCTGTCTTGTCAATCCTGTTTTCTTGTCAATAACAGCTGCCAATGGTAATTGGATGTTGCTGAATACTAATAAGAACCTTATTTTTCATTGGCTTATCATGAAGTGAAGGACTGTAATGTCTGAACTTCAATTTCTATGAAAAATTAGGAGTTATCGCATAAGAATGATCAATAATGCTTCAAATGATTCAATTATTCTTTGGTCAATTACTATTCCGGGTTGAAGCATATCCATATAGAACATTCAGTTTTCACCTCTAGTCAGCGAGTTAAATGAAGGGTTTCTTCTTCCAATTGAGTTCCAGTTAGCTTCCTGGAGTGAGTTTTTAATGGAGTGGTTTGTTTTAAGTTTGAACATTGTACATTCAATGTGGGATTTCTAGGAATGGTTTCCATTTTTTGCTAGGTTTACTATATTGTTCATTTGGATGTAGTGGCAGAAACATTTAAGAAAATCACACTTACTATATTAAATCATTATTTCTTTAAATAACTGCTTCCAGCCCTTGTATATGGCTACAAAATCATAGGTACAATTGGAATTTCCCATGTTCAACGTCTCAGGGGAGTTTTCCCTTAGTTAAATTTCTCTGGCACAAATGTTAAAAGAGATAGGATGCATTCACTTCTCAATGTGTTGTGTATTCAAAATTTTATTCTTCCATATATGTATTTCTGGTACCATAAATGAACTGTGCAATTTGACATTTTATGGGAAGACCTGTCATCTCAAGAACATCTCTCTTTGCCAGCATCAAGGGCATACTGTCAGCTGCATTCAAAGAGGTATGTTCTAAATGATTTTGAAATCCACTGATGTTTATAGCACAGTGTCTTTCATATCTGCGATTAGTTTATTTCTGAACATGCTGTCCATTTTATATTTTTGTCAAATCATTTACCATACACCGTGGAAAAGTGTTTTTCTTTGAACATAGGATGCAGAAAACTTGTAAGGTAAGCTTACAGGTGCGTCCAATATCCAGGCTGGTAGCTATAGTGGAGGAATGAAGTGCTGCCTTAGTTGGGAAGTAGGTATTTATGGGGAATCCCAAACTTATCTTCCTTGATGAGCCACTATCTTGTGCTTTACTTCTTCCATTGTAGTTACAGATTATCAGTTTCTGTTTCTGGGAATTTTACTTTACTGATTACTTGAAAACTGTAACTTTGTTACAAATATATGTTTTTGGGGCCTTGCTTTCTTTTGATATCATTGCATGTGTCAAATTAACAGCTTCATAAGAGGGGATCCTTTCTAGGCTGAGATCCATAAAAGATTGAAGTCTCATGTCCTGTGTTTGTGTAATGTCAGGGCCTATATTATATGCTGATGTGTGCAGTTCTTATGAAATTCCATAGGAACCTGTTGGAAATTCCACCCACTTCATTGTATTGTGTCAATTCTAGCTTTAAGATACTGCATACTTGTTTGATAGATTTCAATTGAGTGGCAGACAGATCGAAACCCAAGTTATCTTGCATTATGACAGTCTCTCACATGAAACTTGCTCAGTGCTTAATGCAACAATGCTTATATGAAGATTAATAGGTTAGTTTTTACTTTCAGCTCCTCTCAATGATGCACTATTTTCTATTATAGAAGTTGACTATTGAAATTTTTTGCCTTGTGATTATATCTCACCTGTCCAATATTTTCAACAAGTCTTTTCATGTAATTCTTTTGCCTTCACTATTGTTTCCCCAGTGAGCTCCATTTTTTATAAATTTTTAGCAGTCTTCTTCACCGTCTTTTCTTTTGACTAGATTTTTTCTCTCTTTGCGGGCAAATTCTTGGGGAGCCCCTCCAAAACAGGCTCCTATCCAAGCCAAATATAACCCATCAAACACAAGCAAGATCCTATCCAAGCCAAATATAACCCATCAAACACAAGCAAGCTCCTATCCAAGTGAAATATAACCTATCAAACACAAGCAAGATTCACTCCAAATAGAGCATGATACCTAGGTTAAAGAATAGCAAGGATAAGTCTCCAGAAATCTCTAAGAGCACTCTTCCTCAACCAGTGAGAGAATGTTTTATGTATCATTGATGCAACAACGTTGATGAGGAAGAAAAATGTTTGATGAGAAGCACACTAGTTGCTCATGTGGACTACATCTACACTCAGGAAAACAACCCATGAGGTTCAAATAACACTAACCTATATACATCCCTAAACAATACTTGCGGTTTGGATGGAACAATCGGGTATTGGAGCAGTTCAATATGCGGAAGCTACAGGAAACCCACTAATTTATTTTTTGCATGTTCAGATACTAGGACTGTAATTTATGTAACATGTGTCGAATATGGTTAGACCAGTACAGATATGGTTAGAGCCTCCTATTTCACAAATTTATAAAACAAACCAATTATACAATAAAACATGCTATCAATGATACATAAAAACATGCTATCACTGGTTTTATAAATAATACACCCGAGTTCAATCGACATATACTTCGGAGGCAGACAAAGCGGAGCATAATCGCGTAGTGTGCTTGTAATGAACTTGTGATGTGCATATATGGTGGTAGAGCATAGAGCTTAAGATTAATACCCTCTAATATTATACATACCACAGGTAGGATACAAGAAATTTCTTTATAGGATTCCATTAACAGAAAGGAGTGAGTAATTACCAAGCTCATAAATGCGTACATACTCTTACAGAGTGGAGTGATTTATTTATTTATTTATTTTTTTCTGTATTTTTCTATGATTTTGTGTGTGAACATGGGTTTGTAGGTAATTATAATGGATGCCAACATGCATGCAAAAGGAAATTTCCTGTGGCCATAACGCATATCAAGATGTGTCTCTTGCGATTGCAAAGGGAGAACCAATAAAATCTGAAATCACTTGTGTGATTGAGATGCCGCACTTTAGGGGCCCAAAATAGGCAGATCCACCAAAAATACAACCCCACCAATTATATAGCCAGCAAAACTTTATAATGTTACTACTAAAACTTCTTTTTACCAATCAGGACAGTATATTGTAGTGCTTCCAAGTTCTTCAAGTAGAAGTATCTTATTGGAGTTGACAATTCTTTTTTACCAATCAGGATGGTATGCTTCCAAGTTATTCAAGTAGAAGTATCTTATTGGAGTTGACAATTCAAAATATTATCAGGTCCCTTTCTTTTTCTTCTTGTCTTAACACAATATTGCAGATATATCCTAAAGAACTTAAGGCTAGTTGGAAATGGACTTACTTTTCAAGTCATTTAAATATATCAATGCTATCGATAGAGACTTATAAAAATGTGAACTGCTTGTGTATGAATTTGTCAACAATAGTCCTTGTGGCTTTTGGTTTAGACTTTCTAGTAGCATGGGAATATATCCCTGTTGTTTATGCCTACCAAACACGATATTCTGAGTTTCTGATTTTCTTTCCCCCAAATCTAAGCATTTTTCTGACACAATTTCTTTTCTATGCAAAATAGTGTTTTTTATACAACTCCAGGTATCGCAAGGCTTCCTGAAACAAGGATATGGCTCCTTTAATGAAGGAGGAAATTGATACACTTTGGTGTACCTTTACAGAGTTCTTGGACTTACAGAAGAAATGAAGCAAGTTGCATCTCCGAAAATAGTTGTGCTGTGGTATGTAAATTTCATTGTAATGTATTATGCTGCTTTAAACGTAATATTTTTTCAGGTAAAACTGTGTGTATTCATTTGCACGTTGTCAACAGAGGTCAGTGTATGTTATTTTGCATTCTAGTTCCATAGTCCAACTTAGTGACTAGATGTCTTAAGATCATGTGTCCTTTGCATACATTGTAATAGAGTGGGGTTCTAGAATTTAGAAACCATGCATGCTTCAAAGGAATGGATACTATTATAAGAAGGCTGCAAGAAGGATGGCCCTGTGGCTTGAGTGGACAGTGCATGAGAAACTAGAAGCTTTGCTAGAAGAGTCTATGCATTTACGAACACTTTCATTCTTGTATGCAAGTAAAGGATTACAACAATGAGCATTGGACATATGGAGAATCATAGCACAAATAAATTTGAAAATACCTTTGCAAGGGTCTCCTGTTATGCGGAAAAGAGGAAAGGAATCAACTGGTATGACACATGATCAGTTGGCAACTGTTGTAGAGGAAACACGATTTTTAGAAGAATCATCTGATCACAAGCTTGTCTTGGAACATTTTACTTGGGTTTGTCATATAATCCCAATCACCTTTATTATAATTCATTGGAATTTGGTTGGCTTCTTTGCCTTCTGTGTCTATACTTGTGGTTTTGTATTGAGATTATTTGGGCTTGCTGTCAGTGTTTCTCACTTCTAAGAATGCTTTGTTTTTGTTTTGCTCTAATTATGTGTGGAACATTTTTTTAAAATCAATGCTTATTATACAATTTCAAGGACTGTACCAATTAGACCTGAGAATATTTGTTTGGATTTATCTATCGCTTAATGTATGGATAAAGGAGTCTGTCATCAGTAATTGCGAATTAAATTTTTGTCATTTCAAAGTCGCCTTGAGTTACTGTGTTATATGGTTATTAGTGTTGTCTAGATCTCTCCAATGATGAAAACCTAGGTTGGACTTCCCTTATGTGTTTTGCTTTACGTAATTCATTAGAATCTGGTTGGCTTCATTGCCTTCTGTGTCTATACTTGTGGTTTTGTATTGATATTGTTTGGGCTTGCTGTCAGTGTTTTTCACTTTTGAGAATGATTTGGTTTTGTTTTGCTCTAATTATGTGTTGAACATTTTTTAAAAATCAATGCTTATTATACAATTTCAAGGACTGTCATAACTCCTCACATAATTATTTAAAGAGTGCTAGCTCATTGGAAGAGCACCTACCATGCAGGAGGTTGGTGGTTCGATTCCACCGCACCCTAACATGAATTATTCAATGATATTGTTGATTTTTTTAATTAAATATTTTTATATTGATTTATTTTAATGGTGAGATATTTTTTTGGAGTCATTGTTTTATATTGTCTCTAGAAAGACAATAGATAGGATTAAAGACATTGTCTCCATAAAGACAATATGTCTTTAATTCCAACTATTGTCTTTGGAGAGACAAAAATGAAATTGTCTCAAGTTAAGACAATTTACCCAAAAATTGTCTTAAAACCCCCCTTTGTGTTGTAGTGCAACTATTGTCTCTAGAGAGACAAAAATGAAATTGTCTCTGGAGAGACAAAAATGCTTGTGTTATATATTGTCTTTATAGAGACAATATTTTAAGACAATTTAATTTTAAGACGATTTAATTTGAGACACCCGCTTAAAGACAATATTTAAGACAATACACAAGTTTTATTTTGTCTCTAATTAAGACAA